>CM031597.1:47772586-47787586 GCA_018398815.1 Conus ventricosus | reverse complement strand
GAGACGATGCTGATATCGATTCCACCATACAATGATAGGCTTATTCATTTATCCATTAGTGTATATCGATTCCCATTACAATGCAGCTTTTCATTTATCTTTTTTTTCTCTTGTTCTTTTTTTTTCTTTTTGGGGGAGGGTGGGGTAGGGGAGGGGTCGGGGTTGGGGGAGGCATTACACCTTTCTTTTCTTTTCTTTTTTAATCGCCCTTTCGCATTTCCTAATCTTTTGGAATTTAGCCCAGTCGGGCGTGTAGAGGAGAGTGAGGGCGGAAGAGTGAAGGGGGAGGGGTTAGGGTGGGGTGTGGGGATGGGAGGCGGGGGGGGGGGGGGAGGGAGGGAGGGAGGCGGTCCAACGGCAGGACCCGGGGATTTCCAGAACCCTAACAACACCCACAACTCCCCCTTCTTCAACAACCCGCCCCAGGGACATGCAGGCACACGCGCTCCGACCGTGCATCCATCCAGCCAGCCATCTGTTCATCCCTCCCTCCATCTATCCATTCATTGTTGGGAGAATTTCGCAGGACACCTGACGGGCAAGGTCACACACGCACCGACCTACTGTCAAGGCCTTAGCACACACATCAGGCAGGCCGTCCCAGCTGTTGCAGCCCAAATCGATCATTACGTACACGCCTGAGACAAGTCGGTGGCACATGGGACACGTATGCTGCACCTTGTTGCGTAATCTAATCACCGATTGTGAAATGTTAGAAGGCCGTACAGGCAACGCAAACAGGTTGGAACACGAGTAGAATGGGAGAGAAAAGGAAATGATGCGCGAACGGAGATTTGTACCCTAAATCCTCACAACTTTCCGGAGCAGAACACAAAACATGAATATGAAATAGACAAGTTCCGTTTTGCCACAATCGTGTTGTACTGCCACAGTATATTAACAGCACTTTCATAAGACCTAAGTTATTAATGATGGTGGCATTGATGTGCTTACGTACGCTGCTATGACGATGATAAAACGTAATACATCATTCAATTTCTAGCACGTGCATACATTTCAAATTCCCCTCCCCTTCTTATCATTCAACACACACACACACACACACACACACACACACACACACACACACACAAAAATTATGTATGATCGTGTGTGTGTGTGTGTGTGTGTGTGTGTGTGTGTGTGTGTGTGTGTGTGTGTGTGTGTGTGTGTGTGCGTAACATGCATATGCACGCACAGAGAGAGAGAGAGAGAGAGAGAGAGAGAGAGAGAGAGAGAGAGAGATGCGCTTGTGTGTGTGTGTGTGTGTGTGTGTGTGTGTGTGTGTGTGTGCGTGTGCGTGCGTGTGGTGGTGTGTGTGTGTGTGTGTGTGTGCGTGCGTGTGTGTGTGTGTGTGTGTGTGTTTGTGTTGAGGGAGAGAGAGAGTCTGACTGCTTGCCTGCAGGCTAAACTGTTTGTTTCTGTGTGTGTAGATTAGAGTGCGAATATGTTTGGTTTAATAACGGGCAAACTGAGTCCACGAATTGAGACCATACCTGACAAATGCGTTTTTTTCCCGCAACCCCTCCCTTTTTAAGACTCGCTGGTTTTGTTTGTTTGTTTGTTGTTGTTTTTTAAGTAGATACCTTCAAATATCCATTGTCTGAAATATTTTAGAAATACCTAAGATCTTCCAAAGTTGTGATTCATCAAATAAACCAAGTGATGTTTACACAGGGAGAATTGTAAGCAAAAATAACAAGAAATAGTATGTCGTCGTAGAGCATCCTAACTTTCGGTTAGATGTAGCGTTTCGTACAACTGGCTAGCGTGATGCTTTTGTGTAAAGGGGATGAAGACCAATTGTGTGTTTCATAACGCTGCAAAAAGTTCGGAATTTTGGAATGGATCCATACTTCTGGAGTGTGTGTGTGTGTGTGTGTGTGTGTGTGTGTGTGTGTGTGTGTGTGTGTGTGTGTGTGTGTGTGTGTGTGTGTATGAAGAGAGAGAGAGAGAGAGATGTGTGTTGTGTGTGTGTGTGTGTGTGTGTGTGTGTGTGTGTGTGTGTGTGTGTGTGTGTGTGTGTGTGTGTGTGTGTGGGTCAATCATAATAATAATAATGCATAGATTTTATATAGCGCAATTCTTGGGATCAACTCATTGCGCTCAACACACACTCAAACACTCGCACTAACATGTGTTCACACACACACACACACACACACACACACACACACACACACACACACACACACACACACACACACACACACACGTACCGACACAGGCGCACTTATCAAGTTCAATGGTTCAAGCGTAAACAATACAGTTTTGCATGCAGTACATATAAAGTCAGGTCAGAATAATAGACACAGCATTAATGGTTGAAGAAGGCTTTCCTAAAGAAGTATGTTTTTAACTCTGACTTGAATTTAGATAATGTAGGCAGATCACGTAAGCTGTCAGGAAGAGAATTCCAAAGAGTGGGCGCACTAAAGCTAAATGCTCTCTCACCGACTGTCTTCAACGAGCGCCTAGGGAATTTTCAGAAGTTTTTGAGAAGATGATCGAAGAGACCGAGAAGTTTGATAGGTGGACAGAGAAGCAGAAAGATACTGTGGGAGTGTCCCATCAAAGTAACGATAGGCAAAGACTGCAATTTTGAACTGCCATCGATATTTGATGGGAAGCCAGTGGAGTTCAGGCAACAAAGGTGTAATATGCTCGTTTTTACGCTTTTTGAGCACAAGCCGAGCTGCACAGTTCTGCACCCTTTGTAATCGTGCAAGCTATTCTGAAGGAAGTCCTGCTAACACAGAGTTACAGTAGTCTACTCGGGACATTACTATGGCGGTGATGAGTCTGATTGTTGCCTGTGTGGAGAGGTAAGACCGGATAGAAGCAATACGTCGCAGTTCCAAGAAGCATGCACGACAAACATTCGATATTTGGTTCTGCATAGAGAGCGTTTGATCAATGCTGACTCCTAAATATTTCACTGACTCTTTGAATGGTAAAACAACACCATCAATTTCTGCCGACTCAGCTTTAACCATCTTGACACGAGAGGAGGTACCAACAGCCATGATCTCGGTTTTGTCACTATTCAGCTTGAGTTTGTTGCTGGTCATCCAGACTTTTACGTCCCTAAAACATGCGGTAATATCTGATTGAGCACCTTGAAAATCGTAATTATCCTTTGGTAATCGTAAGAAGAAGAAGAAGGATGGTAACAACAATAATAATGATAATAATAACAGTGATGAAAATAACTTCTTTTTTTTTAAGTACTGACAGGGATGAAAATCATCAGGATCATCGTCATGATAACGTTAATAGACAGGTAATGAGTAAAAATAAAAAGCAAGTTTTCATTTAAGAAAAAACTAATGGTAAAATACTGGTAACATTGAACTGAAAGAATAATTTGGCTAGATTACACACCTTTAAACACAGAAAATCTACAGAACAATCTTGATTTAACTTGGTGGAAAGATTGTACCTGACTCATAGAAGATCTCATTAGTTACCGGTACAGATATGTGGTGGGTACATGGATCACACGACTGATTCAGGGGCTGACCATCTTCTCTATAAGATTAATTACACATTTTTTCTGTGGATATAAATACTGTAATGTCATTGTTACGGTTTGGTAACTAATTACCGGATGATATATATTTTCATGAAATCTTGGAGCTTACTGGCGAAAATTAATACACGTTGACATTTTAAATTCTGCTCGTCCAATAGATAACAAGTACATAGAATTAACTCCTGGAATCCGTACAAACAATAACTTCCCCTGGGAGAAAAACTATGTTTCAACTCAAGAACTGTCCTAATGGTACGAATCCACTGTGTGTTCAATTTTGACGGACGGAGATCGTCACTCTTTCGAAGGCCATCAAAGTTACCTTTTACTCTTTGAGCATGATCAGATGCTTCTTTGTGCATTTTATGATTCAATGTTGCAGGCCGCTCTTATTCAAATAGTCTAAACTCTCTCCTCTCTCTCTCTCTTCTCTCTCTCTCTCTCTCATCTCTCTCTCTCTCTCTCTCTCTCTCTCTCTCACTCCTCTCTCTCTCTCTCTCTCTAATGGCGTACTAGCCCCTTTTCCGTTTTTCTTTTCTTTGTCTTTGACTCTTCTAATTTGCATATTTTCCGTGTGCTTTTTTCTGAAGTTCTCCTTTTTATGCCCCATGACTTGATGGTCAAAATGTGTAAAATTTGCTTCTCTCATTGCCTTATTAAACTGAGAGTTCTCTCTCTCTCTGCTCTCTCTCTCTCTCTCTCTCCTCATCTCTCTACTCTCTCTCTCTCTTCTCTCTCTCTCTCTCTCTCTGTCCTCTCTCTCTCTCTCTCTCTCTCTCTCTCTCTGCTCATGACATTCGGTTGCACTTCAGGGTCTTCAAAATCAGCTAACTGTACTTGATTGATTCATGCTTACAAAAATCGTCACCTGAGAATAATAATGATAAATCGAAGGTTGTTGTTTGGAGGAGGAGGGCGATACAAGAAATGGAATCGATCTATCTATCTATCCATCTATCTTTCTATCTATCTGTAGGCCCTATATACCTGTATATCTCTGTATATATTAATAAACAACACACACCCACACACACACACACACACACACACACACACCACACACACACACACACACACACACGCACGCACGCACGCACGCACGCACGCACGCACGCACGCACACACACATACACACACACACACACCACACACACACACACACACACACACACACACAGACCTTTTCTTTTACGCCCAGATACAATCTGTTCTTTTGTATGCATCACAATCTATGGCTTGCAAAAGCTGAAATCGCCTGAGAGAGTTCATACGTCGGCAGATAGATTTGTATGGGGAGACCCGAACGCTACCCGTGGTATGCCAACAGTGCCGTCAGATATATCAAATATTGGGCAAAGATAGTGAAAATGTATGGAAGATGTGCTCTAAAACAGGCAGTGCACATGTGCAGAACTACTCGCTTGAAAGTGACACATTTTGATGTGGGCTATGGAAAGTTGGCTGCACTAGGTGTGTGGAGTGAAACATTGAATTTCTTTCTTTATGTGGCGTGAAACATTTTATTTTTCATTCGAACGACATTTTTCAGAGATACCCTTCTTTCTCTAAACAACAGGTAACCAACACACGTTTTCCAGAATGGAAAATCTCTTAATTGTATACACATAATGAACAGTTACAGAATATTCGAAACAGCTTTCGAGAGTGAGGACTACTCCCGTTTCGTTGATAATGGTGAATGGATCATATTGTAATATACTCCTATTAAAATGAGATGCATTTAAATCAAATTCTCAATAAAGTTGCCGAGGGCTACTCATGCAGCCTATGCAGAGTGGGGGAAGATAAAAGGCATTTCATTTATTCCTGTCCTTTCTAGAAAAAAAATCGATGCAGAATCTTTTAATTATCAAATTGTACACGGGTGGCTAGCAAAATCTGAAAACTGGTTGAAAACGTGAAACCAACGATTGTATCTGCTATATGCAGAGGGGAAAAAGGGATTTGATTAAATGTGGAGAAGTGGATTATTCTACTGAGGCAGAGCGTTCATTTATCGTATCAGTCTTGTAGCTGACGTCGTTAAGAGGTGTTCATGTTCTGGCGTTGTTTGTTTGTTTGTTTTTGTATCATTATATCTCAGTGTTCTTTTTGCTTCTAGGGCCTGTAGCTAACGAAATTACGATCTCTCTCTCTCTCTCTCTCTCTCTCTCTCTCTCTCTCTCTCTCTCTCTCTCTCCTTTATTTAAACAAAAGGCTAAGTTCCCAGAGCCTATTAGCTGTCAGGGCTGCGAACTGTCAGAAGTTTAGGTTTGCTCTAATATCATACAATAGTTAGGATTTCCATTATCCTTAATAAAGGTATCATAGTACCGTCCTACACCTTTTGGGTGAGAATACAATAATTTTAAAGCAGCTGTTGTTTCAGATATTGTTATTACTAAGTTTGAAAGCCTCTTTTTTAAATGTAGTTTTTAGTTGATGATGTACAACCAGCGTATGTAGCAAAGTCGATGCTTATATTAAAGATCCCCCTACATTTTAAATGATGAAGGAACATACCATCATTCCAAAAAATATGCTATGCAGTGAACGCCATTCCCAATACAATTTAAACGTATTATCAGTTTGATTCCAGTCAATATATGCGTTTTAAAGAGAATACATTCTGGCAATAATTCTTCAGAGTTTTTTTTATTTTGATTTATTTTACACTTTTGTTGGTAGGCTTTCAAAGTATGTACAAATTAAGTCCAGATTTTGTATTTTTCAATGAAATGTTAAACGTGACCATAACATTCTAAGTCACTTAAAGAACATAATAATAACATTATAGCCGATGAAACATTTTCCATCTGTGTGCAATTCTTACAAAATATTATTCTGATCCACGTGAGCTTTGGTTTTGGAATATAGGTTTTTATATCTGGCAGACTAAGGCCTCCATTTCCCTATGCATTTCACTGCTTCCTTTCTGCTAATTCGATCTGGGTTTTCATTCTAAACAAAATGAAAACATCATTTCTGAGGTTCCTTAACAAATTCATCTGGGGGATTTGGGTCAAAATCCAAAAGTGACTTAGTTTTGATCAGATCAAGAATCTCAAAAACAGCATCTCTTCCAAGTGGTGTTACAATTTGTTTTAGTCAAATTTCAAAAGATCTTAACTTCAGACATTTTCTCAGGAAAGTTTATCTTTTCGGATTCTTTAAGGTCAAGAATAACCTATTTACCCGGAAAATTTTACGTGAGGCATATGTCTATCTCTACAACGTTTCTTATTTCCATACAAAATTGCCCGTCTTTTATCTGCATTTAAAACAGACTACATACCATGCCAGACTGGTAATTATTTGCGTTGATTTTTTTCGAAGAGTATTTTATCTCCATTATTAAAAAATGTGTAACGTCAGCAAACTGAGAACTTCTGTGTTCCACGTCACTTATACCTATTCCTTTGGTGCCTTTATCTTCTCTTATCATTGTTGCCAAATTTATGCACACAGCACAAAAAGATAAGGAGATAAGGAACATTCTACCTACAGTCTCGCTCTAGAAACAAAACCACTGAGTGCACTGACCATTAAGCATGACCGTTAATATCATATTTTTATAGAAAGCTTCCACCCATCTACAGATATCATATCTAAAACCATATGCATTCAAATCTTTAAACATAACACGCCAGAGTAAATAGTTATAAACTTTAATCAAAGTGAAAAAAGCAACACACTTGTTTTTCTTTTCTTTTTTTTTTGGCTTAAGTAGTGCATTGTATCATATATCAATCTAATAATATCACCGATGTGTTTATTAGCATTAATCCAGTCTGGTCTTCACTGAATAAGTTTGGTAACATTAGCAATACAGGAGGATCCTATTTTGTTACCAACATTTACAAGGGTATTGTGGTATCCAGTGTTTTTGTTAACAGATTCTTTAGCTTTATCACATTTGGGGATGGATGTAATGAATTCTTCTTTCTGGTAGACATAATTCTCTTTCTCTGAATGCTTCATTAGATGCTCTTACACGAAGTGGTCCTAGTTCTCTCCGACAGACCTTCAAAACTTCTGCTCCAAAGTTATCCGTTTTTGGACGTTTACCAGTATTCATGTACATTAAGGCAAACCGGTTTTTTTCTAGAATAAGTTCTCCTTTCAGCCATTCTTTCTTCTGTGCAGATAATTTCAGGAAATTGATTATTAACTCTCTTATTTCATAGTCATTGATGGTGCTATTGATTTGATATAATTTCTTTTTTTTTTAAAAAGGCATTCACTTCACGTTTAATTTCTTCAGGATCGTTAGTAATATTAGCGTTTGTCATTATTTTGCCATCCGTTTGCTGACATATTTTTTTTAAGATTGCAGAAATATTTTCAGCTGCCTGGCCCTAAACGAAGCAAGACCCATTTTATTTTTTTCACACAAACTTACCACAATTTTTTTTTCTTTTCAGTTAATAGTTTTCTCTCATCTTCTGTTTTATTTTCGTTATCTTCTAGAGATTGTTTATTATCCGCAGGGCTATTTTCTTGCTCATTGATTTCTTTCTTTCTTTTTTTTCATCATTGCGTAAGCTGTTTCTTTCTCTCGAATTTTCATTGACATGAAATCTGAAACGATTTTATCAGATATTTTAAACTTAATCTCGGACGAAGGCATATTATCTAGTGTAGTTTCATCATATTCGTTTAAAGCATATTCGATTATAATAGTTTGTATATCTGTTGATTACATTAATGTAATCAAGATCATTAATTGATGAACATTAAATTTCCAAAGAGTGTTGTGATTTATTTCATCAACAAATTTAAGATATCAGATCACAGTAGAATGTTCTGTTCTATAGTCACATAGAATATCAGAATCCTCATAACTTGAGTACAAATAATCTGATAAAAGAAAGAATTTTTGTCTGCTTTCGTGGGTGTTGTTGATCTTCTCCACTTCAAACGTCCACTCTGTGGATTCTTATTCTCCAAACATCTGATAGCTCCCATTTTTATCATCATCATTTCTACAGTTTCAGCTGCTTTCGGATTATTAATAATAATAATGTATAATACTTATATTATCAACGTATTCATAATTGTTGTAGTCCAGGCCTGGATTCATCACAAGATTCAAGTTTCTGACAGCAATAATCTTTCGATCAGTGTGCTGACTTACAAGTTCTATTTGGTTGTCACAAAATTGAGGATTGTCCTTACATGAACCATAACTGTTAACCAAAAGTACATCTTGTTCCATTGTAGTAACATCTATGAAGAAAAAAATCCGTTTGGGTCGGATTTAACTTTTTTTTTTTTATCTCGTATTCAAAAGATTCGTTAAACAGTATCGCTACACCACCTGAATTTGATTTGGAGGGAACGAAAAAAAAATCATATCCCCATTCACTCATTAGATTTTAATTTTCTAACTTGGGTCTACATGGGTATCTTGGGAGATATACATTGAATAAGAGTTACGTTTCAAGATGTGAAATATCTCTCGTCTTTTTTTATATTTTAATTTTTATTTGTTTGCATGTCAGCCAATCCCTGGCAGTTCAATGATAAAATTTGGATGCTATTCGTGTTTCTGTTATAACTTGATTTCGTGAGACCTGTTCCTACCTGTGATCAAACCGATGAAATAAATGAAATCACAGTTGCATACTGTTGTAACATTTCAGATAATAAGACAAATGTGATACAATTTTACAAATGGAGGATTTTACGTTGAACCGTTCCTTTCATATTTCAAACTATACACAAAACATATGATTTAATATACTTGCTGTATGAATTGTCGTAACTACAGCCACACACAACATCATACTAAAAGAAAATCAAAGCCAAATAAAGGCTTGCATAGCATCATACGTTAAACCAAACAGGTACGTCACAAAAACATGAAAAAAAGTATAAACGAACTGTTCTCCAGTTATTGTTGCTGTGTACATGGCATTTGGAACATCCTTTTGGGGATGTCTCCTTTTTTTCTTTGTGGTCTGTATTGGCATTACAGCTAGGCGATTTGTTGTCACAAGCAGCATTTATTTTGAGTATGGGCGTGTAATTATTTCATTATCGGAGCTAGAGTTACTCTACTTGCTCGGTATTTACTGTTTACTATTTCCCAACTCATTAAAAACTTTCCGTTCATAACAATCAAACCGAGGATACCTGCATTTGTTGCTGATCATGCCTGTGTTTGTTTGACTATATTTTAAGGTGGAAGAGACCGCACCAGTCTTGGATAAATGTTAATTTATGTTTGTTCATTTTCCCGGTTGCTGTAGTGTACACGTGTCAGGTACAGGGTATGTGGGCAAGCTTGGGACATCCTTTTCAGAGCATATCTGCACGTTGGGTCTGTGTGGTCTGTGTTGGCTATTGGTAATTTTGTGTCGCAGACAGCATTCGTTTCGAGTTGTGGGCGTGTAATTAACATCATGGGCCAAGAGTTACCCCACTAGTTCATTATATTCCATTTTAGAGTTCGGCCAAACCTTTCCCACGGGATATCAAACATGATAGAGTTGCCGAATTTGGAACGTATCCCTCAGCAGTCTGTAATTCACTGCAGTGAGGTCCTCGGAAATGGAGACCCCTTTGCTTTTCAGTTTGTGCTTGTCAGCTGAGACCTTGTCTCTCAATTTTCTATCGCAGAATCTGGCAAAAATTGAACTCTTTTACCCGAGTGATGCGAGACCAGTGCTGTGAGCGGCCTCATCGTTGTCCTTTGTCATTGGAACATCAAACCATGTGAGTGGAAATGTTACAGCATTTCTTTTAATGCAGTCTGATAATGTTTCCCCAGCAGTTACAATCACACTGAAACATGTACATTCCATTTGCACTCTTATCGTTCCAGGTCAATTTTTATCACTTTTTTTTATTTTGGTAGTGATAGCATCTTTCTGTTTTACTTGCTGTTAAAGGACGCCGTTTTCTTGTCTCGTGTCTCAAATTTCCATTGTAACGATATCCACTTCTTGTTGAATGTCAAAACATTTACCTTTCAGCCTGTCAGGATTTTTTTTTTCATTCGCTTTCGCAAAACGACTATCCACATGACTATTCTGTATTGCTGCAAGTCTTCCTTGGTCGCCAACTACTTAAGTCTTTGAGAATTAGCATTAAGAGAGGTCTGGATCTTCATTCTGCCCTCCCTGTTCCGCCTCCTCTTCGTTGGAAGAATCTGATATTTCGTTATACTGTTGTTTCTTGAGAGCCATGTTGTTCACATGTATTGAATCGCTCGATGAGTAGATGGTTTACGTTTTTATTTAACTTTATCTAAATAATGTACAATAGTGTTTGGTATAATTTTTTAAAGTCACAAAACAACGTTCTACTTACGTTTGCCGTCAGTCGGAGGGGAAAAAAAATGTCACACATACAATTTCATGGAGAAGGAAAATCCATTCATAATCCAGAAGAAGAGTAGCGCATAAATCCTCCGGAGCAATGCAGGCCTACACTCAATACCCCTGTCTCACTGTGATGCACAGCAGAGAGTGGGATTAACAAGCCCACTCATGTTTGCACTGCCCTTGACGCTGCCAAGTTCACGCTAACCGTATGGGGTGAAGGCTGGTCCGCTTTTCACTGTCAAAAAAAGCACATTTCTGCCCAGATCTTCTTATTCAATAAGTCGTCAGAAGCGCTGTAAAAATTTCCATTCTTTATCATAATTTCACTGTTTAATAAATAAAAAAATGGAGAAAACAATCAAAAATGGGGAGACAGAGGACTTCGCGTCTGGTCTTGACAATGAGCAGAAATCAAGCCAAACCTTTATGACTTTGTCATGAGCAGCTTTCGTTTTCCCTTGTGTTTAGTGAAATAGGAGCGATTGGAATGTTGTCGTTTTAAATTGGTCCTCGTGTCAAAGCATATTCAGTCATTAATTCATTAAAAAGTAGATATAAACAGGTTCGTATCTGGGGGGTTGTTTGCTTGTTTGTTTGTTTTTGTGTCCTTGGTCACTTTTTCTGTCGTCCTTGAGCTACATGGAAGTCGTTTACATGTTTTGATAGTGTACTGTCTCTGTCTGTGCCTGTGCCTGTTTGTCTGTCATCTGTCCGTCTGTCTGCCTGCCTACATGCCCTCTCTCTCTCTCTCTCTCTCTCTCCTCTCTCCTCTCTGGATATTTTACTTTCATGTGTGATGATTGCTTGTTGCCATTGATTTTTCTCCCCTTATTTCCATTTTATATTTCTTCCTTTACTTTTAGTATTTCGTCATACCTCCTTTGACTGATAAACATGTGCTGATGCAGTCCTACTGTGTATTTCTGTGGGAAATGAGGAAATGTAGGAATATTTCCTTTTCTGTTTCTTATAGCGAGTGGGTTTCGAATCAGGGGGTAATGGAGAAATGGGGGAGGGTGGGGTGGGGTCAGCGAATGTCGGAGACGGGGTATTGTGGGATGGGAATTGAGGTGTTTTGGAGAGGCTGGACGCAGCTCACGTATTGATTGATGGACTGCTCCTATTTTGCAAGCTGTTTTTTTTTCTTCGTCTCTGGCTTGTCTTTTTTTTTCTTTTTCTCTCTTTCTTCCTTTCTTTTGTTTTGTTTTATTTGTTTTATTTTGTTTTCTTTTCTTTCTAATTTGTTTATTTAATTCTATGTATTTTCTACAGAGCGCTGAATAAAATTTTTAAGGCATTTTCTATGCACCCAATTTTCCTCTTAGGTCATCTCCTTCGTTCGTTCGTTCGTTCCAACTCTCTCTCAAGCTAAGAAAAACCTCTCATGTTGGAAAGCTATACACTGAGGAATACTTACATTTCCGCTCTCGCGATGGAGAGTGAATGAGACAAGAAAACTCTCTCTCTCTCTCTCTCTCTCTCTCTCTCTCGCTCTCTCTCCTCTCTCTCTCTCTCTCTCTCTCTCTCCTCTCTCTCTCTCTCCATTTATCTATATGAAGCGTTTAAGTTGCGTTCTGGTTTCTTTCTTACTGTATTAAACTGATCAGTTATATTGTATTACAATTTTTTGGGAACGACTTTTTGTTGCTACCCCTTCAATAGGGGCAATAACCTATCATTGAATAAAGTATCCGTATCCGCATCCGTATCCCTTGTGTTTGCTCGCACGAGTATGTGTATGTGTGTGTTAGTGTGTGTGTGTGCGTGTGCGGTGTGTGTGTGTGTAGTGTGTGTGTGTGTGTGTGTGTGTGTGTGTGTGTGTGGTGTGTGAGTGTGTGTGTGCGCGCGCGCGTGCGCGCGTCTGCGTGCGCGCACGCACACACACACACACACACACACACACACACACACCACACACACACACACAGCTATTTTGGCGTCAGCTGTCGCGGCATTTGCGTAGGTCTGCGTCCGTCTTTGGTAACATGGCACCCATTTTTAGCGCTACTGGCCACATGTGCGCTCCATTTATCATTAAAGCTCCATCACGGAATAAGAAACACGATGAAAAGTAGCTATAACAAAGGGGAAAAAAAAAGAAGAAGAAAAGAACAGAAAAAAGTGGGGGGGGGGGGGGGGGCCAAAAAAGAACCTGAACGATATCCCGTAGGCTAATACGCAAAAGCCAATAAATCATTGTTGGTCAGGAAACTCAATATGTCATGCTAGCGGGAGGTGGGGGGTGGGGAGTCTGTATCGGATCAATACCGATACTCCTCCGCAGTGTATTCTCACACGGCTCAGTTGGAGCCGTATTTCAATACTCGCTCCTATCCCTGCCTGCCTTAACAAATATCGCCGATGAATGATTTGGATCTGGAGGGGTGGAAGTTTGGAGAAGGGGGTAGGTAGGGGTGTGGGTGGGGTGGGGGTGGGTGGGACGGGGAGGGAGATGAAGAAGATGGTTGTAATCATGATTGCATGATGATGCTGGTAGTGGTGTTGGTGCTGACGATGCTGAAATATAGGAAGAGACGGTGATGATAGCGATGATGACTTTAAGACATGGAAAGAAAGATTCAATGTGATATCGATGTCGACGATGATGATGTGATGGATGAGTGTGATGTGATGATGATGATGTGATGATGATGATGATGATGATGATGATGATGATGAGTGATGATTGATGATGATGATGATGATGATGGGTGATGATGATGATGATATACGAATAGTGGACGATAGACAACGACGTCAATGAAGAAAAAGAAGTAATGGACGCGAGAGGAGAAGGATTAAGAAAAACAAAGAGAAAAGAAAAATGAAGACAACAACACAAAAGAGGAAAAACAGTCATCGAAGAACAAAAATAACAAAAAAGTAAACAAATAAAAGGAAAGAAAAACACGAAGGAAGTGAAAGTAAGACAGGTGCGGATCATGATCATGATCACGAGTGAAGGGGAGAGAGGGGGGGAAAGGGGGCTGATTAAGTCCCTTGAGTACGATCCAGTCCCGTCCAAGTCAGTCAGTTCATACTCAGATGTACACGTCAACACCCGTGCTAAGTGAAAATGGACCATTAGCGATAATCATCCCAGGCGATTGTGAAGGAAGAAAACCAGCTGGAATGCAAACAAAAAGCTTTAGCAAACAGACTTTATTTTCGTATCATATCATATTACAGTATATCATATCATATGATAACACTGGATGAGAAACACTTACAGCTACAAAACATAAATGGAAATTGAGTAGGACATGTACCCAAACGTAGAAAATATGAAGAACAATAAGGCAAAGAAACAACACACAAACAGAAAATTTAGACCAGACTGCTTAGTCTAAGAGAAAATTCGTTTTGGAAAAAAAAAAGAAAAAAAGAAAAGAAAAAAAAAAGACCCTTCGATTATACGAAATGCCTCGCAACAAAGTTAAGCCTAGACATGCGTTCAACGTTTGGGCAGAATCTTTGTTATAAATAAATGATAACATGTATATGAATATGTCAATAAATAGAAATGGATGGCCAATACGACAGAACTGGGACGCGGCTAAATGTCATGTGATGGTTCATTTACAAACACAGTGTACAAACATCTCTTCTTTTTTCTTCTTCTTCTTTTTTTTTTTTTTACTAACGCAGAGCAATAATTTTGAGGATGAAAATTCTTTGTTAGTGAATTAATTACGAATTTTGAAAATTATTTACAATCTGACTATTTTACAGAGTTAAGTCTTTTAGATTGACTAAAAAGGGGTACGCATTGTACAATGATACTCTCAAATAGTATGGCACCAAAGCTACATGCTGTCAGAAACAAAACGATAAACTGAATGCAGAAGTCAACTTGACAAAACCTTCACAATGACCGAAAGATTAAAAGAATCAAATCAAAATGGTATCCAGTCAGAAAAGTGCGTAGGATTCTGGCTTTAAATGAGATGCTGACATGCATGGGGAGCAGACCTGATAACATACACACTCTGCCAACGCGAGACAGTCAACATAGGGTGTATGTTTTGCAGATGTGTACACGCTTATACTTTCTGAAAACTGCCCGAGTTGGAGACTTAGAGGACAGGTGTTACAATCTAATCTGTTTCTCTTTAAACGAAAGCAGAAGACTGT
>CM031597.1:47755086-47767586 GCA_018398815.1 Conus ventricosus | reverse complement strand
TTTTGGCGGATTGCATATTCTTTATAAGATTTGTTTAGATCTCTGCCTGCGGTCGCCTCACTGTGTGACTAACCGTCAGAGAGGAGTTCCAGTTCCTCTACCCAGTGAGTTTCAAAGTGTAATGACCTTTATAGTAAATGGAAAATGCGAAACTATGAGTTTACTGCTGAATGACAATACTGTTCTCTTTGGTTTTGATAATAACTTTAGATCAGATGGAACGTTTGACTTAATTCTATTTCATGTCGAAATTGTACATTTACATATGTATATATGAAAAGGATTTGCGATTGTCATTCGCAAGGTTTCTTACACAATGGCTCCCATATTTTTCTTTATTGAATTAATTCACTGATTTTTTTCAAGGCTTCCAAATGACAGGCAACGGCCAGTTGCTTTGTTTTCTCTGTTTGATTATTTTATTTCCTTTTATTTATATAACAATCACTACTTTTGTTTGCCCTTTGTGGTTATCATTGTGCTCATGTGTGTCTGTGATGATGATCATGATCATGATGATTATGATGATTATGTTTTGTTGTTGTTGCTATCGTCTTATTAACTTATCTATGCGTTTTTGTATTCCTTATTTGAAATCTGTTAAGTTTCCAAATAAAATAGGATTCATTAAAAAAAAAAAAGTATAATGACCGCAGCAGGAAGTGAAAACAGGAAAACAGGCGCTGAAGTACTGATCCGCCAAACAAACGCAACAAACATTGAAGTAATGAGTCTTGAACTGTTGAGCTTATCCTGAAGGTACAAGAACAAACGAACAACAGAAATAAGCATATACAGTGCGGAGAAAAGCAGGTACAGTTGAACAAGTCATCCATCTCTATGAAAATGACTTACTGGGAATGGGGTTGGGAAAAGGGAGGAGAACGGGATTGAGAGGGAGAAAAGCAAGACGTTGAAATAAAGATAGCAAATCCTTCACTGACAGCGACGGGAATCATTGGGTTCCGTGTGTTGAGTACTGAATCATTTGTTCATGACCGATGGCTTTAAAGAAAAGGAGGATAGTACTTTTGAAAGACAACATTGAGTTGAAAGTGAATACATTGACGGAACAACCCAGATCACGTAACATAAAGCACAATCAGCTACAAGTATCTGGAAATGCCAAACCAGATTACAGGAACATTGTGAGAAACCTCCCACAAGATGTGGGTGACTCAAAACCTGGATTTCATGCACAGGGCTACTGGAGATGGACAAAAGTCAGGGTGAAGTGCCAGCACACTAATGCTTGCTGTGGATGAGTGTTGCAAGAAAAAAAAAGAGTCAGATTCAGAGCAGTCTCCACCTCCAAAAGCAGAAAGTCAGGTCCACAGTCTTCCACTTTTCTGTTGCTAAGTGACACGTGCATCATCTATGACAAGAAAAATCCGTGCGTGCGTCAGATGTGAAAAGCGTGTAAAATGAGGAACCATGCAACAGAAAAATCGATTTAAAAAAGACTCCACTAAAGAAAAGTTACGTAAATGTCCTTGGTCCAGTCCAGTATCTGGATCTCGTGACTCGAGAAGCCCGCTACCGTGAAATATGTCCATGACAACTGCCACGCTAAGCAAGCTGGAATGAGAACAGTGACGCGGCTTATACAAAAAGAAAGAAAGCTTTCCAAAAAGCCCTTGATTACGTATACCAGATGAAGAATAGACTACCTTTGTCAGTGGTTGAGCTGAAAGAATGACAATGCATAAAGAAAGACATGCTTTATTCATTCAAGAGAGGCACTCCGGGTTTTACATTTCCAACCCAGAAAATGAAGAGGAAAATCTATCAAGCATTTTGGAGGGAAAATGTCATTTAGGCATCAATTACTCAAAATATACTAGTATCTTCAGCAGGCCTGCTAATGGGACAGACCATAGAATCTGAATTTGTGGCAGCAGCAGCAGAACAGAAAAGGTTGGAAGAGGTTGGGCACCTACTTCTCAGCACATCATTGAGGGATTCTGGGGGTCCGAGGAGTTTCCTAGGCTACCAACAGCAGAATTTCTTCTGTCCAATAAGATAAAGCCTCCAGATATCCTTCTGATCAATGTTAAAACAATTTTGTCTGAGAGGAGACCCGTCACTGAAAAGAAACAGCGCACAGCAACCTCAGTCGCTCAAGACATCAGCTACGCTGTCACCAATGGGTGCTGAAAAATGTCAAAACATATAGTCATTGGTACTACTGTTAGCTAATTCATCGGCTGTGCTGAGGCCATCAGCATGCAGAACAACTTTGGCCACCGCCATCTCACATTGTAGTGATCTAATACTGGAGACAGCTGTAAGTCACAGATACTGCGAAGCGCCGGCATGTTGCCAACAACAATCAGGAAGGACAACTATACGATTTTGCACTTTGCTTGGGACAGCCTTTGATCTGCTAGAAGAAACTGACTCGGGAGCTGGTGCAATACACTGTACACATGATATTGCAATTCAGGAGCTCAGAGAGGATCTGAGTCTAGAAGAGAGCCAGAGTATGCGCTATGTGAACAGCCATCATCACACCCGAGAACAATGAATTATTAGCCTCAGGCACTCCTTCCATGCTTTGCAGATTGGTAAGCATATTCCACATCAAACATTGTGGATATGAACATCACTGATTAAGTATACATGGAGGAAGTTTCAACATCTGTGTGGATTCTGCCTACATATATATATATAAATATTCACAAGACCAATCAAGTCCCGGATGGGCAGGGTGGGTGTAACTCACCGGCAGGAATCTGGATATGGTGATAAGTAAATTGTTGACTATATGTCCCCTGTTTTGCCTCCAGTTACTGACAATGCCATGGTTCAGCTTTCCTGCATGTCTGTGTTGATGCCACAAAAGACTTTAACCGAGAGTACACGTTTGTTATATGTGATGTTCCTGTGGCTAGCCAACAAGCACATGCTGGTGCGGCAAAACAACAACTTCAGTAAGATAAATGTCGGTATTCGTGTGAGCACTTGATCTGTTCTTTGCTAGTTGCAAATGGCATACTTCCTACTCATTAGGGGACTCCTACTTATGAGAGGATGTGGCATAATTGTGTAATCAGATCTATGTGCCAGTGTTTTCATGGAAGCAATTATCGGTGGCAAACATTGCAATCGTTCCACGAGGGTCCACAAAATCGTTCTAGAGGCACTTCTGCGATTCTGTTGCATACGTTTCACAGAGATACACAGAGGCTGATCATTTTCTCTCAGAATCCAGATTTTTTGGAACAGCCAGATAGAAAACAGTTTCAATACACCATTCAACAGGGTATTGTTGAGCAACTCCTCAGGCTTTACGCTACTTTCGAGAAGGATGTCTCACAGGAAATAAGATAAAACAGCTCACCTTTGGAGGTCAAGTAAAGGCTTTAAAAGCTCAGGAGTTTCTAGCTGACCCTCCTCCTCCTCCGAGTAAGCAAAGAAAATGACACATAACTACACATCTCCAGCATACAAGAAATGTGTCCCTTTCTCTTCGAACTTGGCCACCAGAACCATGCCAGATATAGGGCTTTATACTAACTGAACATGCTCAACCTCAAACACAATTACCCCACTTCAAAAACAGCTACGAAAAGTGGGATTCAATATTTTCTGGTCAAATGTTCCCACCTGCAGTGTTCTTGTGAACCGAACAATTGAGCAGACCATTAAACTCCATTTCAAGTCCAAAGGAGGAATCACAGCTTCAGCAGAGAGTGCTGCATACCTCTGTTGGTGTATGACTCGTCATGTCAGAGCTAGCTTCCTTGCAGCCACTCTGTAGATTCCTGGAATGGCAGGAGATGTTATGGACAAGATCCTCAAAGACCTGGTGTCTGCAGAGAGAAAGGCTAGCGAAGAAAACGTGAAGAACAGGATGGAACTGTTCTCTGCTCTCCTAAATCCATGTGCTGTCGAGGGGACAGATGTTTAAAATCTCTTTTCAGGAATGCTAGCACCAGATCATATTCAATATTCTTTGAGTGCGAACGTTCGTGGCAAAGAAGCTTCCAACTAGTTAATAAAGGAAAGACTAGTAGATAACAGAGATTCCAAGCACCCTTGAAGAACCGGTTGCTGAAAATATCTCCGTCCCCCCCCCCCCCCCCCCTCCCCCCAACGTACACAAACAAAAGCAGTGCAACTGACGAGAAGCAAAGTGCTTCAAGCTACGACTCAAAGAGAGGTCTTTGAAAGACATCAACGGTTTCCCAAGAAAACAACCACCTTGAAAACGTTCGTGATCTGTCCATGAAACCCAGTTTCCTGGGCTTTGGCAACACCAGATATGATGCCGCCGATGAACGCTGACAATCGAAATGTATGTAACTCCGGGGGAAGAAGATTCATTTTCAGTGGCCTGAGTACACACAGTGCACTTACTTTAGTGACAACATAATTCTGCTGCAGTCATTGACTTCTCTGCCATCAACATCTGAAGAGCTGACATAACGAGTCCTATGTATGCTCCCTGCATTAAAGAGAGCTAATTTTGTCATGGATACGTAGAGCCCTGACTCGATTAAAGCAGCGGATCACAATTGCCGTGGACATTCTGAGGCATTTCACTTAAGTCGAGAAAGCCCAAATGATAGGAATATCTTCTCTTTTTTTTTTTTTTTTTTTTTTTTTTTTGGCAGCGACAAAAACAAGACCCAACTGACTGAAGTGTTCCTGTCAGAACGAACAAATGAGTGCTAAGCTTAAAAGCTACTGGGGAAAGAACCGCATATCTCATTAGAAAAAAAAGGTGTGTGAAATAGACGTGCTTGAATGGACAACACACGGAAAATGACAGTTAAGAAGTTGGAATCCACACAGAAGAGGCTGACACAAGGCTTATTCTCCACTACTCCCACGAAGATGCGTCTACCCTAACCAGTGGCAGTGCTGTATTCGTAACGGATACATGTGTCTTTAAGCTGCTGTTACACTGTCACTTCCGTCTGAAGACTCTGGTCAGCCTTGATCATTGCATGGGCAGCGGTGGGAGCGGGGGGGGGGGGGGGGGGGGGGGGGGTCAGTATGATTGCCCTAGCTGTCCTGCATAAAGAAAAACAGAAGCGTGAGGCTCTGCTTGGCTTGGTTACCTTTTCTGGGTACGATTCCACGAGCTCTTCTGTGTAGAAGAGGAAAGTCACTGCGAAGATCTTCTAAAGAAAAAAAAGGCCTTTCTTTGAAGACATACTTGGTGCCCTTGGACGTCCAGATCCGCCCTGAGACTAAAGAGACAATCCGCAACACTTTATTAGTTGCCTCACCCCAAGATGAAAGATGTCAACCAGTTGCGCCTGGATCTGCTCAAAGGGAATTTAACTCTGGGCAAGGGCCTCAGCAAGACAGTTGTAACGGTACTACCTCAGACTTTTTTCGCCTTGCCTGGCCTCCCTCAAATGCGCATAGAAGAGCCAACAGCCGGGTGTATAATATTCTGTCTGTCTGTCTATCCGTCTGTGTGTCTGTCTGTATATCTGTCTGTCTGTTTCACGCTCTCTCTCTATGTCTGTCTCTGTCTCTCTCTCTCTCTCTCTCTCTCTCTCTCTGTCGCTCTGTCTCTGCCTGTCTGTCTGTCTGTCTGTCTGTCTGTCTGTCTGTCTCTCTGTCTGTCTCTCTCTCTCTCTCTCTCTCTCTCTCTCTCTCTCTCTCTCTCTCTCTCTCTCTCTCTCTGTGTCGTGTGTGTGCGTGCGTGCGTGCGTGTGTGTGTGTGTGTGTGTGTGTGTGTGTGTGTGTGTGTGTGTGTGTGTGTGTGTGTGTGTGCGCGCGCGCGCGCGCGTGCGTTTGTATTCACAGCTTGTTAAAAATAACCATCTTCAAAGAAGAAAAGAAGATTCAACGACGCAATAGCTATGAATGTCATTTGACCGGGTCCACCCTGACATTGATGGCTCTACCGGAAGAGGATGGTGCATGACCCAAGACAGAAGACCCCTGACTGAATGGTCTCTCGATGACATTCCTTCCACAGGAACTGGTTGATATCTTGCGAGACCTGCACCGATGAGCTGAGTGAAGAATTTGAACTGATCAACTCTTGTGATGCAAGCCAGGAGGAAAGCATTAGGGTGGGTCAAATGATGACTCTGCATGCTGCTGGATGAAGATACCATGCAGAAAAGAGCGGCGTGAGTGTCAGCAGTCTTGGTGGGCCTGACTGTGTGGTCTGCATAAGGAGAATTCCCCTGTTCTGTCCTGTACACAGAGGGATTCCCCGCGAGCGTAGTTTTGAATTACATGGGGTTTTTTGACATTTAAAGGCCAGAACTAGAAGTACATGATGATTTCTCATTAGGCAAATGCTGACTAGACACTTAGCAGATTAACCCCCTTCAATTCATCTTTTTATAGTTTGAAATGCCTTTCGTATGTAAAGTCAGTTTCATCGCTGAACTGTATTTATAAGAATGAATGCAAGAACTGTGCTAAACCGGATTCTCTGAAATGCCCAACATATTGAGTTTGCCCACTTTTAGTGCAAAGATATAGAGAAGATTATAGCGTCCAAAATCATCAAAACTGTTCTTTAAAAATAGTTACAGAACTGCGTCCAAATTCTCAAGGCGACCACTTATTTTTACCGGTACAGTAAAACAGTGCATACTTGGATCTTGCGTTCGTCAGAAGACCTACAACAGCATTTCTGTAGACTACCCATGCTGATGGCGGACTGTCCAGCCTCTGGAGGCAGAACTGTGACCACCTCAAGTACTAGTTAGGAAGTCTCCCGGGGAGTTGTTCTAAGGGACGCCCAATCTTCCCGCCAGATTTCCTTATGGGACCTCTTTTTCGTCGTCGATCTGCTCCGGGAGCCACCCTTTGAGCCTCTTTTCAACACTTTCTTTTACCTCCTCTCTCTTTCAAGACGGCCTTCCTCCTCTAACTCGCTTTAGCTTTGTGTTGTGGTGAGATGCACGGTCTCAGTGTTGACCCCAAGGATATCGCCTTGCTCAAGGACGGGTCCATCATCCTGTGCTTCGTTCCAAATTTCACGCCATGAACCAGAGACCGGGCTCTCCTTGACCTACCCCCCGGATTAAATTTCTCTCTGATATTATCGGTCGAGAGGAAAGAAGGATGAGGGACAGGGGGAGGGGGGGGGGGGGGTGTACATGAATCTTGTCTACCCAGGTGCAAGCGCTGCTTTTGGAAGAAGTTCTGCCCCAGGCGCTCCTCCAGCTCTGCTTTCTTATTTCCCCTCAATTCAACATTAGGACGAACAGTTCGGCAAGCACAATCTCCGCTAGTAGGGGGCCCAAACTAGCTCACCACCACGGTTCACGGGCCGAAACTCCCAGGCCAGTTTTTAATCCTTCAGACTTTAGCCGAGAGCCCATGGAGATTCGAGCTATTGCATTCGCGCGTTTCAACCCCCGGTACCGTTCTGCCACCTTCCAGACCCAGCTTTCTGACGCTTGGAGAACCCCTTCTTTAATTAAATCTCGGGGATATCTGTATGATCTGTGTTGAGGGTTTTTCATGGGGATCTCCTTTCTCGCTGCGATCTCCGCCATACATCCCGGCTTCTCACTTCGCCGCCCATTAGGACAATTTGTTCTCCTCCTATTACTTTAATTTCTGCAACTTTGACATCACACAATGTATTATACCAATATGGGAAGGGTTTTTTTTTCTATACCTTTCGAAAGTATACTCGTGTGGCTAAGTATACTTTCTATTTTCGAACTCAAGAGTCGGCTTTTGTCCCCTGTAGTATTGCCCATGGGGGGGTTCCACTGGGGTCGTTGTATTGCCCGTAAAATGAGGAGGAGGCAACTGCTCGTCTGAGGAGCGGAAGACGTTGTGCAGGTGTCTTTTACTGCGTTACCCATGAAATTTGGGCCCAACAGGACTTTCCAACTGCCGGAGCTTGCAAGCGTTTAAGATGACAAGTACACTTACCCAAAACAGGGACTATCATATAAATCCATAATATACTATCAAAACCCTGCGAACTGACTGAGCGACTTAATCACTAAATGGCTGATTAATTAAACCTAACCTACTTACTGGGTGAGTGATTAAACTGGCAAACTCTACCGGATAATTGACTGACTTTAACTAACTCTACGACTGACTGAGGAATTAAAAACCCAATAAGAACCTAACAGTTTAAAATAATAGACATGCTGACTGGTAACTGAAAAAGTTTTCAATAAACTAAACCCAGTCACTGAATTAGGGAATTAAGTTTTCAAATAACTATACCTTGTCACTGTATTATCAAACCCAAAGAAAATTAACCCCCAAATTTTGAGTTTTTAGACCTTACAAACTTATAATAAATTTTAAAATTCCTAGTCACTGACTTATCAAACAAATGAACATCAAACTAGAAACGTTCGTGGTTAAAAACTCCAATGAGTGTTTAGTTTAATTATACCTGAACTAACTAAACTACAATTACCAAATGATTACATTTACTCAGCCAACTGACCGCGTGTACAGTTATCATTAATATATGAACAGAGTAATTACTTAATCAGTTATTGTATATATCAAACATGAGTAAATAATTAATCTAACTAAAAAACATCATCAAATGATCAAACTAAACTTACTGATTGATGTTAAAACTTAACAGTCAATAAATAGGTTCAGTTTGTTTAATGACGAGTAACCAAACCACCCGAACCCACAAACTGACTGATTAAACTATCTAAATCTGCAAAGTTATCGTTGATTTATTAAAATAACCAAACCCACTGATCGTTGGTTAGACCAATTATAGCTAATAACTGACGTAGTGAAGTCATTCAGCCTACTTACTTACTAAGTTAACTTACTAAGTTAGAAATGCAACAATCCGGAAGATCAGTCGTTTTAAACCAACTTAAGTATGCACTCTCGTGGATTAACAAATTAACTTGCTACCTGCTTGACATATCAAACTAACAACCTACTAAGTGACTGACTGGCTGGTTTAAACTATTTCCTGTCAGCTAACCGACTGAACAGTAACTAACCCTTCCACCCAACCCCCTAACCCCATCCCCGACTAATTTACTGAATTAATCGACTAAATGTACATACTAAAATCACTAGTCCCACTATATGACTGACTTTCCTTCTTTCTAAACTTATCGACTGGCTGATCAGTGAAACTAATTTAAAACTCCCGACAGATTCACTAATTAACCAGCCGCAGCAGCGCAACTGGTAAAGTACTCGCCTGGGAAGCGAGAAAATCACCGGTCCGAAATTCGACTCTCAACAGGACAGGCGCTTTTATTTTCTCCCCTCTCACTGGACTTTAAGTGGTGGTATGGGTGTATGTCTTTCGGATGGGATGGTGTAAACCGAGGTCCCGTGTGAGGAGGCATGCAGGCACACTGGGCAGGTAAACGATCTCACGACAACATGGGAGTTGTCCTTGGCAAACATTTTGTAGAGGAATCCACTTTGACCAGTCCAGCACAAACATACGCAGACTGCAAAACAAACAACAACAACAAGAAAATACATCAGTGGCGCTGTAGCGTGGACACACGCTCTTCCTATGGGCCCTTAATCAAACGGTCAAAGCGTTGTCCTGTGGAGTTGATAGTTGTGAGTTCGAACCATACGTGGCGGCAGGATTTTTACAGCTTAAAACCCACTCTGTCCAACCAGCGATAAATGGGTACCTTATTCAGTTCAGGGAAGGTTAAAGGCGGCGGAAGGAGGGAGATGGTTCCGCCTTCCGTCATGCCATGCCCTGGACACAGTGAACTCTAGACAGTTCGTGGCTCTTGAGGCCGATGGGCTATGGGGGACGTTTAACCTTTGTGTTGTATAACCCAGTGGACAGAGCCTTCGGTTTCTACGCAGAGAAGTCTGTTGTCATGGTGAAAGCTATCAATGCGAGAATATGAACAGCAAAGCAAGACGATGTCAGTGGGGATATCTATCGTGTTCTTTTCACTTTTTATCCCCCCCCCCCCCCTCCCACTCCTCCTCCCCCCCCCCCTTTTTTTTTTTTAAATCCTATTTTCGGTTTTTTGTTTTGCTTTTCTTTTCTTTTCTTTTTTTTTTTTTTTTTTTTTTTTTTTTTTTGGGGGGGGGGGGGGGGGGGGGGTAGTGTTTTAACGCCAAACTGAAAAGAAGTCAGTTTTCCGGGAAATATTCATTGTTTTGTGGATTTTTGCGTCTGATATTTGTTCCGTTTCAAGAAGACAGATTCGTGGAAAATGTACTTGTATGTTTGGTTTCGTGTACTTTATTACTTTGCGCTTTGTTCTGTGGTTTTTTATTCGTTTTGGGCCTGTTTTCTTCCACGTTCCCGTCAGTTTCAGTCTCTTTGCGTATTTACAGATGAGGGGGGGGGGGGGGGGGGGGGGGTAGGGGGTCGTTTCTGAGTTCTCGCCCTTGCAGACCGCATTTACTTTTGTTGTGGAAAAATCTGACGCAGATTTCATTTCCCTCTTTTTTCTTTCATTCTCTCTCACGTAATAATCAATAATTCAGTATATATCTACTGCGTGTCGGGCGGCACAGTTCCTCGAATACAGCCAGCTGTCTCACGACTGGTGCCTACTCGGTGCGCTGTTCATCCATGTGGATCTGCTTCCAGAATCGGTCTGAAAATAACGAAGCGGTACCAAATGAAACGAATCTTCGAAAAGAAGGACGGACTAAGACGAATGAGCGAACGTATTACTGAACGGATTGAGAAAAAAAAATGTGCTAGAAGGGGAAAGAACATGCAAGAAGATGCAAAACAAGCAGCCTGAAATAAATAGATAAATGAAGATTTGGATCCCTGATATGGCCATCTGCGGGCGGCTTGCCATAAAGAACATTTTAAAAAAATAGAAATGGGTGTGTGTGTGTGCGTGTGTGTGTGTGTGTGTGTGTGTGTGTGTGTGTGTGTGTGTGTGTGTGTGCGCGCGCGCGCGCCATACATAACATTTAATGAAAATAAAAATGAAAAGTGTGTGTGTGTGTGTGTGTGTGTGTGTGTGTGTGTGTGTGTGTGTGTGTGTGTGTGTGTGTGTGCGCGTGTGTGTGCGCGCGCGCGCACGTGTGGTGTTCCTTGAAGGGAGTTTTCCAAATCCTCCACCACATGCACAGCGGAGGTCGGGTCATATCTGAAGGTAATCCGATAGAGGGACGGACGACAGTAGCGTTGATAAACCCGCACTTCTGCTGTCACCCCCCACCCCCACCCCCTCCCCTCTCCTCTGCCCACGCGCACGTCACTGTCGCGCTGCGCTGCTCAGCGCTGCTGTAACGTACGTTACGTTATTAACTCTTGTCACCAGAAGTGCGGTGCAGCGCGGTGCGTATGCGTGGGACAGACACACGCAAGCAGGCAGCCAGTCAGCCAGCTAGCGAGTAAGCTTGACTGGCCCAGCGTCTGCCCGACAGATCTCTCTCTCTCTCTCTCTCTCTCACTCTCTCTGCCTGCACTTCTCCTTTGTCGCCGCTTCGCGGAAAACGCTAGCGCGCGCGCGCGCGCGCACACACACACACACACACACACACACAGAGCACGCATGCCGCTCCCATCTTCTACTACCGTCATCAGTGTGAAGGTAAGCACGTGTTCTGCTGACGTCCTCGCTTTCTCTCCCCTCTCTTCTCCCTCCCTCTCCTATCCTCCCTCTCCGTCACCCCCACTCCCCACTCCGCTTCAAAGTCAGGTTTCCTCCACCCGTATCCCCCCTTTACCCAGGCCCACCCCACCCTCCCTCTGTCTCCATCCTCCCTCCCTCCACCCCCGCAAATCGGCGAATGCCATTCAGTAAACGGTTGTAGGCTAATGAAAAAGCGAGCGAGACTCGGAAAACCGAACATACGAGAGAGAGAGAGAGAGAGAGAGAGAGAGAGAGAGAGAGAGAGCGAGAGAGAGAGAGAGAGAGAGATCCACCCCCTCTTCCGCTGTGTGACCAAACGGCGGTCCTACATCCACTCACTGCCTCCCCACCCACTCACACTTGGGGCCCCGTAATTTAATAAAACATGAAACCTTTTTCACAATGGCTCACACGCTTACAACCTTGACGTCCCTACCGACTCCGTGTTGTCTGACAGTCACCGTGCCCTCGACCGACCCAAACCCCCGCCCCCCCAAGCACCTTACCTACACCAAAGACATCGACGACAGGATTGTTGGTGGTGGTGTTGAGTGTGAGACTGAATTTCACCACACACAAAAAAAGAAAAAAGAAAAGGAAAGAAAAGAAAAGAAAAAAATTTGGAGTATCGATGAAACTTTTCAGGTTATTGATTTTTTTTTTAATTTATTCATTTTGTTTTAATTTTTTTTTTCACCTTCTTACATTTTCGCCATCTTCAGCTGAATCGGCTTAGCGACACGTGGCGAGTGAAGTGCATTTCGACGCAGTGAGTGAGAGAGAAAGAGAGAGAGAGTGCCACCAACATCGGGCGTACCCAGAGAGCGGCAAAACCCACACACATTCCTGAGTACGCCTTGTACTATCTCCGTAGCCTTACTCCACCTTTTTATGACATGTAGGCTTACCGGCGTTACCACACCAGGTTAGTTCGATTTTTGTCCTGATTCTGAAACAGAAAAACATTTT
>CM031597.1:47745086-47747586 GCA_018398815.1 Conus ventricosus | reverse complement strand
GCAGAATGATAAGTATGCGTCCAGATAAACAAACGCTTTAAAAGTAGGAAAGAAAGACCTCTAAACCTGCTTTGACTTTCACCACCCTCTTTCCTCCCCCGACTCCTTCCTCTACACTCTCACCCTCCTATCTCACTGACTCACATGCGCATAATTTTCACAGAGAGGACGAGAGAGAGAGAGAGAGTGCGAATGAATTTTAATGCGTTTATAACTCGTTAGGCGATGTCATTATTTTTTTTTTCTTTTATTCATTTTTGTTTATGTTTTATTGCCTTTTAAAATGAGAACGGCGTGACAGCTGGGAACTTTGTTCTGTGTTCCTATGGTCTGTGTGTGTGAGTGTGTGTGTGTGTGTGTGTGGTGTGTGTGTGTGTGTGTGTGTTGTCGCGTTGATGCATGGGTGCGTTGCGGCGCGCGCGCGCGCGTCGGTGTGTATGTGTGTGTAATACAAAGGCGGGGTGGAATGGGTGAGTGGATATTTGTCTGGGCTCCCCCTCCCCCCTTTTTTTTTTTCTTGGTTGGCTGGGGGAATTCGTGTGTAGTTTTTAATTTTTTTATTTCGTGATGGGATATGAACGAGTGTGTGTGTGTGTGTGTGTGTGCTGGTGTGGGGGGGGGGGGGGGTGGGGTGGGGGCGGGGCGGGGTGTTCGTGCTTGCGGGTATGGGTGTGGACTCTGTGGGCGTGCCTACATTGGGTTTGTGCGCATGCGTGATGGGTGCGTGCATGATTGCGTGCGTGAGGGTGTGTGTGTGTGTGTGTGTGTGTGTGTAGTGTGTGTGTGTGTGTGTGTGTGGTGTGGTTGTGTGTGTGTGCGGTTGCGTGCATACGTTGCGTTAGTGCTCCAGTGCGGAAGTATAGCCCATTATGGTAATTTTTGTGATGGGATGTGTGTGTGTGTGTGTGGGTGTGTGTGTGTGTTGTGTGTGTGTGTGGTGTGTGTATGTGTGTTTGTTGTGTGGCGCGCGCGCGCGCGCGTGCACCGGTGTGTGTGTGTGTGTGGTTTGTGTGTGTGTTTGCCGCGCGTGTTTGTGTTGCGTACTTGTGCTCAGTGATGAAGTACAGTTGTATATTGTATTTCGTGACGGGTGTGTTTGTTGTGTGTGTGTGTGTGTGTGTGTGTGTGTGTGTGTGGTTGTGTGTGTGTGTGTATGTGTGTGTGGTTTGTTTTGGAGGAGGGGGGGGGGGAGGGAAGGATACGTGCGTTTATGTGTATATGGTGTGAAACTCTGTGTGTGTGTGTGTGTGTGTGTGTGTGTGTGTGTGGGTGTGTGTGTGTGTGTGTGTAACATAGGGGCGGTGGGAATGGGTTGGTGGATGTATGTTGGGATTTTTTTTTTATTTTTTTCTTTTTTACTTTGGTGGTGGGGTTAATTGTGTGTGTGCGTATGTGTGTGTGTGAGTGTGGATGTGTGTGTGTGGTGTGTGCGCGCGCGCGCGCGGCGCGCGGCGTGTGTGTGTGTGTGTGTGTGTGTGTGTCTGTGTGTGTGTGTGTGTTTGTGCGCGCGCGCTCGCTGCGTGTGTGTGTGTGTGTGTGTTGTGTGTGTGTGATGTGTTGTGTGTGCTGTGTGTGTGTTGTGAGCGTGCGTGCACGTGTGAGTGGTGCTGCTACAGTGCACGCGAAACGTGGCGGTGTGTGTGTGTGTGTGTGTGTGTGTGTGTGTGTGTGTGTGTGTCGTGTGTGGGTTTTTGGTGTGCGAACGTGGTGCATGTGTGTGTGTGTGTGTGTGATGTGTGTGTGTGTGGTGTGGGTGCGCGGCATGCGCGCGGTGTGTGTGCGTGCATTCGCCGCGCCCAGTTAGTTAATGAGAGGAAGAAGAGCGGGGAGTTGAATGCATGTGTCAACTTGAACGTGTGTGTGTGTGTGTGTGTGTGTGTGTGTGTGTGTGTGTTGTGTAGGTGTGTGTGTAGTGTGTGTGTGTGCATGTGAGTGTGCGTGTGTGTTGTGTGTGTGTGTTTTCCAATAGTGTTCGACGCGGCGAGCGCGTGCTCTCCGCATGTGTGCCTATGTATAATCTTTATAGTCCGGGCTCACTGGATGCTGTGTTTACACTCGCGGGCTGAAGATGATTCTCAAATCCCCCGCTCTGTCTGCAAAAATCTGTGAACTATCTGTATTGAAACGCTCATGTGTTCGGCATTTTTTCTTCCCAACACCTGTGGTAACTGCATTACAGCGGCTGTATTTGTAACTTCAAGAACCTCTTGTCCCTGTCCTTGCTTTTGATGTCCATGCGTTGAGTCCTGATCGAAAGGGTTGCCCTCAGTTTCAGTGTCATGAAGAAGAGTGTCACTGCGGTGCAGTCGCTTAAAGTCCATTGTACACGCTCTTTGCGAGGGCATGAAAACTGGGCCAGTGCGCAGGGCTTGCCGCTACACGGATAAACACGTGAATCTCCTGACACGACGTAACTGATGCCTGACCTGCGCCTTTAGTTCACCATGCACTTTTGGTCCTGCCTCTCTCTCTCTCTGCTCTCTCTCTCTTTCTCTCTCTC
>CM031597.1:47715086-47717586 GCA_018398815.1 Conus ventricosus | reverse complement strand
TCTCTCTCTAGGATGTGTGTACGATGCGTCTTTTCTCTCCTCTTCCTCCTCTCTCTCTTTTCTCTCCTCTCTGTATGACCAACTGCTTTTGTATCCCCCTCTGGGTATTTATTCTTTTAGAATCTATTTTGATAGCACCTGATAGTACCACCACTTTCAATCCTTTTGCAAGGTCCCATTTAAATCCGGCACTTTTTTTCTAAGTTGCCCATTCTGGATTCTCATCGCACGTTCACTCCTTCATTTTTTCGTTCTTTAATTCTTTTTTTTCAACCTTTTATTTCATCATTCGTTCTTCATTTATTTATTCACTCATCTTTTCGCTCTTTCATTCTTTCTTTCTTTCATTCATTCATTCTTATCAAAAATCATTCATTCATACATTCACCCATTCATTCTTTCATTCATTCATTCTTCTTATTCATTTCATTCATTCATTCATTCATTCATTCATTCATTCATTTTATTTATTCACTCATCGTTCGCTCATTCTTTCTTTCATTTTTCTTCATTCATTCATTCATTCATTCGTTCGTTTTTTTTATGCCTTGTCCGCTCACCACTCTTCATTTTTGTAGGAGTTCGTTTAAAAAAACACTGCTTTAAAAAGCACTAAAAACATTTATTTCAGTTGAACAAACAACCAGGGAGCCTAATTATTTTTCACTACTTTTTTAAAACCCTTAATACATACCGAAATTACTCATTTGCAGCGAAACTCCTTATTTTTCGCGTTGTTACAGATAGCTTTAATTTTCTCTTTTCATGCATTTACATTTTATTTTTTTTTAAATTATGTATTTTTTATCCAAACTGTTTAAATTATGTGGTTGTGTGTGTGTGTTGTGGTGTGTGTTGGTGTGGTGTGTGTGTGGGTGGTTGTGTGTGTGTGTTGTGTGTGTTTGTGGGTGTTGAGTGTGTCGTGGTGTGGTTTTGTTGTGCGCGCGCCGATTTTTTGTGTGTGTGTTTTGCGTACCCTCGTACGTGCGCGCGCGCGTGGTGTGTGTGTGGTATGTTGTGCGGCTGCGTGCGTACGTGCGGCGTTGTGTGTTTGTGTGTTGGGGTGTTGGTGTGTGTGTGGGTGTGTGGTGGTGGTTGGGCGCGTGCCGCGTGTGTGTGTGCCCCGGGGGTATGTAAGTGTTTGCTGCACGCGCGAATAGTGTTGTGTGTGTGTGAGAGAAAGAGAGAGAATTAACAATTTTAATAAGAACGTCTACTTATCAAGATTACGTGTTGAGTTATTTTTTATTCACATTCGGGGGGCATATGTAGTCTTTTTTATAATAACTATTAACCTCATTCATTTTAATTTCAACTTTACATGTTTATTTAAATGCGATAAACCTTTTATAAAATGGGACCGTGCTCTAAATCCAAAATTTCTTCTTCTTTTTCCTTCTTCTTTTTCCTTTTTCTTCTTTTTCTTTTTCTTTTTCTTCTTATTTTTCTTCTTTTTCTTTTTCTTCTTCTCACTGTCGGGGTTGTTGTTGTTGTTGTCATTGTTTTGTTTTTTGCTGTTTGTTGTTGTTGTTTTCGAGCGTCGCGTCTTGTTTTAAAGGGTTTTGCTGTTTTGTTTTTATGTGCGCACTACTGCCCTAGCTGTTGTTGTTTTTATCACACTGCCCCTATCATTACATGTTATTTCTTATCCATTTTGTTCTCCTTGTATGTCGTTTTGCAAGCGGCATTTGTATTCAGGGTGTGCTGTATGTGCTGCGTCGGCGACGTGCATCGTGCGTGCAGCTCGAGCATGCTGCGTGCGCGTGCGTTGTGTGGTGGGGTGGTGGGTGTTGTGTGTGGTGGTTTGTGGGTGGTTGTGTGTGTTGTGGTGTGGTGGTGGTGTGTATGTGTTTTTGTGGTGGGTTGGGGTGTGTGTGTTTTGGGTGTGTTGCTCATGCGCTGTCTGTATTCGTTTTTGGTTTGTTCGTTGTTTTGGTTGGTTTTTTAATGTATTTCTCTGTTTATTTCACGATGGGCCCCCCGACAGGACGCTTTGCTGTTTCGGCATCTGATTTTTTACAGTATGTATTAAAAGTAAAAATTCACGCCCCTTCATTTTTCCTTTCCCCCCCCCCCCCCCCCCCCTACACCTATTTGTCAATTGCGACAATCACTTTTACCATGTTGGGGTTTTTAAAAAAATAACCTTTCCTCAGCTTTATGTAGCGGGAAAATTATAAACCAAATTGGGATCGCGACTGCGCGCGCGCACGCAAACCAAAACCCCCCACGCACACACACATACACACACCGCCGCGCGCGCGCACAACGCACGCACGCACGCACGCGCCACACACACGCGCGCGCACCCCCACACACACACCACACACCACACACACACACACACAACCCCAACACACACACCCCACACAAAACCACACACACCACACACAAAACCCACAAACACACGCCAAACACAAAATAAAACTGCAACACACACACACACACACCCCCCAACACACACCACCACACACACACACACACAACACACACACACCAC
>CM031597.1:47707615-47712486 GCA_018398815.1 Conus ventricosus | reverse complement strand
TAATAAAAAGGATAATAACAATAATAATGATAATGATAAAAAATAATAGTTATAATAATAAAAATACTAATGATAATAATCTACAACGACAAATAATAAGAGTAATAATGATAGTGGGAAGAAGAAGAAGAAGAAGAAGAAGAAGAAGAAGAAGAAGAAGAAGAAGAAGAAGAAATTAATGATAACAATACAAACAACAACAGCAATGACGACGAAGACGGCAGCAATAACAACAAGAGTCAAATCATGATAAACACACCATCGTGATGCTAATGATGATGATGAACATGATAATAATGAAGAACGTCGTGACATTTGTAGAGGGAGGGAAAAAAAAAGAAAGAAAACACATGTATGAAGTGATACGGGATCAGACTCATTTATCTCTTAGAGAATTTGACTTATGAAGCAAAAATAAAACAAAGCATCACGACTATGGTGATTGCTGCCGTTCTTCTCGTTACTTTTTTTAGGTTCATGGTGCTCTTCATGGTTCTAGAGGTTTCCTCCCCCCCCCCCCCCCCCCCCCCCCCACCCAGCAAATGTCAAGTACTCGTGCACCCCAGCACGTAATAAAGAAACCTAGTACTGCGTAGTAAATAGAACGTGACACTAACGGCTCAAGTTATGCCTGTTGTTAACAGTTTTATCACTGTGTGTGTGTGTGTGTGTGTGTGTTGTGTGTGTGTGTGTGTTGTGTGTGTGTGTGTGTGTGTGTGTGTTCAAAATCTCGTCGTCAAAGCTGTTCATAACATTTTCATCAGAAAAACAAATGACAAAAAACTCACAAATGAAACCAATGCCGGAACACACAACACACACACACACACACCACACACACACACACACACACACACACACACACACACACACACACACACACACAGCTCGCACGCGCACATACATACATACATACATACATACATACATACATACATACATACATACATACATACATGCATGCATGCATGCATACATGCATATGCATATACATACACAAACACGCGCGCGCGCGCTCACGCACACATACACACACACACACACACACACACACACACACACACACACACACACACACACACACACACACACACACACACGTACACACACACACACACACACACACACACACACACACACACACACACACACACACACACACATGCACACACGCGCGTGCGTGCGCACGCTCCGGCTTACACACACACACACACACACACACACACACACACACACACACACACACACACACAACACACACACACACTCACAAGCATGCACACACACACTCGCGCTCGCGCGCACGCGTATGCACACACACACAACACACACACCACACACACACACACACACACACACACACACACACACACAACACACACACTCACTCTTGGTATATTGCACGCTCAAGTGTGTCGTCAGTTTTTGTTTCTATTTCTTTCTTTCTTTTTCCCCCCTTTTTTCTTTTTTTTTTTTGTTATGTGTTATTTTTTTTTTTTTTTTTTTTTGCTTTTTCTTTTACGTTTATTTTTTTAAAAGTTTTTAAATGAAACAATGTTTTCTTTTCATCTACTATGTTTGACATGAAGACTTCTGTGTGTCGTCTTACGACACGGTGCTGTTTATGTGTTTGTTTGCTGGCTTGTTTTGTGTGTTTGTTGGATCAGGCGGGTCTGTGTTGTAGTGTACTGAGTTCACCGTGAAATATAATCTGGTCTGGTCTGGTGTAAAACGGGTCCAGTCTAGTCTAGCCTAGCCTAGTCTAGTCTAGTCTAGTCCAGTCTAGGCTAGTCGTGTTGCGGCCTGGCATGCCGTGTCGTCTCATGTCATTGTTTTATGGCATATCACATTATCTCGCGTTGTATGTCTTATAACATTGTATTATGACATATGGTACTTTATTACATTATATTATGATATGTGATGTTGTCATATATTATATTGTATTTCGATGCATTGAATCGTATCATATATCATGCCGTTTCACATTATGTCCTGTTACATTTATCTTGTATTATCTTGTATTGTGTTGTGCTGTATCACGTCACTCTCTATCTTTATTATCTTCTGTTACGTTGCATTACACAGTTTATATTATACTTTTTTTGTACTGTAATATATTAGATCATATTACATTCTGTTATATTCTGCTATGTTATGTTGTAATATTATACTGGTGTGTCATATCTATGTTATACTAAATTATACTTTCTGTATTGTATTATATCATATTATGTTCTATCATATGATTTTACATTACATTATATCGTATCATATCATATCATATGATTTTATATCATATCATATCATATCATATCATATTATATTATTTTATATAATATTATGTTATATTATATTATGTTATGTTGTATTGTATTGTACTGTACTATATTACATTATATTGTATTATGTTATATATATATATATATATATATATATATATATATATATATATATATATATATATATATATATATATTATATATATATATATGTGTGTGTGTGTGTGTGTGTGTGTGTGTGTGTGTGTGTGTGTGGTGTGTGTGTGTGTTATAATAAATATAATATATTGAATTATATTATACTACATCATATTACTTTACATTACATTATATTACATTGCACTATATTATGTTACATCATGTTGTATCATATCATCTCATCTCATATCATACCATATTCTCTTCTCTTCTCTTCTCTTCTCTTCTCTTCTCTTCTCTTCTATTCTGTCACATCATATCATACCATTTCATATTATATCATGTTAACTATATCTTATATTACATTATATTGTTATGTCGTGTCATGTGATATTACATCATATAACACCACAACATATTTACATTGTATCATATTACATCATAGCATACATGTCACATCGTATGTCATATCATATCAAATCATATGATAACATATCATAGTATATTGTGTTATGTCATCATACTGACTTTCACAAAATATCCATTTAGTCAAGTTGCACATGGTCTAGCTAATATGTGATGCTGCACATGCTCCTAGAGGGGTTTTCCACAAGCAATTGAAGTCTAGCATTCGTGCATTCTAACACGTAATGAATTGAATTGAGCAAATCATTTCATATCATATCATATCATACCATATTATATTATATTACATTATATCATATCATATCATATCATATCATATCATATCATACCATACCATACCATACCATACCATACCATACCATACCATACCATCTCATCTCATCTCATCTCATGTTTATATGATATGATATGATATGATATGATATGATATGATATGATATGATATTATATTATATTATATTATATTATATTATATTATATTATATTATATTATATTATATTATATTATACTACAATGCATTACACTATATTATATTGTATTGTATCATATTATATTATATTGTATCATATCAAATCATATCACATTATATTATATCATATCATATCATATCATACTATATTATGTCATTTTATGTTATATCATATTATATTGTTATGTTATGTAAAATTGTATTACACCATCGTATGTTATGTTATGTTATGTTATGTTATGTTATGTTATGTTATGTTATGTAATGCTATGTTATATTACATCGTATCGCTTCGTATGATGTATGACATGATATGTTATTGTATTATATCATATCATGATATGATATTGCATTATATCGTACGAAATGATATGATATGATTTTACAGTTTATTATGTTATATCATATCACATCATATCACATCATATCACATCATATCATATCACATCATATTGTATCACATATCATATCATTTGTTTTAAGTCGTGTTGTATCGTGTCTTGCTAAGCTATGCTATGCTTTTCTATACTTTGGTCATACTATACCCAACTATTTTATGCTATGCTATACTATAGACCACATCACTCCACATCACACCAAATCATAGTACATTATACTAACAAATACTACACTACACTATACCGTGCTGTATATCACAATACTATATCCTACTGTACTATACTTAATCATACTATACCACACTGCTATGCCATCCTATACTATGCCATACTATACTATACTGTACTGTACTAGGCCATACTAGGCCATACTATGCCATGCTATACTATACTGTACTACACTACACTGCACTACACAACACTACACTACACTACACTACACTACACTACACTACACTACACTACACTACACTGCACTACACAACACTACACTACACTACACTACACTACACTACACTACACTACATACACTCCACTCCACTCCCCACCCCTCCCCTCCACTCCACTCCCCACCCCTCCCCTCCCCTCCCCTCTCCTCCCTCTCCTCTACTATAAGCTCCCCTCCCCTCCCCTATACTAGACTAGACTAGACTAGACTAGACTATACTATACTATACTATACTATACTATACTATACTATACTATACTATACTATACTTGAAGGTGAAGGTATTTTTTAACCTCTGTGGCTTTTACAAGACCACAGACACCGTAACAGACGGTGGCCGCTGTCACTCCTTTTCGTGCAAATCGCTCGATGGTCTGACGCACATGGAAGAACCGCAGAAATCGGAGCGATGAACGTTATGCTTCACTGACATTTACTTCTTTTTAATCTTTTTTTTTTTTTTTTTTTCAATCCCGGCCTTTTTTTGTTGTTGTTGTTGAAAGAAGGTGGGTGGAAGTAAAAAGTGTAGGCGTGGGTTATCTTCACTGGAGTGGTGCACATTTTCTTTTGTGAAAGATAATTTTTTTCGGTCCTTTTTTTTTTGCTCTGTTTCTATCTTTCTTTCTTTCTTTGTTTCTTTCTTTTTTTCTTTTTCTTTTTTTTTTTTTGTTTGTTTTGGTCTTCTCTTTCTTCTTTGCTTTTTGGTTTT
>CM031597.1:47685115-47687615 GCA_018398815.1 Conus ventricosus | reverse complement strand
TGTTTATGATGCCTGGGGAAAATGTTACTATTTATGATGCCTGGGGGAAAATGTTACTATTTATGGTGCCTGGGGGAAAATGTTACTATTTATGGTGCTGGGGGAAATATTACTGTTTATGATGGCTGGGGGAAATATTACTGTTTATGGTGCCTGGGTTGAAATGTTGCTGTTTATGATGCCTGGGGGAAAATGTTACTATTTATGGTGCCGGGGGGAAATATTACTGTTTATGATGCCTGGGGGGAAATATTACTGTTTATGGTGCCTGGGGGGACATGTTGCTGTTTATGGTGCCTGGGGGAAATGTTGCTATTTATGGTGCCGGGGGAAATATTACTGTTTATGATGCCTGGGGGGAAATATTACTGTTTATGGTGCCTGGGGGGAAATGTTGCTGTTTATGGTGCCAGGGGGAAAATGTTACTATTTATGGTGCCTGGGGGAAAATGTTACTATTTATGGTGCTGGGGGAAAATATTACTGTTTATGATGCCTGGGGGGAAATATTACTGTTTATGGAGCCTGGGTTGAAATGTTGCTGTTTATGGTGCCTGGGGGAAAATGTTACTATTTATGGTGCCAAGGGGGAATATTACTGTTTATGATGCCTGGGGGGAAATATTACTGTTTATGGTGCCGGGGGGAATTTTACTTTTTATGTTACCTGGGGAAAATGTTACTATTTATGGTGCCTGGGGGAAAATGTTACTATTTATGGTGCCTGAGCGAAAATGTTACTATTTATGGTGCCTGATGGAAAATGTTACTAATTATGGTGCCTGGGGGAAAATGTTACCATTTATGGTGCCTGAGGGGAAATGTTACCATGTATGGTGCCTGAGTGAAAATGTTACTATTTATGGTACCTGGTGGGGTATGTTACTATTCGTGGTACTTGATGAGAAAATGTTACTATTTATGGTGCCTGAGGGGAAATGTTACTCTTTATTGTACCTCGATGGTAATATTACTATTCATGGTTCCTGATGGGGAAATGTTACTTTTTATGGTACCTGAGGGGAAATGTTACTATTATGGTGCCTGAAGGGAAATGTTACTATTTATGGTGCCTGGGGGATAATGTTTGTATTTATAGCGCCTGGGAGAAAATGTTACTATTTATGGTGTCTCCGGAAAATTTTACTATTTATGGTGCCTGAGGAGAAATGCTACTATTTATGGTGCCTGGGAGAAAATGTAACTATTTATTGTGCCTGTCGGGAAATGTTACTATTTATGGTGCCTGGGGGTGGGGGGATGTTACTATTTATGGTGCCTGGGGTGAAATGTTACTATTTTCGGTGCCTGAGGAGAAATGTTACTATTTATGGTGCCTGATGGGAAAATGTTACTATTGATGGTGCCTGGGGGGGAAATGTTACTATTTATGGTTCCTGGGGGAAATGTTGCTATTTATGGTGCCTGGGGGAAAATGTTGCTATTTATGGTGCCCGGTGAAAATATAATTATTTATGGTGCCTGGGGGAAAATGTTACTATTTATGGTGCCTGGGGAAATGTTACTATTATGGAAAAATGTTAATATTTATGGTGCCTGAGGGGAAATGTTACAAGTATTTTACCTGGGAGAAAATGTTACTAATTATGGTGCCTGTGGGAAAATGTTACTATTTATGGTGCCTGGGGGATAATGATACATTTATTGTGCCTCGGGAAAATGTTACTATTATGGCGCCTGGGGGGAATGTTACCATATATGGTGCCTGGGGGAAAATGTTACTATTTATGTTGCCTGAGGGAAATGTTGCTATTTATGGTGCCTGATGGGAAAATGCTACATTTATGGTGCCTGTGGAAAATGTTACTATTTATGGTTCCTGGGGAAATGTTACTCTTTATGGTGCCTGGGGTAAAATGTTACTATTTATGGTTCCTGGGGGAAAATGTTACTATTTATGGTGCCTGGGGGAAATGTTACTGGTGATGGCACCTGGGGGGAAATGTTGCTTTTTATGGTACCTGAGGAAAAATTTACTGTTATGGTGCTGAGAGAAATGGTACAATTATGGTGCCTGGGAGCAAATGTTACGATTGATGGTGCTTTAGGGGAAATGTTACTATTTATGGTACCTGGGGGAAAATGTTACTATTATGGTGCCTGGGAGCAAATGTTACGATTGATGGTGCTTTAGGGGAAATGTTGCTATTTATGGTACCTGGGGGAAAATGTTACTATTTATGGTGCCTGGGAGCAAATGTTACGATTGATGGTGCTTTAGGGGAAAATGTTACTATTTATGGTACCTGGGTGAAAATGTGACTGTTTATGGTGCCTGGGTGAAAATGTTACTATTTATGGTGCCTGAGGGAAAATGTTATATTTGTAGTACCTGATGGGGAAATGCTACTATTTCTGGTACCTGATGGGAAAATGTTACTATTTGTGGTGCCTGAGGGGGAAATGTTTCTATTTATGGTGCCTGTGGGGAATTTTATTAGTTATGGTGCCTGGGGGAAATGTTCCTGTTTATGGTGCC
>CM031597.1:47672615-47675115 GCA_018398815.1 Conus ventricosus | reverse complement strand
TCTCTCTCTCTGTATGTACCGATACAAAGACGAATGCTAGTTAGGTAGATAGATACACAGATACATAAATAGATGTGTTGATGGATGGCTGGGCGTGTCGTTACACATCTTCAAGTGGACTTCATACAATGGGAAATGCTACTAGCCATACAATGGGTAATGCTACTAGCCATACAATGGGTAATGCTACTAGCCCTTCGAAGAGTGTGCCTGCAGAGCAGACTGCATGCTGGGTAGAGGCGAAACGTCTCGCCCAAAGGACGCACCCAGACCCCAACGCAAGGACTACTACGAAGACTAGGGGAATGAGAAAGAGAAGAGAGAGAGAGAGAGAGAGAGAGAGAGAGAGAGAGAGAGAGAGAGAGAGGAGAGAGAGAGAGAGAGAGAAGGGGTGATAAAATGGCAGGAAGGGAGAGAGAGAGAGAGAGAGAGAGAGAGAGAGAGAGAGAGAGAGAGAGAGAGAGAGAGAGAGAGAAGATCGAGAGAGAGAGAGAGAGAGAGAGAAGAGAGAGAGAGAGAGAGAAGAAAAAGAAGAAGAAGAAAAAGAAGAAGAAGAAGAAGGTGGATGAGAGAAAGAGAGAGAGGGAGAGAGAGAGAGAGGGGGGGGAAGGGGCATGAGATGGAGGAGAAAGGGGATGATAGAAAGAGAGAGGGAGAGAGAGAGAGAGAGAGAGAGAGAGAGAGAGAGAGAGAGAGAGAGAGAGAGAGAGAGAGAGAGGAGAGAGAGAGGCGGTTGGGAACGGGACGAAGAAAAGACATTTTGGCACTTTGATATCATGACTAAAAGGTCTTTTGACATGGGGGTTAGCAGGATAGTAATACCTTCCTCTTACTTTCATGACCAGCAATGATACACACTTACTCCTGAACATTTCTCAAATTAAAAGCAAACAAAACATATCTAAGTAATGAAAACCGTGTGTATATCCTCGCAAATGCGAGTATGCCGTTAAGTTATTATAGTACAAACAGAAAAACTAAAATTATAGACTGGCTCGACCATCCACTTAGTCAAGCGATGACTGTCTTATTGATCTCCTCCACATACGTTGATTGGGGTTTACCGAATTAATTGCCTCTTATACCATCATGTGACTAACCTTTTTCTGTCCGATTTAATCCACATGTGGGGCTTGGTAATTCCATGGATGTTCCACACTCGAGCCGTCTTTTGTTTGCATTGAAACTTAAAGTTCGTTACCTCAGTCTTGCTGATAAATCTTGTGCCGTATACATGGAATAACATTAAGAAACTTTTCTGAATTAAATATACTTTAAAAGAGAAGAACCATACTCTTCTTTACTTTCCATATCTGAATGCCAGTTCTGTTTAAAAGAACAAATGAGTCAATCTTTAATTTCTTTTTTCTTTTAAATTCATTCGCACTTCTCCAGAGCCCTGATGTGATAAACCTTTCCGTACATTATGATTTTAATATTCTTTGCCTCGTTCCGTTTGTAACAGCATCATATCATAAGCTTATCTGCACAAACGTGACAGTGGAAGCTTCAACATTTTCAACCAGTAATAAATACATTTCACAAAAGATGTTACATACGACGAGTACCTGTCCATCTCTATTATAAAAAGAAAGTGTTGGATGAATGAATGGGCACTTGATAAAAACGCTTCATAGCATATGCATGCAGTCTTTACCTTTTCATCCATACCCAAAATTCAGCTCCGTAGGTAAATAAATGTTCTGTATGTGTATGAAACGTTGTACAGAATATATCAAAAGCAATACAGTTCAAGTTTCTTAAGGGTCTCAGAATTTCAATGACACCCTTTTCTGTTAACCTTTCGTAAAAAGATTCTTTCCATGCACAATTGAAAGTTAACTGTGTTGAAAATAACATTTTTGAATATTTTTGTGCATTATCTACTTGAACATTTGTATGTCCATTTAAACCATCTTTCATATAGAAATAGCTGTCCTCTCATTCGCGAGTCCACAAAATCTGTCGTATCATAGCTAACTGTTAAACGTTAGCGCTCTACTTTTTCTTTTAAGACGTTTGATTGGTTTTGCAAACCTACAGCTGTTCCGGATAAAAGAATAACATCTCAGAAAACAGTAGCAGACATATCTCAACTGCTAGAGTATTATCTGACAACTATGTCCTCCTTTACGAGATAAATCTACTGCTTATTCATTAATAATGAGAAGAGAAGAAAAAAAACGCGGAATGAACGGGTACTCTTGTTTTAGTCCATTTGGACACTTGAAGTAATCTGAATACTCACTCTTCACAATACATCTGCAAGCACCGATTCGTCCACACCCACAATGGCCATGTACAATTTACTATTCATGTCACATTTACTAAGAACAGTCCACAAAGCATGGCGATGTGTATGGTCAAAAGCCTTCTTGAAGTCTGCAAATGCGACACAAAGCTCCTTATTACAGAGTAAGCATTTTTGAACCAGTTAGAACAGTGTAAATTATGGTCTGTGATGCTGTAACTGGTTCTTAGACCTGTTTATATTCTTCAG
>CM031597.1:47660115-47665115 GCA_018398815.1 Conus ventricosus | reverse complement strand
TGTAAAACAGAAAAACTACTACAGAGACAGAGAAAGGAACCCAGTCATAATTTGGGATGAATATAGAAAACAATATTCCTACAACAATGAACATTACGAAAACTACCATGGAGACAGAGAAGGAAACCGCCACAGAAGTGGAGATGGTCACAGAAAACAATACTTCTTCAACAATGAACAATACAAAAACTACCATGACATCAGAAATGGAAACCGACTCAGAAATGGGGATGGTTACAGAAAACAATATCTCTACAACAATGAACAATACGAACAGTACAATGGAGACAGGGAAGTAAACCGACCCAGAAATGGAGATGGTTACAGAAAACAATACTTCTACAACATTAAACAATACGAACGATACAATGGAGACAGGGGAGGAAACCGACACAGAAATGGAGAGGGTTTCAGGAAACAAGACAACTACAACCATGAACCACATGTAAGCTATCATGGAGACAGGGGAGGAAACCGAGGCGGAAATGCTTATGAATACAGAGAACAAGACTTCTCCAACTCTGCCAAACAGAAAACCTACAATGGAGACGGGGAAGGAAATCAAGTCAAAAATCGGGATAATTACGGAAACCAACGTGTCTACGACCATAATCGTGACGAAAGTTACCAAGACGAACGGGAAAGAAACAACAGAAATGAAGTCAAGAACAGAAATCAGCATTTCCACTTCCATGGACGATATGAGAGATAGTATGAGAAAAGGGGGACTTCACGACTACAAAACATGGGGAAAATAAGATAGATACTACAACTGAGAATGTGCAATAAATACATAGATAAACAAAATAACCCCAACAAGAAAAATAACCCTGACATTACACAACTGCAACAGGAAACAAACACCACCCTTAAATGACAATGAGGATTAATGATATGAAAATTATTTCTTGGAACATAAAAGGTTTCAAAGAAACAATTAATGGTGAAAAACTCAATAAATTTGAAGAGGATGCGGTTATTGAAATAATATCGAAATACGATATCATATTCATACAGGAAACGCATTTGGATAAGGACTCTTACAGCAAAATACAAATACCAAATTTTGCACCTGGTATACATTACTGTCGTTCTAAAAGAGCAAAGGCTCAGAAAGCATCAGGGGGGATTTCAATTTTATTAAGCAACACCTAAGAGAATTTATTACTCCATTACCTCAGAATAATAGTGACATTGTTTGGTTAAAACTGAAAGTAACAGGTAACACATTTTATATAGGCAGTGTATATATACCACCCGAAAATTCTTCTTTTGGAAAAGATTACACAAATAAAATTTGGGATAATATAGAAGCTGATCTTGTAAAATTATCATATACCAACGAACAAGTAATACTATGTGGGGATTTTAACGCCAGATCAGGAACGATTCCTGACTTCATTACAATGGAAAGAGAAAGCAACATAATTCTTTGCCTGAAGATTATCCTTTTAGTGATACAGCAAACAGATGCTCAATGGATAAATATGTTCATAAATACGGGAAAAAACTTTCATCCCTGTGCATTGACTGTAACATGTGCATTTTAAATGGGAGGACTCTGGGCGATCTGCAGGGGCAATATACTTGCTTCACACCCAAAGGCTGCAGTGTGGTCGACTATTTCTTGTGTTCACAAAAATTATTGAAGGACATAACAGACATGACAGTTCATAATTTAACAGATTATTCAGACCATTGCCCAATATCGTTAAAAATTAATCAACATCTTCCATACAAAACTGAATGCCAGTTAACTGACAAAGATCATGTAGATATAGAATACCATGACTCGCAGGATAAAAATGTAATGTTCTTTTGGGATGAAAACTCGGATATGAAATTCCTAAGGGTATTAAAATCTTCAGAAATGAAAAAGCGCATTAAGTCAATTAATGACATTATGATAACAGATGACGAGAAGCATTTTAAATCCACGACAGTGGTGAATAATGTCGTTCAAGAGTTCACACAAATGCTGCATGACACTGGCAAACAAAGTATTGCCTATAGAACAAAAAGGAAATTGAAGAAAAGAAAAAGAAAGAATAAAAAGTGGTTTGATAAGGAATGTCAGTCACAACGTCGAGAAACTAAATCTTTGTTAAACGCACTAAACAGACAGCCATTTAACAAAATACTTCACCAAAAATATTTCGTTGCAAGGAAAACATATAACAAAATTATTAGAAAGAAAAAGAGACTGTACAAAGCCAATTTAATAACTTTATTGAATAGAAACTTGTCTGAAAATCCAAATGCAGTTTGGAAAACCTTAAAGGAATTACAAACCATGGAGACTCAAGAACACACACAACACCTACCAATCAAAACATGGATGACACATATTGAAAAACTAATAGGAAAAGAAGTTGAAATGGAAAATAAAGAAGTAATAATAGAGGAGAATCAAGAGAATAAAGGCATGAAAGCAGCTCTGAGTGACATTCATGTAGATTATGAGATATCAGATATAGAAATCCTAAAAGTAATCAAGAATTTAAAAAAGAACAAATCTCCTGGAATGGATGGGATAAGGAATGAATTTTTAAAAACTGGGATTTCAGAATTGCTACCCACATTGAAAAACATATTTAATTTAATTTTTAAAACTGGTCAATATCCAGATTTATGGAAAAGGGGCCTTTCGGTTCCTATTTACAAAGGAGGAGACAAAATGAACCCTAGCAACTACAGGGGAATAACTCTTAATTGTGCATTAAGCAACGTATTATGCCAAATACTAAATACTCGAATAAACAATCATTTGGAATCAAATAATCTTTTATCTAATGTACAAGCAGGTTTCAGAAAAAAACACAGAACTGCAGATCATATTTTTGTCTTAAAAAGTATAGTAGACCATACATTAAAATCGCGTAACGGCAGATTGTATACATGCTTTGTCGATTTTCAGAAAGCATTTGATAACATTTCCCACGAAGGTTATTAATAAAATTACAAAGATTTGGCATTCGCGGTAGATGGTTTGATTTAGTCAAAAACATGCACACAAATGCACAAATCTTTTCAGTTGGTAAAAACGGAGCCTGCTATTCAGTATATGTACGAAGAGGAATTTTGCAAGGAAACTCCTTGAGTCCAACATTATTTAATATGTTTATAAACGATCTAACAAACAAGATTCCAACTGAGGAATCACCATCACTGGATCATTCAAGCAATACAAGAGTATCTGCTTTATTGTATGCAGACGACCTTGTACTCCTTGCAACATCGAAACTAGGTTTACAATCAAAATTAGACCAATTACATTTATATTGTAAAGAGTGGGGGTTACTAATTAACATCGAAAAGACGAAAATACTAATATTTTCCAAAACAGAACCCAAAAGTCGTTTATTTTTTAAATGTGGTACAAATTTCATTGAAACAGCAGAACAATACAAATATCTTGGAATAATATTTCATAAATCAGGAAAACTTGACATCGCAGCGGAACATCTAAGTAACCAAGGTAATAAAGCAACATATTCCTTAAAAAGAGCGTTTAAAAATCAAAATATTGATTTTAAACTTGTTCTAAAGTTGTTTGATAGTCTTATTTCACCAATATTAATGTATGGCGCGGATGTATGGCTACCTTTTTGCTTAAAATTAAATGATAATTTCAATTTAGATAATCTGTTTAATCATTGCCTTTCAAATAGTTTACCACACGAACATACTCAACACAAGTTCTTCAAGCAAATGGTAGGTGTACACAAAAAAGCTATAAACTTAGCTGTAATTGGAGAACTCGGAAGTTTTCCAATTAGCTTAACAATAATTCATCAGATAATAAAGTTTTGGCATCATATTTTAGAATCTGAAGACAACTCGCTTATTAAAATCATATACACTAACATGTTAAACAACGAAGATCAGCAAACACCTTGGTTTAGATTTGTCAAACAAATTCTCAGCCTAATGGGATTGAAGCATGTTTGGAATAACCAGCATACTTTTAATATTAACAAGTTGTGTTATGCGGTCAAAAATAAACTAAAAGATGAATATGTATTATTTTGGAAAAGAAAAAATCAGAAACAGAATCAAAACTAAACTTTTATGACAATATTACTACAGATTACAGAATGGAACCATATTTAGCAAACTCTTTCATAAGCTTCAATCAAAAACAAGCACTATGTAAATTAAGGATTTCTTGTCACGATCTTAAAATAGAAAAAGGTAGATATACTAAGACACCAAGAGAAAGAAGACTGTGTTTGGAATGTAATGAAGTAGAAGACGAAATTCATTTCTTAGATAAATGTACTAAATATAACGATATAAGGCGGCAGTTTTTAGAACACATCAAAGACAAATATAATATACAAAATGTGCTGCCGTCTATCTTAATATCAAATGACATGCTTATCAGCGAGATCTCAAAATATGTGCATGCTATTTCAAAGTGTCGATAAGGTAAAATGTATGACAAGGACAACTTGATATAACATGATGATAGTTGTATACAACAACAAGCATAAATGTGTATTTCGTCATTTGGTTTCGTTTATCTTTTCTCTATTTATTTGTGTCATATAAAACCTGTTACGGTTTTCAAAGGCATTAAACTATTGAATCTTGAATCTTGAATCTTGAATCTTGAATCACACACACACACACACACACACACACACGCAGGCACGCACGCACGCACGCACGCACGCACGCGCGCACACACGCACACACGCACGCACGCACACACGCACACACACACACGCGCGCGCGCACGCACGCACGCACGCACACACACGCACGCACACACACACACACACACACACACACACACACACACACACACATGCGCGCGCGCGCGCGTGCGCCGTGCGCCCGTGCGCCCATGCAAACACACACACACACACACAGACACACACACACACACACACACACACACACACACACACACACACACACACACACACACACATGCGCGCGCGCGCGTGTACGCGCGCAAGGAGTAAGTTCCTATACAAACGGAGAAACAAGTG
>CM031597.1:47627615-47655115 GCA_018398815.1 Conus ventricosus | reverse complement strand
TCTCCCCTTTTCTCCCCCTCCCCTCTCTCTCTCTCTTCTCTCACTCTCTCTCTTTTCTCTTCTCTCCTTTCTTTTCCCTCTCCTCTCTTTTCTGTCTGTCTGTTCTCCTCTCTCTCTTTTTGGTCTCTCTCTCTCTGTCTGTCTCTTTTCTCTGCTCTTTTTCTGTCTCTCTCTCTGTCTCTTTTCTCTCTCCCCCCCTCGGTCTCTGTCTTTTTTGTCTCTGCCTCTCCCTCTTGGGTTTTTCTTTCTCTCTGTCTCTCCTCCCCTCTCTCTCCCCTCTTCTCTCTCTCTCTCTCTCTCTTTCCCTCCCCCCCTTGCAGTGAAAACCCTTTTGCCTTTAAATGGGGTTTTTTTTTAAAAGGGTTTTTTTGGGTAGGTTTTTACCCATGTCGCTCTTTTAAATTTCTCTTCCTTTTTTCTCTGCCTTTTTTTCCCCAGTCGGCCCATCGGTGGGAAAAAGTCGGTCGGTTCTCTCTCTCTCTCTCTCTCTCTCTCTCCCCCTCTCTCTCTCTCTCCCCCTCTCTCTCTCCCTCTCCCCCCCCCTTTCACCTTTGCCTTGACCATTTTTTTCGTTGTTGTTGTTTTTGGGTTGTTTGTTGGTGGTTTTTTCACTGGTTTTTTTTTCCTTCTTTTTTTGCCCAAAGGTTTTCCCATGAAGGAAATTTTCCCAAATTTTTTCTTTGTATTTGTTTGATTTGTTTTTTAAAATATATATCGATTTTTTTTTTTTTTTTTTTTTTTCTTGCCAGGGGGCCGGGATGTAAAAAAGTATTCATGTTTAAACCAAAACCCTCTTAAAAAAAAATTTCGTTCGTTCGTTCTTTCCCGTTCGTTCTTTTCCCTCTGTCTTGTCTCCTGTCTCTGTTTCTTTTCCTCTGTCTCTCGGTCTCTCCTTGTTTTTCTCTGTCTCTCTCTCTCTCCCTTTTCCCTTCCTCTCTCTTCCTTTCTCTCTTCTCTTCTCCCCCGACGTTTGTTGTTTGACTCACAGGGGGTTTTGTCTCTAAACCCTGGGGGCGGAGCCCCCGATGAACAGGTTGCTGCACAACAGTGCTCCTGCTGCACGGATCGAAAGTCCCCCCCCTTGCCGGGTGCAAAAACATGGGGCCCAAAATTTAAACTGGGCTTTCCTTTTTTCTTATTTATTGTTTACCCCTCCCCCCCCCCCCCCCCCCCCCAAACCCCACCCAACAAACCCCCTTCCCACCCCCTTTCCTCGCTTTTTTAAAAAAAGAAAAAAAGTTTAAAAAAAAAAAAAAAGGAAAAGAGAGAGAAAAAAGAGGGGCCCTTCTGCTTTGTTCACTTCCCAAATTTGGTTTTGTGTGTGTTTGTGTGTTTGGGGTGTGTGGTGTGTTGTTTTGTTGTGTGTTAGGGGTGTGTGTGGGGGGAGAAGAGAGAAGAGAGAGAAAAGAGAGAGAGAGAGGGGGAGAAGGGAAAAAGAAAAAAAAAAAAATCCTTTCAAATAAAACCCATTCTAGGTTCCCTGATTTTGTGTGTTTTGGGGTGGGGTGTGTTTTGTGGTGTGTTTTGTGTTTGTGTGTGTATGTGTTGTGTGTGTTTGTGTGTGTGTGTGTGTGTGTGTGTGTGGCCTGTGTGTCTGTGGGTTTGTGTTTTGTGTCTGTGTGTCTGTTTTTTTTCTGTGGTTTGTCTTTTTTGTGGGGTGTGTGTGTGTGTTGTGGTGTTTGGTTGTGTGTGTTTTGTGTTTTGGTATTGTGTTGTGTTTTTTTCCCGAAAAAAGTTCAAAACCCGGGAAAAGGTTGGGGCCCCCCGTCTTGAATAGGAGGGTTTTTTGTGTTCCGCCCCGGGTTTAAACCCTTTGACCATGGGAAACGTACCCAAAACAAAGGGGAAAGGTGGGGAAAAGGAAAAATGAGTGGGACAGCACTGTAGGGGACGTCTTTTGGGGAGATAAAAATTTGAAACTATGTGCAAGGGTCCCCGGGGGAAGGGGGGCAATTTGGGGATTTTCCCGGGGTTATTTTTTTTGTAAAGGAAGCCCCTTTTGCCTGTGTCCCCCGGGTTTTTGCTTTGTGTGCTAGACGAGCCCGGTCCCACACCGACAGGGGTTTTTAAAGTCTTGTGTAAATCGTTTTCTTTCTGCGTACGGGGGCCCAAATCAAAACTCCATGCGGGCGAAAACGACTTTTCTCTTTCTAAGCCCGACAAACGAATATAATAGGGGGTCGAAATAGGTATTGGTAGAGCGCCGGGCTCTTAAATCCTAGGGGAACCCTGGGCCCACTGGTTCGAACCCCCGCTCTTTTAACCAGGGACAATTTTCCCTGGGGGTTTGCCCATTGGAAATGATTTCCCATTTTCCGGGGGGGTCGTTCAAATGAGACTAAAAGCAAGTTTCCCATGTGGGGAAACAACGCTCAACATATGCGCCGCCCCGAAAAATCCTACATTTTCTTTCGGAAGAACACCCGACAACTCCTTCCCAATAAACAGCAAGTTACTATTTTTCTTTTTCAATCGGAGGATCGAGGGATTAGAACGCCCTTTTTTCTCTGTTCGGACAGGTTGGTGCAAACGGTTTCCGGGCCCCCCCGAGATACTAGCGGAGTGAAGGACGGGTGATTTAACTCAAAACTTTTGGGAAAGGAAAAAAAAGGGGCGCATGCGCCAGAGAAGTAATTTTAGAAACCCGATGGCGAGATCGAAACGGGGGACAAGTCCCACATATTCCAATTGTACCTGGACGAAGAAGACGCGCAGGGGGAAGAAGAGTGGGTTGTGAATCTAAACGGAACAGAAATTTTTTTTCTCCGAACAGCGAAGGGCTGGAAAAAGGGGTCAGTTCGCTGTACCCCGGCAAACTCCCCATCGTGGATACAACACGTTTAAAAAAACCGCCCCGCAACAGAAGGGCCCCCAAAAAAGAAGAGGCGTCCCAACCCGAAAGGGCGGAAAGGTCAAAATCCTGAAAAAAAGCACAACCCCCGAAAAACCCCAAAATTCCTTTTAGGGGAGGGGTGCGTTGGCCCCCCATTAGGAAAAAACGAACGATTTTTATTTCTCCCCGGGCCGACAAGGGGCGGGCTTAAAGGCCATCATCCCCATGCCCCTGGGAAAAATAAGGCCCGCCCATTTTTTGGGTGACAGAAAACCAAACCCGCCTCCAAGAAAAAACCCTACCAAAGGGATTTGCCGCCAACTTAAAGGATCTGCTCAAAAACCTTTAAGGAAAGGGGGGGCGGATTTCCCTTGACCTTTACAGGGAAAAAGTACCCATCAACCATTTATGCCCCAAAATTCAATTGGCCTTTCCCAAGGGCACAAGAAAGGGCGTCCCCCCTCCGTCCCCTAGTCGCTTCCCCGAGGGTTTTCTCATGTAGGGGACGGCGAGGGTTTTTTGGGGGAAAAACATCCCGTCTCCTTTAGCTGGGACGAAAGAAACACCCCTAAACCCAAAATGCGGACTTGGTTCCGAAACTGGGAGGGCCCACACTTTTCTCCCGACGGTGCCTGTCCCTATGATGTTTTTTGGCATTTTTTCCCAGCGGGCCCCCCGAAGAAATCCAAAACATCATCAAAGCAAGACTCCAGGCTGACGAGACCTGGCCCCCCGGGATTACGCTTTCCCCTGGACAGGGAAACCCGGGAACCCCCTTTTCTTCTGTCTCAACACCACTTACTTCACGTTTTCCCAAAGGGGGGCTTCTAAACCCGCAGGGCCGCAAAGGAAACGGCCATGGGCTCCTCCAGTCAGCCAAAATTGTAGCCAAACCCCTTTTATGAAAAAACCCTTTTAGGAGAAGGCCCCGGGTTTTTACCCCTTCTCCCCCACGCTTTAAGGGGCCGCTACCCTGGACGACCCATGGGCCATCCTCAAGGGGAGGGTGGAAGACTCCCCTAACCATTTGAAATTTAACAAACCCGCTAATTTAAAATTTACTCATTAGGGGGGAGGATAACAACCCCATTGCCCTGTGACACACTCATTACACGGACAGAGGGGCAGCCTTTTCCTTTAGTGTGTAACCCCAAACCTTTCCCAACCACCAGTAAACCCACAGTTCGAAAACCACCCGCCCCCCTGGGGCCCCAAACTCGGTTGATCCCCACCCTACCCCTTTGGGGCCAAAACCCCTCTGCTCTACTCTGGATGCCCAAGACCAGGGAAATTTGGGAAAAACCCCCAAAATGGTTTTCACCATATCAGGCTATGGAAGTGGGGGATTTGGGAAAATCCCCGCTAGTAAGAAAATCAAACCCCTCATACCACCAGACCCAAAACCAAAATGGGCATAAAGGGCATGTCCCATTCCCTATGTTTTCCCCGGGGGACTGAGGCCTTGAGCAGGAAGACCCCAAAAAAACCGGGGTCCCCATACATCCCAAACCGATCAACACCATCCCCAGCCAAATGGTCCCCCAAGGACAAAAAAGGACAAATGGACAAGTCTGGGAGGGGTTTTCTACCAAAAAGACTGTCGTGACCGTGAAGAGAACTATTTGGGGGAAAATGAAGAAACCTCCGAAAAAAAATTTTACAGAACACAAAAAAGGGGAAACCCTCACCAGTAGGCGCCCCCCTACACGCCCAAACAAACATCCCGTTCGAATTTGAAAAATTTTGCGTTCTCGCCGTGACAATAGATGGTTTTAGCGTGGGGTGAAGGAGGCTGGGTTTTATTGCCGCCAACAACCCCCCACTCAACGGGACCCGGGGAGAAACAAACCCGCCCTCGGTGGGAACAACACCTTCATTGTTCAGTCACATGACCAGGGTTCGACCCTTTGGGGTTTTTTGCATGAAAATCCAGTTTACCCCAAACCACACACCGCTGAAGAAAACAGACGGGGTCTGTTTGAAAGCTCCAAGTTTTTTGCTATTCCTAGCTGGGTGACCCGGAAAATCCGGTTTGTCGTTATTTTCTGTAAATTTTGGGGCCCCGGAAGGGGTAAACTAAGGAAATTGATTTTCCCGGGCTTTACCTCTAGTAAAGAAAGACCCTGTATTCTGTCTTTGGGCTCCCCAGCTTTCCCAAAAACAAATTTTAAATGTTAAAGTGGATTTGAAAAAGGGGAGAAATTTTAATTTGGGAAAAAGATTCTTTAACCTTTGTAATATTTTTTGTTATCATAAAACTTAGAAAATCAACCCACAAAAACGGGCCAAAGTGATCCCTTTTAAATCTGTACCTTTTTTTTCCTTGGTAGAGACAGCTGTTTTGGGGGTTCGTCCCTCCCTCCCTTTCTCATCATATCGTCTAAACTTGAAATGAAACAAAAGGAAGGCAGGGGGAAAACCCCCCCACGGGCCCCTTATGCCAAAGGGCACCCCCTGGTGAAACCAGCCTTGGGTTAAAACCCCCCCCGTGTCCAGAGCTATTTTGATTTTGTGTCAAACTTATTCGCGCGGCAAAAACTGGGGAAGACGTTGACGGGCATGACGAATTCTCCAGGAAAAAAGCTCACCCATGACCATTTCCCAAAAATTGTCCCTCAGTACCCGGGGGTACACGTTCGGGGTTTTCCCGTGTGTGTGGGGTGGGGGGGGGGGGGGGGGTTTGTTTGTTTGTTTTGTTTTTTTTTTGGGTTAGGGGCCGCGCTTCAAAAACGCAGAGAAAGACTCCCCGGGTTTTCCGGGGGTCCCCCCAGGGGGGTTTTCCTCTCGGGGGTGTGGTTTGCTTGAGAGCTACCTGTGGACTGCCGGTGCCCAGGGTGTGGCAGGAAAAACCCGGGTGTGGTTTTTTGGATGGGGGAACCAAAAAACGGCGGCTTTGGTTTTCGTGGGCCCCCGAGGGGTCCCCAGAAAAATAAAATTAGGAGGGGAAAAAAATCCCCTAGCACTGAAAAGCCCCGGGCAGGTGTTAGTTGGGAAAAAATAAATAGAAAAACGATGGGACCCGAGGCGGAATCCCCGGTTTACAAAGTTTTCGGAGATGACAAGAAAAATCGTAGGCCCAAAGGTGCCAGACTAATGGATGCCAGACCTTTTTTTTTTTTTGTTTATTTTGTGTGTTGTTGTTTCTCTTGTTTTGTTAACTGTTGGTTTGGTTTTTGTTGTTGGTTTTTGTTGTTTTTGTTTTTGTTGTAAGTTTTGACCCTACACGACGATCTGAATGATGAACCCAAAAAACCCGAAAACTTCCCAAAAGTTTTCCCTTTTACAAAGTGGGGAGGTTTTGTTGGTGTGTTTCGTGCGGGGTGCGTGGTGCGTGCGTTTTCTGTGTGTTTTTTTGTGGTGTGTGTGGTGTGTTGTCGAGGGGAGAGAGAGAGAGAGGGGGGGGGGGAAAAGGGTGGAGGAACGAATGTTTTTTTGAGAGGAGAGGGAAAAATAGGGGGGTGAGGGAAAGGGGGAAAAAAAGGGGATGGGGGGGCTTACAAGTAGGAAAGAACGAGGTTTCAAGAAATGGAACGGAATGTGTGTGCGTGGGTTGTGTGTGTGTGTGTGTGTGTGTGTGTGTGTGTGTGTGTGTGTGTGTGTGTGTGTGCGGCGCGCGCGCGCGGTGTGTGTGTGTGTGTGTGTGTGTGTGTGTGTGAGAGAGAGAGAGAGAGAGAGAGAGAAGAGAGAGAGAGAGAAAGTACACAGTTAAACGAAACGGACAATTGAATTTTGACAAATCTCTCTTCATCTGGCGTGTCCAAACAACAGACACAGACGAAAGCACAGAACACTACTCCCCCAAATCACCGTCAGCACAAGAATGTCAGTTTCAGAATGAGTCTGCCATTCTTACCCCCATCTCCCACCTATCTCCTACACACACCCCACCCCCCCCCCCCCCCCCCCCCCCCCCCCCCCCCCCCCCCCCCCCCCCCCCCCCCCCCCCCCCCCCCCCCCCCCCCCCACTCCCCACCCTCCGTCCTCCCTCTGCTAAGGTGAAGAAGGATTTACGTTTTGCAGTTTAACATTTGGTAAAAACGACGTGGTTTTTTCTTTTCTAGTGTTGTTGCTTTTGTTTGTGTGTTTGTTCCCCCACTCACTATTACTCGTCCGCGTGTGTATGCCGGCATTTCTGTCAGTACAAATAGCTTTCTGGTCTTCTGATAGTTCTATGCCGATAAAAAAATTTTCTTTTCTGACACTCTCTTTAATTTTGCCTTGTTCTCTTTTTAACTGTCATTGTTCTCTATTTAACTGTCATCTACTGTATTGTTTCCCCTTCTTTTCGTGTATATTCTCGTTTGTCTTATGCACCGTCTTAATCCTTGTCTGATCTTATGGCATGCCAGCTTGTGTGTGTGTTGTGTGTGTGTGTGTGTGTGTGTGTGTGTGTGTGTGTGTGTGTGTGTGTGTGTCTGCGTGTCTCTCTCTCTCTCTCTCTCTCCTCTCTCTCTCCTCTCTCTCTCCTCTCTCTCTCCTCTCTCTCTCTCTCTCTCTCTCTCTCTCTCTCTTAAAATTTATATTGACAAGGTTCAGACTTGGTGTGTCTGAAATTGCATGTCACTACTGTCGTTGTAGATTACATACAGACACAGATTTGAATTGTCTGTTGTGCAGAACTACAAAGGAAGATGAAGTTCATTTTCTGTGGTGCTGTCCTACATTTTATGATTTACGAAAACATTATATGATTTTACAAGCATCCCAGGCAGTTTCGACTGACATTTACTGTTGGCGTCTAAAAATGAAAACATGGTCAGAAATCTGTCAATATTCTTATATAAAGCGTTTGAAATACGATCTGCTGCTATGTCTTAATATCCTGAAAATCGTGTGCATATATGACTGTGTGTATAGTTATTAAGGAAATGGTGTAAAGTTCGTACATTGAAAGTGTATCTCTTCATGAAGGGCAATGGCCTATGCATTAAATAAATTGTCCATCCATCCATCCATCCATCCTTGTGTGTGCGTGTGTGTGTGTGTATGTGTTGTGTGTGTGTGTGTGTGTGTGTGTGTGTGTGTGTGTGTGTGTGTGTGTGTGTGTGAGTGAGTGAGTGAGTGTGTGTGTGTGTGTGTGTGTGTGTGTGTGTGTGTGTGTGTGTGTGTGTGTGTGTGTGAAAATCGGGACATCAACGCGAACAAGCCAATGCGTGTTGGTGCAGACGTGGGAGAAAATAATCAATTAATATTGAATAACGCTTTGAAGTGTCAATAAACGCGGTTAAAATGTCTCACTCTTTCTGTTTATATTTGAAGAGATTCTTTGACTGACTTCCTTTGTCTTTGTTTTTCGCTCTACTCTCCGAAAAGGAATAAAAACAAGTTATTCGACGTGATAGAGAGCACTTTTGCGCTGCAAAATTATGTTTTATTGTGAAACACTCATTCCCACGTTTTCGTTTGTCCCCCGCAAATGTTGTGTTTCAAAAGAGGTGAATGTACACACACAGTCATTCACGGTAGACACGACGAGGATACAGAATTTCATCAAGCTTATCTGGATCAAATATATTTCATCACATTACAGCATCTGTTTTGAGTTCAGTTAATGAATACACAGTCCAAAAGTCATTCGATATTCTGTATCTTAAAAAAGAAAAAAACCGAAAGGAGAAAACTAACGAAAACAAAAAATCATGTATGAAGTGACAACAACAGCAACAACAACAACAGTAACAACTGCAATAACAACAACAACGACACTTGTCAAACAATATTTAACAATTCAAACCGAAGAACAAAAGAAAACATATGTCCCATACGAGATCAAGTCCGTAGAGTTCAGCGAAAGTGTACTTATTCACCACAAACTTCCGGTTGGTATGTATTCTTTTTTGTTTAATTGCGTGAGTTTCTGCTTTACATTTGGTAAACAGCATCAACAGCAATAACAACAAGAAGGCTTGTCAGACAATGTTTAATAACTCAAGCCAAAGGACAAAAAGAGTACGAGTGTCTCATAATAGAACAAAGTGGTAGAATGCTGCGAACACGAATTTATTCACTGCAAACTTCCGGTTGGTACGTACTTGTCTGTTTTTCTTCTCCTAACTGCGTGTTTTTGCGTACATTTCGTTTGTGTTTCCACTACCTACTGTTAAATTATTCCTGTTGCCAACGCAATCCGCAGAAATTTCAATCGGATTTAGGGTCCTGAATTTCCTTGCACAGTTTTTTCCCTTGCTTCGGATGAGTCTTTCAAAAGAGCGTTCTTCACCCATATTAAAGCGTGCAGTTTTCCGTGTGAATGGTAGATATGTCTGGTATAGCAATGTCATGATCATGAAGTTTTAAAACCTGAGTGTTCTCATCCACTGTCAGTTTGTATAAAGCAGTCTGTTTGTTCACTTAAAATCACATGTAAATGGGAAGATACACTGTCGCCTCCAAATTTCACAGAAGAAAATCTAGTCTCATACTGAACCGACAAAAAAGAGTTTCTAGGAGAGAAATAAAGCGATCGATTCTTTCGAATTTCAAGATTTGTGTTTTATGTTTATCTGAATTCACAGCGGAATCCTTTTCCAAACGATGGACATCTGTCAATCGTATTCCGGTGCGCATCTTAAAGTGTTATAAAACAGCAAACTTACTTTGACGCATATGAGCGTGTGTACGTTCGTGCATGTAATCGTGTGTGCATGCGTGTGTGTTACTCTGTGTGTGTGTGTGTGTGTGTGTGTGTGTGTGTGTGTGTGTGTGTGTGTGTGTGTGTGTGTAAAGAGGATTTGGTGTTCTTAGTTAAAGTCAAGATATATTTCCTTTCCTGACATTTTTTATTGTCAAACGTTGTGTGTGTGTGTGTGTGTGTGTGTGTGTGTGTGTGTGTGTGTGTGTGTGTGTGTGTGTGTGTGTGTGTGTGTGTGCGTGCCTGCGTGCGTGTGTGTGTGCGTGTGTGTGTGTATGTGTGTGTGTGTGTGGTGTGTGTGTGTGTGTGTGTGTGTGTGTGTGTGTGTGTGAGATGACATAGAGGATGTTGTCTTCTTGGAGTAGAGTCAATCTGACAGTTTTATTGCCTGCTGTTGCTGCTACTGCTGCTGCTGCTGCTGTGTGGAGAGGGAAAGTTGTGTTGTTACGGGACGTTGTCTTCGTAAGGTAAAGTCAGCACCTACTTTCTTCTTTCCTGACAGGTTTAGTGCCAGAAGTTTTAGGTTTTGGTGAAGAGGATTCTGTCTCAGGTAGTGTCATCAACCATTTTTTCTCCCTTTGGAAGCGGTATTGCCTTGTGAACGGTAGGCCTCATCGCTGGGGAGATCCAATAGGATTTTAGCCCTTTGAGGATGATACAACGAGCTTTTGCCTTGCCCTGTACCCGTTTGTGTGTGTGTGTGTGTGTGTGTGTGCGTGCGTGCGTGCGTGCGTGCGTGCGTGCGTGCGTGCGTGCGTGCGTGTGTGTGTTATTCATCGGAATGGACCGACAGGAAGAAAGGCAAAACTGGATCATCTTCTCACTCAGATTGTAATTTCTGTGTACTGTCGTCCAGTGTTGAAACAGAAGTAGTGTCGTCAATGTGAGAATGGTTATGTCCAGTCTTTCAGGTGTGGGTTGTCTTCTTATGCGTCTGCTTTTCAAAACGCATATCGTGATAAAGAAAAGAAAATACCAAATGTTTGCATATCCCTTACTTCAAAGTCCAGGAGGTTGCACTGAGCTCACTGTAACGTCAGTCCAGTACAATTCAAAACAACAATTGACTGGTTAATTAGGAACTCAAACAACTACTAACCTTTGGCAGTCAGATTTGTGTAGAAGTCGATCACGTTGAAGTAATTTACCGAATCAGAGGTGTAGATGAGATGCGCATGCGCTGGTATAGCCATATTTCATAGTATAGATCGTACAAACAAGATTGTCTGAACAAGTGAAAAGAATAAAATCCCCCATAATGAATTATATAAAGAAAAACTATTTCATGATCATTCAGTTATTAACAACAACAACAAAACAAACAGTTTGATTATACAAAGTCCAAACAAGAATGACAAATTGCTCTGTGTTGGTGGATGCATTAAATAGGAAGGGCATTTATTTCAGGTTCTACACAAATTTCGACTTCCCAGAGTAGTACTCGTTTTGTTCCTAGTCCCATTTTGCGTAATTCACTAACACTACGTAATTAGTGTGACGTCAGGGTGGTTGCTTTTGTTTGTGTTATCCCTCTTCAGAAATTCATCCAGATACCTAATCTAACACCATATTATTAAAGAAAATATCCACAGAATGAAGATCACATTATTCAACGTGACGTTTTGCTTTGCGTCATTAATATCTAATTCATCAAGTCTTAAAAGGAATAAAGACAGAAAAAAAAGTTCTGCATTAGCTTACATTTTCCCAACATATCAGAACCACATTCTTTTAGTGTACAATCATATTCATGAAATGTTTATGAAACATAACATGAGCCCCTTCAAAAAGGAGTCCAGAATAGCACTATCAAAGTTAACAGCATTATAAACATAACATAAAGCCCACGCAGTAAAAGGGGGAATCCAAAACAGCAGCATCAAAATTAGCTATGTGATGTTTAAGCTAGCGTACTATGATGCCCTCGCAAAATAGAGTCTAAAATAGCGCCATCAAAGTGAAGAGTGTCTACAAATATAGCACAACGCCCTCGCAAAAAAAGAAAAAAAAAGAAAAAGAAAAGAGGGGAAAAAAGAAAAAAAAAAAGGAGAGAAACGAAAGACAACAGAAAAAGAAAAAAAAATCGAAAATAGCATCAACGAAATTAATTATGAGAAGTTTAAACCAGCATATACATACGAAATCGTTTGGCCACATTATGGTCCACACAGTGAACAGTTTCCAACCAAAGAAACAGCATTTCATTTTCAGTCACAACACTTTAGAAAAAAAGAAAGAAAAAAAAAAGAAAAAGAAAAAGCCGTCAACAATTGCAACCAGTTTATGTTACAACAACACCTTCAGAAAAACCGCACATGACTGTCCACAGTACGATCCAGTTTTCAGTGGTCAACAGATCCAGTATTCCATTGCTACCTGGTCCAATCTTTAACAAACATCTGATCCATTCTTCAATGGTTAAGTGATACATTCTTTGGTGATTAAATGACTCAGTCTACAATGCTTAACTGATTCAACCTTCAATAGTTAACTGATTCAACCTTCAATGCTTAACTGATTCAGTCTTCAATACTTCACTGATTCAATCTTCTACGGTTAACTGATCCAGGATTCAGGTTGTAACTGGTCCAGTCTTCAAAGAGTAACTGATGGCGTCTTCGTTGGTTAACTGATCCAGTCTTTAATGGACAATTTATCCAGTCTTTAATTGGTAACTGATCCAGTCTTCAATAGACAACTGATCCAGTCTTCAATAGACAACCGATCCAGTCTTCAATAGACAACCGATCCAGTCTTCAATAGACAACTGATCCAGTCTTCAATGGGTAACTGATCCAGTCTTCAATAGACAATTGATCCAGTCTTCAATAGACAACTGATCCAGTCTTCAATGGACAACTGATCCAGTCTTCAACAGACAACTGATCCAGTCTTCAATAGACAACCGATCCAGTCTTCAATAGACAACTGATCCAGTCTTCAATAGACAACTGATCCAGTCTTCAATGGACAATTGATCCAGTCTTCGACACAGCGGATCCAGTCTTCATGATCCAATCTTCAATAGGTAGCTGGTCCAATATTCAATTGGTAACTGATCCAGTCTTCAGTGGGTTATTGATCCAATCTTCAATTGGTAACTGGTCCAGTCTTCAATGGCTAACCGATCCAGTTTTCAATGCTTGACCGATCCTGTCTTCAATAGTCAACCGATCCAGTCTTCGATGGACAACTGATTTAGTCTTCAGTGGACAACTGATCCAGTCTTCAATGGTTAATCGATCCAGTCTTCAATGGTTAACCGATCCAGTCTTCAATGGTTAATCGATCTAGTCTTCAATGGTTAATCGATCCAGACTTCGATGGACAACTGATCCAGTCTTCAATGTGTAACCGATCCAGTCTTCAATGGTTAACCGGTCCAGCCTTCAATAGTTAATCGATCCAGACTTCGATGGACAACTGATCCAGTCTTCAGTGTGTAACCGATCCAGTCTTCAATAGACAACTGATCCGGCCTTCAATGGGTAACTGATGTAGTCTTTAATGGTTAAACGATCCAGTCTTCCATGGACAATTTATCCAGTCTTTATTGGACAACCGATCCAGTCTTCAATAGACAACCGATCCAGTCTTCAATGGACAACTGATACAGTCTTCAGTGGACAACTGATCCCGTCTTCAGTGGACAACTGATCCAGTCTTCAATGGACAACCGATCCAGTCTTCAATAGATAACTGATCCAGTCTTCAGTGGACAACTGATCCAGTCTTCAATGGACAACCGATCCAGTCTTCAATAGACAACTGATCCGTCTTCAGTGGACAACTGATCCAGTCTTCAATGGACAACTGATCCAGTCTTCAATGGACAACCGATCCAGTCTTCAATAGACATCTGATCCAGTCTTCAGTGGACAACCGATCCAGTCTTCAATGGACAACCGATCCAGTCTTCAATAGACAACTGATCCAGTCTTCAATAGACAACTGATCCAGTCTTCAATAGACAACTGATCCAGTCTTCAATAGACAACTGATCCAGTCTTCAATAGACAACAGATCCAGTCTTCAATGGGTAACTGATCCAGTCTTCAATAGACAACCGATCCAGTCTTCAATGGGTAACTGATCCAGTCTTCAATGGGTAACTGATCGTGTCTTCAGTGGGTAACTGATCCAGTCTTCAATAGACAACTGATCCAGTCTTCAATGTACAGTCTTCAACGGACAACGGATCCAGTCTTCATGATCCAATATTCAAAGGGTGGCTGTGTCCAATCTTCAATTGGTAACTGATCCAGTCTTCAGTGGGTTATTGATCCAGTCTTCAATTGGTAACTGATCCAGTCTTCAATGGCTAACCGATCCAGTCTTCAATGCTTAACCGATCCTGTCTTCAATGGTCAACCGATCCAGTCTTCGATGGACAACTGATTTAGTCTTCAGTGGACAACTGATCCAGTCTTCAATGGTTAACCGATCCAGTCTTCAATGGTTAACCGATCCAGTCTTCAATGGTTAATCGATCCAGACTTCAATGGACAACTGATCCAGTCTTCAATGGACAACTGATCCAGTCTTCGATGGACAAGTGATCCAGTCTTCGATGGGTAACTGATCCAGTCTTCAATAGACAAGTGATCCAGTCTTCAATAGACAACTGATCCAGTCTTCAATGGTTAACCGAGTTAACCGATCCAGTCTTCAATGGTTAATCGGTTCAGTCTTCAATGGTTAACCGATCCAGTCTTCAATGGTTAACCGATCCAGTCTTCAAAGGTTAACTGTTCCAGTCTTCGATGGTTAACCGATCCAGTCTTCGATGGTTAACCGATCCAGTCTTCGATGGTTAACCGATCCAGTCTTCGATGGTTAACCGATGCAGTGTTCAATGAACAATCGATCCAGTCTTCAATGCGTAACCGATCTTGTCTTCACTGGACAACTGATCCATTCTTCAACGGTTAACCGATCCAATCTTCAATGGTTAGCTATAAATTCAAAATAAGTTGTTGATCTTAAAATCTGTTTTCCCGACTGGTCTTTATCAAATGGAGGGGCCCATTGTCAAGCGGTTAGAGGCTTTGTATGGAGAGCTGATGATCGTATGTTCGTACCACTCACCAAATCTGATTTTTTTTTTTTTTTTGGCTTGAAAACCCTCTCTGTTCATCCAGCAGCAAATGAGCATCCGATTCTCTTCAGGTAAGGTTAAAGGCGGCGGAACAAAATGGATGGACTCTGTTTTCATCATGCTGTGCCCCATACACGATAAACCTTCTCCAGTGGCCACTGGACTCTAGGGCTTTAAACTTTAATGTTTGTATGAAGCTTATTAGATCTGTGGGACGCGTAAGCGTTTGGCCATCCTGCAGTATTCAAAATGCATTCCTATGACAAACTGCGACCCAGCGTCGCTGACGATGTTGCGCTTCTGAAACTGTGAAAGTGCAAAACCGTCAAAGCCATCCGCTAGCTGTACGTCTGTGACACTGGGTTCGTAGAGACGGGTCCATGGGACGAGAACAATTTGCCAACAATATGCGTCAGCATGTCCAGGTGGTCTAGGAACTTTTCTTCTTTCTTGACGTGCTTCTCAAGACAGACAACTGTACAGTTTCCCTTCTCCCCCTCCCCACCCAACGTCTAGGTAACTTTGAATTAATTTGAAAAATATCCTGGTTGGGTGTGGTTTCGTATGACTTGTAGCACAATAGTCCATGATTTTCCATGAAAATATGTAGAATCTGACCTTATTAAATGCGTCATTTGAACCCTGTGAGTTGTGATCATCAACAAAGCACACAACTGTTGAGATAGCTTATTCAGGGACATTTTACTGTTGTTTTCTTTCTTCTTGATGTAATGTAACGGTGTCTTTATATCTCGTGTTCCTTAGGAACAAAGTATTGGTGTTTTCCTTTCGTCAGTCTGACCACATCTGGATGTGCCCTAATTGATACGTTGTCATCTTTCTGTTCTACTCCTAAAAAGCACTCCAAGGACTAATATATCTTAATCATGATTCATATAGCTTTGTCAGAAACTTCAGGACCACTTTTTTTAATGGACAAAAGGGATTTAATGCCTCAGAAGACAAACAAAAATGTTCAGCGTTCATTGCAGGTAGAGTATTGAAATTGAGTTGCCTCCCTCTGAGAGGCGTATTTGATTTTTGAAGTCTCGTCATAAATTCCTTGTGCTGCGATTGGTTTCCTGAAATCTCAGGGACAGGAGGCAAAGTCTTCAGTACAATGTATGTGGGATCGTTGAGTGCGACAGTCGTAGCAACTTCTTGCCCTGGTGGTAGCAACAGTGCATAATGAGGCAGGAGATGCAGAAACTGTGGATACCACAAATACAGTCGGCTAGTCTTGGGTGATCGGATGCCATCTGTCTGTTCCTTTTCCAGCTTGCCAAGGACCTGCTGTGTCAGGCTGAAATTAGAGAAAGCTTGGGCAAACCACGTGTTTCAGCTAATAGTAAAAGAATCAGCCGCGTATACCACGGGGCTACGTTTTCTCTGGTACTAATGGTTTCACCTGATGATTCAGTTTTGATGCAGATAAATCGGTGCCAGGCACACTTAAGCGCTCAGCCACTAGCTGAAAAAAAAAGTCTTGTACTAAGTTGTATTTCATCATATAACTGGACCGAGGCTCATCAGCAGATGCAGAATAAAGATGCAGTAAAACATTCCCCAAATTGCTAACCACATGCAATGCCTTTGCCCTTAGGTTTTACGTCATTTTTAAAAAAACTTATTTTATACATTTATTGAGAGTACTAATGTTAAACGTATTATACATGTATTTATGTTCGAAATAAGAAACAGAAATCCAGGCGGAGAGTACACATTGATTTTTTTCACATTGGTCCTGACACTTAAGACCAAGTTATTAATCCCTGAGGAAGGTTTTTCGAATAAAAATATTGAGAGCTAGAGAAGTCTTAAAGATGGTTGCTCAAGTCTCTCGCTCTCTCTCTCTCTCTCTCTCTCTCTCTCTCTCTCTCTCTCTCTCTCTCTCTCATGAATAACAGATTATTTTAACAGATAGACCTGCCTTTTAAGAAAAGAAGACACGAAGAAGAAATCATCTTCAGTTATTTCTCTCTATGCTTAAATATTCTTTCAAAGTGGAGGTCAACAAGACCAGCAAGGAGCAACAGTTTCGCCCAACAAAGACCTCATCAGGCTTGATGTTGACAAAGACCTCATCAGGCTTGATATTGACAAAGACCTCATCAGGTCTGATATTGACAAAGACCTCATCAGGCCTGATATTGACAAAGACCTCATCAGGCTTGATATTGACAAAGGCCTATTAGGCTTGATATCAACAAAGACCTCATCAGGCTTGATATCAACAAAGACCTCATCAGGCTTGATCAACAAAACCTCATCAGGCTTGATCAACAAAGACATCATCAGGCTTGATATTGACAAAGACCTCATCAGGCTTGATATTGACAAAGACCTCATCAGGCTTGATCACCAAAGACATCATCAGGCTTGATATTGACAAAGACCTCATCAGGCTTGATCAACAAAGACATCATCAGGCTTGATATTGACAAAGACCTCATCAGGCTTGATCAACAAAGACCTCATCAGGCTTGATATTGGATCCTGGTTACGGACAGATGAGAACCACCTCTACAGAAACAGAACAGAAACTTCCCGAAGTAGGGTAGGCACTCTTGCCTATGAGAAAAAGTGTCTCCGTAAAGCAGAGATGACCGTTTAGTGAAGTCTTGAGGAAGAACAGAGATCGGAATGATAGACCAGAATTTGTCCAGAAATTGAAAAGTATGAATGAGAAAGACTTGGCCTATGAAGGTCAGCTACAGGGTATGAAAATCAACGAGAGTTCCGAAATAACTTTCAAGGCACTTCATTCAATATGATTTTTGAAGAATTAAAAAAAAATTCGAAACCATTATCAACCTGGCTGGGATCCACATTTCTATCTTTCCTTCTTTTAAAGATAGAAAGAACTACCATCAGTATTTTTAATCCCTTTGAGTCGTTCTGAATAATTAATCTGTTATCACCACAGTATTTAATTCTTGTTGTTTCAAACTTTTTCCATAACTATGTCTGTGAGTTTGGACAACTGTGTTTTCCTGGTCAATGAGAGCACGAGAGACCTTTTCAAAGGTTGAAGACACTTTCACGACGTTTTTCGTCTCTAAATCGAGAATGAAATGAGGCAGGGAACAGTAAACATTATGGACTGTGGTGTTCTCTATTGACGCCAGGAGCACAGACACAACCAGCCGTGTCTCCCTGATGAGTTCCGATCCAGCGGACGAAGGGCCTAGGAGCAGGCATTACAAATAGATCTGCCTTCGAAAGAGATTCCGATGGTTCCCTCATGCAGCTAGTGAAGAGTTTTCATATCTATAATATGTTTTATTAATGTCATGTCCCCATTTTTTAAAAATTAATGTCATGTCCCCATTTCTTCCTTTTTCCCCCCCCCCCCCCCCCCCCCCCCCCCCCCCCCCCCATCAAATCCAAATCTTTGCCAAGTCATTACTATGATGACAGAGTTGTTGGCCTGCGTTTGTTTTTCCCCCACTATTAGATTGTTCGTCTTTGTATTTGTTTGACTTTATTCAAGTTTAAAAGGCTGTGCCAGTCTTGAATAAAAGTTACTCTGTGTTAGGTTTTCTTATGGGAGCAAACGTTGCCCTATTTGTTTACTGTTTTTCGTCTCTGTTCGCGCCTAGCCTGAGATCCTGTGATTTTGTACTGTTGTCATCATGATTAACACTTCTGAGTTCACCTTGCACACCACACATTCTGAAGACTGCTGTCCGTTTATGGTTATTATGATTATTTTATTATTATTATTATTATTGGGAATACTCATGAACGCTTACTCACAGTTAGAAACCAAGCCCTTTATAATTCACGCCATTACGCCAACTCTTATTCCGGCCAACGGGCTGCCTACCTGGGTAGAGCCTACGGAAAAGCTGCCTGCTCGTGTTACATTCAATCGTTTCTCGTGTCATTCAGTCAACATCAGTCACTCAGTCCCGTTTTTTCACCCTTCATTCTTTCCATTTTTCACTTAAGGTTTATGCTATGTGTAACGTGTCATCCATACCAACAGTCAAACTGGCCCTCTCTTCCGAAAGTGTGGCTGTGCTATTTTTCTTCCGTTTTGTTTTCAGACCGTTTATCCTTTGCCAAGTTTCTTAAACTTTTCGCTAGTGCAGAATTCTTTGGGCCTGGACCCCGTTTTTCCACTGAGTCACACTGCTAATTGATCTCTTTGATCGTTCCTTTTCTTTTTCATAGCATGGGTACCCTCCCTCTCTTTTATGCTGGCTTTGATCATATTATCCATCGCTACATCAAAAGTTGTCGGCCCTGATAATGTTTGACTCATTTTGGAACAAAGCGGATCTTTGTGATCACCTTGCTTCGGTTGTGTGTGTGTGTGTGTGTGTGTGTGTGTGTGTGTGTGTGTGTGTGTGTGTGTGTGTGTGTGTGTGTGTGTGTGCGCGCGCGCGTAGATGTATGTGTGTGTGTGTGTGTGTGTGTGTGTGTGTGTGTGTGTGTGTGTGTGTGTGTGTGTGTGTGTGTGTGTGTGTGTGTGTTTTCCTGTGTATGTGTATGTGTGTGTAGTGTATACATTGCTGTGTCGTCGTTGGTTTAATGTCCTTCCACTATAGTGATTCAGAGCATTGCTGTGTGTGTGTGTGTGTGTGTGTGTGTGTGTGTGTGTGTGTGTGTGTGTGTGTGTGTGTGTGTGTGTGTGTGTGTGTGTGTTTGAATATGAATACATAATTATATACATCTATAACTGCATCCGTATAGCATGATTAAAACAACGGAAAACATTTCCTTTAATGCAGAAAGGGATGGCAATACATAACAGAGAAAGATGGAAAGAGGGGAAGGGTAGCAGTATAGAAGAGGACTGTAGGTGGTGGTAATGGGGGGGGGGGGGGGGGAGCACGTTGGTTGTCTCACAAGAATGAGGCTAAAACATGGGGTATTGTTGGGGGGAGAGGGACTAAGGAGACGGGGAGGGGGATAGGAAACAAGGAAAGGAGAAACGGAATGAAATGTGACAAGCTCCTAGCTTAACATTATCAGTCTCCAAAATCCCCGAAGTCAGAGTGTGGCTGCCCACATGCGGGGTAATCAAAAACGGTCAAACACGTAATGTTCTCATCCCAGCTGATGCATTCGTACCATAGTGTTCAAGTACTTCGGCTGTTCGGATGATCCCTGGAGTCTTTTAGCCAGGGTGCGACAACAACAACAACAACAAATACTTTCGTTCATAGGAACACATATGTACATGAAAAGAGGGAAAGAGTGAGGGGAGGGGGGGGGAGAATAGTCGGGGTAGTCATGGTGAAACCATGACAAAGTGCAACAAAGTGTTAATAGTTTCCACATGTAATGCCATCTCAGTGTGGATGACAGAAGGAAGGGGCCTTCAGAGGATAGGGGCTGTGGTGGGGAGGGGTGGAGGCCAACTTGAGTCACTGAATTGGATGTACTTTAAATATGTTACATACATAAAAGTTTTGTGCGTGCATAAGATGGCTGTAGGAGAGGGCAGAGGTCGGGAGGGTGGATCAAATAGAGAGTGGAGGGGAGAAAGGGAAAGGGGGACTGGAGGGGGTAGAGGAAGGGAGAACTAATATTGAAAATCCAACTAAACGTTAAATTCTGACTATGCATAAAAGTGTATGTACATAAGATGGGGAAGGAGGGGGGAAGGGACATGGGAATGTGAGGGGTGCTGGTGGGAGGAGGAAGCAGATTGGTTGTCGAAGGGGAACAAGGATGCGGGGAAAGACGGAGGGAGAGATAAAGGGGGGGGGGGTCAAAATAGCATGATAAACTGCTACTTAATTTAAACGTTTTATAAATACAAAAACTTGTACGTATGTGAAAGAGAGAAATGGAAGAGACTCAGCTTCCACCTTTGGATGAGGGGGGGGGGGGGGTGAGAGGGGAATGGGAACTGGAGGTTGTATGCCGGAGCAGGGGATGGCATTGATGGTTATCTATGAGCTATCCTCCAAACTAAAAGCGTTAGTGTCATAAATTTGGTTATACCTTACATATATTTCCTCTACGCGCATATGGTGGATACAGAGAAAGGGGGGGGGGGGGGCAGGAAAGGAAAGCCATATAGAGATGGGGGAGCTGGGGCAGAGGGGGTGGAGGGGTATGCTAGTAAGACCAGAATTGAAACTTCAATGCAATTTGATTATTGACTGTACATGGAAATACACGTACATAGGGTGGGAGATGGGGGAAAGGGATGGGAGTGGAGGTGGTAAAGCAGATTGGTTGTCGAAAGTTGAGAGGGGAAGGGGAATCAGGGGTTGTGTGGAAGAGTGCAGGGGATAGCGGTATTTGTTTTTGATGGGCTTTTCACCAGTGTAAAAGCCGACCCGAAAACGACTAGTATGTGTGGGGGATGGAATTTAAAAGGGTAAGCAGAAAAGGCGATTATGAAGGCCACTTTAAAAGCAATATTCTGGTAATTTTATGGACTTTATGGACTTATAAAACAATTTATGGACTTATAAAACAAAGCACAAATAACATTAAAAACTGCTGTAATGGGGGGAGGGGGGGGGGGAGGGGGGGCAGGGAAGAAGCAGAAGGGGGCACAGCGATAAAATATTATCTCTTACAAAGCACACACACACATACATACACACGCACGCACGCACACACGCACGCACGCACGCACGCACGCACGCACGCACGCACGCACGCACGCACGCACGCACGCACACACACACACACACACACACACACACACACACACATTATACATGTCCGTTTAGAACAGTATTTGAAAACTGACCATCAGGGAGAGTATCACATCACATATGTGATATCACATATTCCTGTTGACAGCTTGCATGTCAGTCCTTGTGTTAAGCCCATTACAAATTGTTCCCAGATTGCAAATCCAGTATCGTTCACGAAGGAGTAGTTTTGTCTTTCTCACGAATGGTTTCAACTGGGATAATCAAAAAGAAAAAAAGTTCTGGGTCATCCAGGCGATCTCTTCTTACAACATGGTCAGCAACACCGCGATTTTGTGTTTTACTTCTTTTTTGAATTGGTGTCAGATTTATGGTTTTTCTGACGGGCTTTAATGTTAGTGGTTGATCCCACGTACCGCATATTTCGATGTTCACAAGTTAAAACATAAAAAACCTTTAGGGTATCACATGTCAAACGTCTATTTTTCCACTTTTTGCCATCCCAGGATGACACAGCAATTGTTTCCATGGAATGGCGACATGTGTCGCACTTTTTATTGCACAGGTAAAGGCCTGGTTTATAGGCTGGTCCTTAGACGACTTGACGTTTGGGAACGGTGGGCTTATAGATTTGGGTTTTTGTTTTTTTTTGGTCAGCAAATATGCTACATTTGGGGTGGGTGCGAGGGGGAGATATCCTTGTTCACCTCATTGGCATACAAAAGATGTAGATATTTTGTTACAAATGGAAGATTTTGAAGGGACTCGCCAATCCAACGTATGTCATTAATGCAGGATTTCTTTTCTCTTTTTTTTTCTTTTTTTGTTTTTTTGTTTTTCGGCTTTTGTAGCAATTTCATTCTGTTCTTGGAGACCCCTTTTAGTACCCTAGCTTTTGCTGTCGGATATGGCCATCCAGAGAGGGTCTTATATGGGCATCCAGAGAGGGTCTTATATGGCCATCCAGAGAGGGTAAGATACGGCGAATATTCGTCTATTCTTTTCTGCAGGTCATTATCATCACTCCAGATGATGCGCACGCTAGTGCCAATTCCTTGAATAAACTCTTTAAAAGCTGCTGGAGAGTGGGAACTGTTTGGTGGAAGGTAGGTGTGGTTATGCGTACTGTGGTAATTTTTCCATCTTGTATTTGGAGCAATATATCTAAGTAGTCGACAGATGTATGTCCATGACTCACCGTCCATTTTGTGTGTGTGTGTGTGTGTGTGTGTGGTGTGTGTGTGTGTGTGTGTGTGTGTGTGTGTGTGTGTGTGTGTGTGTGTGTGTGTGTGTGTGTGTGTGTGTGTGTGTGTGTTTGGAGGGGGGGGGGTGTACGTAGACTGCATATAGTGTCTTAAAGTTTCTACGTCTTTGTCATCTAGATGGATGGCACAATCATCAACCCTGAATCTGGACCAGTCAAGGAACCTGTAATGGTCCCTCAGATCTTCTGGCAACTGTGTTGATAAAAGGAGTACTAGGCAGTCTGAAACTTGTCAATTGTCCTGTTCTGACATAAAAACATCCACGTAATGGCACGCATGATTGGGCCTCATTGCTGTACCCCTGTCTGGGCGTACGTACGCGGTTTCGTCTCCGTCTAAATACAGACAAAGATTATTGTCTGGGGCAATGGTGAGTGTTTCCGTGATGCAGTGCACACTAGCATTATGTGGTGCAGGAAACGTCTTAAGCATTTTTCTTCACCGCAGGCACTCCCATGTTTTTACTTACTTACACGCGCGCGCGCGCGTGTGTGTGTGTGTGTGTGTGTGTGTGTGTGTGTGTGTGTGTGTGTGTGTGTGTGTGTGTGTGTGTGTGTGTGTTGGATGTCCATGGGTGCGTGTATTTTGCCTTGCATGCAACAGTTCTCAGCATGACCTCATTTTACCTGATTTTACCTGAATTGAAATTCACCCTAAAGGATATGTAATTTTACTTCATGTGAAGCTTTTATCATTGTACCCTGACCTGAGGAATCTTTGCACCAGCGAAAATTTGTTAAAAATACACAGACGTCTGAAGACATGAAAAGACTGTTATTTTTATTCTTATATTTTACCGTCTCCGGTGTGTACTACAATTTGTTTTACACGGTGCGGAGCCCAGGACATCAAGAGAGCATTATATTTAACACTCTCTCTCCCTCTCTCTCTCCATATATATTCGAAGCCTCTGGAAGAAGTGACCCATGTCGACTGCAGGCGCGCTTATGGCTGACATCGCCAATGCAGGATAGGCAGGCCTGCTACAGTGGCTTTAGGTGAAGTTCTGATCAGGGTTTGATGTCACAGCAAAACAGTTCTTCCACTTGCGCCGTTCGTCCTCGAGAGTGGTCCTGCCGGCGTTTTCAAAGGAAGAGACAGCTTTGTTGTTAGTATGACGCCAGGTGTTGCAATCCGCAGCCACAGAGGACCACTGGCAGTGGTCAATATGACAGACATGGAGGGTTTCCTTCAATCAGTCTTTGTTTTGCTTCTTCGGTGTCCCTCTGTCGCGATGGCCATCGGAGAGTTCGCCATGCAGGGCGATGCTGTGCAGGCGATGATCCTCCATCCTGGTGACGTGCGCTGGCCTGCATGGCAGTGACATGGTCTCGATGCTGGTGAGCTCCACCTGTTCGAGGGCTTCAACCGTGGTGGTGAAGTCACTTCAGTGAATATTGAAGACAGAGCGAAGGCAGCGCTGATGGAAGCGATCAAGGAGTCTCAGGTGGTGATGGCAGATGACCCACGACTCAGACCCGTATAGGAGAGTTGTAAGTACAATGGCTCTGTGCACTCTGATCTTGGTGCCCTTCTTCAGACATTGGTTGTTCTACACTCGTTTGTACAATCTACCAAAGCATTGTTCGCCTTTACCGGTCTGTTGTCGATTTCCCTGTAAATCTTTGCGTCTGATGGGATGATGCTCACGGGTAGGTGAGCTGATGGAATGTTTTCAGGTCAGTCTCTCCAAAGTTGATGTGAGGAGAGTGATACTTCCTGAGACGAAGGCTGGGGGAGGACCTCCGTCTTCTTCAAGCTGTCTTCTATCCCGAAGAACTAGGCAGCCTCTTCAAAGCAAGGTGATATATGCTGCAAGGCTTTCTATGTATGGGCCACAGGGGCAACGTGGTGAGCACAGAGGAGGTCTTGGATCAGTTGCTCCAAGGTCTTTGTGTGAACCTGTGTAGTCTTCTAAGATTGAATAGGCTCCATCAAGACAATATCTTATGTACAGTCCCATCTTCGTCATCAAGGTCTTGAGTGGTTTGTTTGAGCATCATGCTGAAGTATATAGTAAGGAGAGTCGGTGCCCGAACGCAACCCTGATTCACTGTGTTGATGATATGGAAAGGCTCTGAGAAGTCACTTATGAATCTGACTTGGCCACACTGATCTTCATGCAGCTGGATGGCCATGCTGAGGAATTTTGGGTGACAGCCGAATCTTTTCATGGTCTGCCATGTTTCTTTTCTGCTCAGTGTTGAACACTTTAGTTCAGTCGATGAACGTTACACAATGTCCTTTGTTTTGCTCCCAGCACTTCTCTTCTAGTTGCCTGAGAACAAACACCATGTCTATGGTGCACCTGTTGACTCTGAAGCCGCACTGAGTCTCTGGGAGGTGATCTTTAGCGATGGCGGGGACCGGTCTATTCAGTAATATCCTTGCAAGGATTTTCCTGTGATGGAGAGCAGAGTAATCCCCCGGTAGTTGGGGCCCCTTTATTCTTATACAGCGTGATTTTGACTGTATCACGGAGATCTTGTGGTAGTTTGCCATGTTCCCAGTTTTGGGTGTAACACCGGGCCCACATGCTTCCAAACCTCTAGTGGAATTCCGTCGACTTCTACAGCCTGACCACTCTTCAGCTGCTCTATGGATTTGGTGGTCTGTTCGATGGTGGGCAACTCAACCAGTTCCACTCTTACCGGCTCTTTGGGAATGCGGAGAACTTCTGACTCATGGACTGAGCAGTTAGCGTTGAAGAGAACCTAGAAGTGCTCCGTTCAACTGCTAGGATTGACGCCTTGTCTGTGAGAAGCGCCTATCCATCTGAGCTGCGCAGGATTCTGGACCTGATATGTTGGATCGTGCACTGCCTTCCAGGCTTCATAGAACCCCCTAAGGTCTGCTGTCTGTGCATAGCTGAGTTTTCTTTGAGAGGTTGATCCACCACTCATTCCGGATATCTTGAGGCTTGCTGGAGGTTGCTGCATACTTGACGGAAGGCAGCTTTCTTCTGAGGACAGCTGAGCCAAGTGAGCCTGGTGAGCGGATCTCTTCTTCGCCAGCATTTCTTGAATTTCTTTGTTGTTTTCGTCGAACCAGTCTTTGTCCTCCCTAGTAGTGAAATCAAGGACATCCTCAGATGTCTGCAGAACGGCAGTTTTCAGTTGTTTCCAAAGTGTTTCAGGAGAGGAATTCGTGGGGTGGCTTGTTACTTCAAACCTCGTCCGAAGGCCTGCCTGGAAGACGGCTTTCATTTTAGCTGACTGGAATCTGTCAACATTGAGCTATTTCCAAGGCGCCCCACAGTCCTTTAGTTTGGGTTTGAAGCGGAGGTTGAGCTTGCAGCGAACGAGGCGATGATCGGTGTGACGTTCTGCACTGGGCATCACTTTGGTGTGCAAGATGTCTTTAAGTCACGCTGGCGCATAAGTATATAATCAATAAGGTGCCAGTTTTTGGATCGAAGATGCATCCAGGTTGTCTTCAGGCTGTTTTTCTGCTGGAAGATGGTGTTCGTGATGGCGAGTTGTTGCTCCGTGCAGAACTCCAGCAACAAGAGCCCATTGTCGTTGAAGTGTCCAACGCCGTGTATGCCGAGTACTCTCCTCCAGGCGTCTGAATCTCGGTCCACTCTGGCGTTGAAGTCGCCAGGATCATGCCCTTGTCGTCTGCGGGGGTGCTTTGTTGGAGAGTGTGTAGATCAGAGTAGAATTTTGTCCTCTTCTGCAGGAACTGCTTGAAGAGTCGGGGAGTATGCATTGACTATCGTGACATGTTGCTAGTTTCTGAGTGCGAGGTGTATAGTGATGATGTGGTCAGAATGACCTGTTGGCAGGTTTCCAAGCTTGGAAGCAATGGAGTTTCTGACCATGAAATCGACGCCTGAAAGGTTTCTTTCTGTCCATGGTTTGTCTGACCAGCAGAGGTGTGTCCGGTACCGAATTGTTGGAGACTGCCTTCCACTGGGAAGCGGACTTCGATGAGAGCAGTGATGTCAACTTACAGTTTAGACTGTATTAGTATGGATAAGACTCTTCAAGTAGTATGTGTATTCTTCTGCATGTGAAGTATGAGCCGGTGAATGATTCCATGTAAACTGTTGGCCACTTCACCGATTACTGTCCTTTTTCCATACACTTTATTCCACTTTTGACAACGATAAAATCTGCTCCGGTGTTTTGTCGAATTGTTAGTTCTACTGCAGGAACGCTAACCAAAGGTTCAACTTCTTTACCCTGATCGTACACGTCATCAACAACTCTTGTCGTTGTCCGGGTCGGCCATATGAACATCCAACAATCCATATTTACAATATTCTAATGAATGACTCTGATGATTGTAAAACGAAGTATGTATAATTTATGGGCCAAAGCAGTATCTGTGACAGGAGATGAATCAAATAATCTGAAGCTTTTGAAAGGAATACGTGAACGTTTTTAACATGATGGCCAGAAGCATCCTCGATGCCGATCATACTTTTTATCGGTTTCCTGTAAAATAATGTTAAATTGAATTGAGAATAGTACTAAGAAAATAACAGTAGTTTGTGATATGTTGGAATTCATTTATAATTACAGAATACGAACCAATTTTCCGAGTGACTGAACAACTACTTCAAAGGTAATAATCTTTCTCTGAATGCATTGTATACACATTTTGAAAATAACCTCATATGTAATTATTCCCAATGATTTCGAATTTAGTCAAAATGGCAAACCGATGATATTCTATAGCAGAAGATGCAGATATTAAAGATTAAGTGGCATAAGGTTCTCACGGTTAACAAAAATATCCAACAAATTAAATTCAAGAAGTTTCAAATCAGGTTTCAAATACTCAGAATCCAACGAACAAATGTCATATATGGTGCAACATGAAATGCACATTTAGTCTATGCATAGCATAGAGTGTACAATTATTTTTAGATGTGAATATTTTTGTGGAGAAAGCTTGGGCTTCTTCTTGCAGGTAAACAGTATATTTTTAGAAAGGATGCTCCTTTCAACTGTGATTATAAAAGATAACCCTGATTCTTCAGCTTGCTCATTTTATATCTACATTGTCAAACACTAGGAGAAATACACCTTTTATA
>CM031597.1:47607615-47612615 GCA_018398815.1 Conus ventricosus | reverse complement strand
TGATTTCAGACAGACATTTATTGTGCACAAATATATATTTGCTCCTTCTGTCACTGTGTTCCTGGAATTGATGAATGATGATAAAAGGTTGCTGTGGATTTTCAATTTTGCTGATGATCAGTGAGATTGAGGATGATGGAGATGACAGTATATGGACTTTCAATTTCAATTACCATCAGTTAGAAGGAAGAGGATGAAGTTGATGCTGTTTCGTTTCAATTTTGATCAATGAGGTTGAGGATGACAAAGATAATGCTATACTTTATAAGTTTCAATGACAACCGATTGAAATAAAAGTAATTAAGATGATGCCTCTGAGCTTCAAGTTTGACGACGAACAATGAAAATGAGGATGATGAAGATGAAGTTACTGAGCCACAATTTTGATGACAATCAATGAGGATAAGGATGATGAAGATGATGCCATGGACTTTCACCGTGAAAGATGATCAATGAAAATAAAGATCATGAAGATGATGCTTTGGAGGTTTAATTTTGATCATGATCAATGAGAATGAGAATAATAAAGATAATGCTATGGATTTTCAATTTCAGTTATGATCAGACAGGTTGAGGGTGATGGGGATAATGCTTTGGAATTTCAATGTTTCTTTGCTAACGATCAATGAAAATGAGGATAATGAGGATAAATTTTGTGGCCTTTCAATTTCAATTATGATAAATAAGGGTGATGATGATTAAGATGGTGCTTTAGAGTTTCAATCTTAATTACTTGAAAATAACTATGATGATGATGATGATGACGATGATGATGATGACGATGATGATGATGATGATGATGATGATGATGATGATGATGATGATGATGATGATGATGATGGTGATGATGATGATGATGGTGATGATGATGATGATGATGATGTGGATTTCCAGCAATCGACAAACTTTATCTTGGGCAGATCTCCTCACGAGCAAAGTTAGACGATGAAGTTCCGTTTTCATCCATTTCTGTCCTTAAAGCAACTTGGATTATTGTTTACCTTCTGCATTTCCTAAAACAATGATAGTTCCTCGCTCCTGCTCACATGCTTCCAGGCCCACCCCAGCTTACATTATCAACGATTGGAAATGTTTCTTTAAATGCCAATGACAATAATGATCGTCATCATCATCATCATCACCACCACCACCAGCAGCATTATGGTAATAGTAATAATCATAATGAAAACAACAACAACAAGCATAACAATAATGATAAGAACAATCTTTCCGTACATGGCAGGAAACAGTATCTAATTTTCATTGTACTCATTAGTCTATCAAACAGAAAGGCATAAAACAACAACAGCAAGAAGAAGAAGAAGAAGAAGAAGAAGTCGTCATCATCATCATCATCATCATCATCATCATCATCATCATCATCATCATCATCATCATCATCATCATAGTAACAACAACAGCAACAACAACACCAACAGCAACAAGCATAAAAATAGTGATAAGAATAATCTTCCCATATACGGCAGGAAACAGTATGTAATGTTTATTGTACTTATTAATCTATGAAACAAAAAGGCATAAAACAACAACAGCAAGGAGAAGAAGAAGAAGAAGAAGAAGAAGAAGAAGAAGAAGAAGAAGAAGAAGAAGAATGATCATCATCATCATCATCATCATCATCATCATCATCATCATCATCATCATCATCATCATCATCTTTCCGTAAGAGTCAGGAAACCAGCATATATATATAATATATATATATATATATATATATATATATATATATATATATATATATATATATTTTTTTTTTTTTTTTTTTTTTTTTTTTAAAGCATATTTATTGAAGTAAAGGGGTAATAAAGGAACTCAGAATCTCAGTGGTCCACTCAGTCGCTGTATTGGTTTATTTTTTTTCTTTTCTTTTCTTTATTACGATCATATAATCCGTCGAGCAGTACGTTGGTTTATACATGCATATCCCATACATGTTTTCAATATTTCTACTATATATGCATTTTCTAATAAACACATTTTCCAATTAACTTAACGGTGCACCACATGTTTACACACATATATATAACAATGAATAACAATGTAACATACATACACGTTACTAAGGGTTATACGAATTTAGGATATGATCTCGGCGGAGACACTTATTTTTACTAAGAAAATGTTCATCACCAAAAGTAGAATTAGAAAAAGAGACGTGCCATGACGCGAAGTAAATATTTTGAAGTAACCTAATAGTTTCATGATCGTATCTTTTCTGCCTTATTCATCATTCTTCTACAACCCACCCCTCCCCTCCTCCCACCCCATTTTCTTATTTTATCTCAGGCTCACTCACTCACTTCGTCTTTCTCTCACTCACATTCTCTAACACAAATATACCTGGTTTTACTCTTTGCTTGTTTTGTTTCATATTAGGTTATACTTTCTCTGTGACTCAATATATGAATCCAAAATATAACTATAAAAAGGTTTAGGGTAGGTATCACAATGAGAATAGTGGAAATATGGATTAAGAGGTAGTGACTGGGTATGTGGAACACAGCTTTAATTAACAATATAAGGTGATCTTTACTCAAATTTCTGTTATGGATTTATAGCATGCCCAGTCAGTTTCACATTGGTCAGATTTCATCAACAGTTTATGGTTGAAAAGTTCTATCTTATATCTCATTTTCATCTTGTTCCGGAATGAGTTAAGTGTAGGAATTATTTTGTCCAGTCTGCATTGATATATATGAAATTTTGCGCACAACAAAATATAATCAAAAACATAGTCACTTTTAAAGTTTTGATCAATACCAAGAATGATGATGCGTTCGTTTAAATCTACTTTATCTATATTGGGGCAATGTGCTTTGAGATGGTTTTGAAACTCTTTCCAGAAGTTTTGTGTGTGAACGCATTCCCACAGACCGTGCTTTATACTGTCTTTTTCTCTCAAGCACAAACTACAGCTGTTGCTTTGTACTACTCCTATTTCTCTCAAAACCACATTTGTCGCCAGTATACGATGGAGAACTCTAACCTGAAACCATCTGAGTTTTATCTCGTTAATTTTGACGATTTTTTCAAAACAATGTTTCCAATCTATCTCTCTTTCAAAAATAGTTTCCCATTTATTGCAAAAGTGTGGTCTTTTTCTATCTTCTATAAGCACGTCGTAGAATTTTCTTGAACCCCTTACATTTTCTATTAACATACGTATTGACTTAGGTTCACGGTCTCTTCTAGAATCTTCAATTTTTATACTGGTCCTTTTGACGTATTTGTTAATGGAGGTCATGCAACTTAAATATGTTAGTGGATTTAACGTGATGTCGTGTTTTGAGCTGAAGTCTTGGTATGAAGCTGCGTTACCATAGTTATCAATCAAATCACCAATACAGAATATGCCTTTAGTTGCAAGTTCTTTTATATGTATATGTTTCCCGCCAATTTTCATATTCTTATTATAGAATATTGGTTCAGCTAAAAGTTCCTCTGGTGTTTTAGGTTCGATTTTATTTCTAAACATTTGATATATCTCAAAAGTATCCTTCCAAAATTTATTGGTGTGTTTATATCTGGAGAAGAAATCTGGACCAAATAGCGTCCAGTTTTCTGCGTCTTTAAAACAATGAAAGAACACTTGTTTCCATTTATGATTACTATTATGTAATTTTCGAAACCACGTTAATTTCAATGCATTCATATAGCAGTAAATATTTGGTATTCCCATTCCACCGTCGCGTATATTTTTAACTGACGTATTTCTATTAATTCTATCACGTTTATCGTTCCATATAAACTTAAAGCAAATTTTTTGGAGATTTTCAATAAAGTTGTCGGGAGGGTTTGGAAGTAACAACCATAGATGAACTAGTTTTGACAGAACCATCGATTTTAGTACAGCAACCCTTCCAAGAGGGGTTATCAATCGCTTCATCCATATATTTAATAACATTTTTATTTCTTGGAATTTTTCATCAAAATTTAGCCGTGCACAATCTTCCAGGTCATTAGCAAAATATATACCAAGTATTTTAAATTTTGGGGGATTCCAGTTAAATTTAAGGTGTGGCATGAATTTGATGTCACTGTTCATCTTTCTGCCGAGCCAAACAACAAACGTTTTCCCAACATTAAGTTGTAATCCCGATTTGTTTCCAAAATCTGTTAATACCTTGAAAGTTAATTCAAATGTTTCTCTGTCCCCGTGTTGGAATAGTTCGGTGTCATCGGCAAATTGGGATATCTTATGTTCTGTTTGTCCTATTTGAATTCCTTTGATACTTGTGTTTTCTCGTATCATAATTGCTAAGATTTCAGCACAGAGTATAAATAAATATGGCGAAATCGGGTCACCCTGTCGGCAGCCTCTCTTTATTTCGAACCATGGAGACGATTGACCGTTTACTAGAACTGTTGATTTGATATTGTAATAGAAAGTTTTGATCCACCTTTTTACGTCTTTATGGAAACCATATGCGTCCAAAACTTTAAACATGAAACCCCAGTCAAGAGAATCGAATGCCTTTTCAAAATCTATACCCAATAATAGTCCTGCAGTTTTCTGTACTTTGCAAAAATGAATAATATATGTTAATCTTATATTATTACCCATATATCTATTAGTCATAAATCCTGATTGATCTTCGCTAATAAGCTTTGGGAGAACCTTCTTTAATCTCCTAGAAATACATGTTGTAGCAATTTTGTACACAACATTTAAAAGAGAGATTGGCCTCCAGTTTTTTAGATATTCTCTCGATTTATCATCTTTTGGGAGACATATAATGATTCCCTCCTTTTGTGTTTGAGACATTTCTCCTTTGACAAAGCCTTCGTTTATAGACCTCACGACCAGCTCACCAATTCTTTTCCGCCAAAAAAACTTTAAAAACTCTACTGTAAACCCATCCGATCTTGGACTCTTGCCGTCATTCATATTTTTCAAAGACTGTGTGGCTTCTTCAAGCGTTATTTCACCTTCTAAACTTTTGGCTTCATTTTCCGACAATGTGGGTATATTTTGTACC
>CM031597.1:47590115-47595115 GCA_018398815.1 Conus ventricosus | reverse complement strand
CGTGTGGTTTTGGGAAGCCTTTCACAAACCTTCCGCTGCCAACGCAAGGGTGGTACCCTCGCCTACGCTTGGCATATATTATCGGCTGTTTGGAAGTCTACTGATTGAAACTTCGTGATGATTATGGACGGTCTTGACACTTTGTCACAAGTGGCATTGGCCGACGTGAGCAGTTTCTGCTTCGACACGTCGGCGATGGCCAGTGCGGGCCGACATGCTTCGGAGAGTTTGGAAGAGTGTTTGAACACCCCGGTGACAACATGTTCGGAAACTTCCTTCTTCGGACCCGATACTTTGGAACCGCCGCCTATCACGGCAACCGGTAAGTGTCTTGGTTTGTTTTTCCTTTCACTTGTTTTGCGAGCAGGGGTTAGTTTTCGCTGAGGCGAAGGGACTTCAAAGCCTTAACAGGGGAAAGCCGACTCCTACCGTCGTCGGTTGTGTTGCAATGCGGCAAGTCGCGTCAGCTGAGGTGTTTATTATTAGTAACCTGGTCGACGTCATAGCATGGCGGTGGATCGGGGCGGAATCGCTGTTCTTACCGTCTGGTCGCGATCTTCTGTCATTTGGACATTCGTTACCCCACTATTCCCCATGTCATGACTATCAGACTTCAACTAGGAGACAGTAGATCGGTTTGGGGGTGGATGTGTGGGGAGGGACGTGGGAGAAAGGGACGTAATCGGCGTGGGAACCTGCAAGCAGCTTGAACATGCCTCTGCCCAAGCCTTGCTGACAACCAGCTAGAAACCTGATGCATATTCATGAGAAGGTTGGCGGCGTCTGTCCGCCTGCCAGCCAACGTCGTCGTCGTCGTCGTAGTCCGTTCGAAGCTTCTTGCTGCTGCCGCCGCCGCCGCGGTGGCTTGGTTCGCGGAGAGCGACCGCCTGTGGCTATTTTTGGACTTGTTTCTGACCTGAAAAACCTTAACACCGACACGATCGGTCTCCGTGCCGAGTGAATCGTGAGGTTCGGTCCGCCACGGGTTGAGAGACTACTAGCAGCGCTGGCTCGGCGTTTCCGATGAGAACAGATCGATAGTTTGGGGATTGGGCAAGCTGTTTTTAGACACACCGCTTGCTGAATCTGCTGGCTGCCAAAGCTTGTGCGCGCGCGCGCGTGCTGCCCTCGCCATTACCATGATGCGGGGGCAGGTATCGCGCCGGCAGCGATGACGTGGGGGCGGGTGGGGTCGGGTGGGCCGGAGAGGTGGGCAGGGAGCGACCGAGTCTGGGGGTTGAAGACAGATGCTCTCTGGAATCACGAGCGGTGACACTTGTCTCGGCGTCGCTCTCCCCGGGTCTGGCACCAGCGCTCCTGAAGTGTCTTTCCAGCCATGATGCTCCATGGTGAACACCATTTGTCACTGGGTTTCAGTTGCTGCCAGTACATTGGCATCAACATCATCATCATCATCATCATCGTCATCGTCATCATCATCATCTCACGGCTTCCTTTCTTCTTTGACGTTCACTCGTTCTCTGACTCCCACCTTCCTTTCTTTGTCACAAGTTTTACACATGGGGTAAGGGAGGTTATAGGTGTTAGCTTTCTATTAAGCCGCCATATGGTAAAGACAGTCAAAGACTTCATATAGGTTTCATTTACTGTTCTGTGGTGGGGAGGGTGAGGTGGGGGGAAATAGACAAATGTGAGTGTCTCTGTATGGTTAGTTCGAATTAAATGTATTCCTTTTTTTTTCAGTTTCATGTAATGCAACTTCAACATATTTTGTCGCAGAGACTGAATACATTAAAAACTTATTTTGTGAGTTTATAAAAAAAACAAAAACTGCCTTGGTATCATCTGTTTCTTTACTCAGAACACTTCCATTGTTGCCATCATTTCGTTCACCCTTTTGCCAGTCTTCTGACACTTTGCATTTACCTTTTTGGTTTTCTAACTCTGCCTCGCTTTTTTCAACACTCGGATGCCATAGAGTGTTACTTGTCCGTTGGAAGACATCAGCCTTTAGCTGTAACACTGATCAGAAGAGAAATGAACGGAATTTGTGGAGATTCGAGCTTTCAGAACGCGTTCAGTAGCGTTAGTGTGTGAACACACACACACACACACACACACACACACACACACACGTTCAGTAGCGTTAGTGTGTGAACACACACACACACACACACACACACACACACACACACACACACACACACACACACACAACGCACGCACGCACGCACGCATGCATGCACGCATACACACACACACACACACACACACACACACACACACACACACACACACACACACACACACACACTCGCGCACTAACACACACACACACACACAACACACACACACACACACACACACACACACACATATCCATACATACATCCAAACATTCACACACACACACACACACACACACACACACACACACACACACACACACACACACACACATACATGCATACATGATTATATACCTGCACACGCATTTATTCCCACACTCATTCAAACACACACACACACACACACACACACACACACACACACACACACACACACACACACACACATACACACACACACCACACATCTACACACACACACACATCTACACACAACACACACACACACACACACACACACACACACACACACACACACACACACACACACGTAGCCACTATCGCCTTCCACCCGTAAAGACACCCCGCAAAATCTGCTGTTGTTCCAGTGTTACTTATCGCTCTGATTGTTTGTGTGTTGCAGCGAACATCGTCGCCTCCATCAACATCCCTGACAGCAAGGCTGTGGAGGCCATGCTTCCTCACCGTGGCGGCCAAGGCTCCTCCTCCTCCTCCTCCTCCTCCTGCACTGCGGGCGGCAGCGGCACCACGCACACCATCAACCTACAAGGGCACGCTGGTCACCACCGCCATGACGCCCTCCTCCTCCCACAGCGACATGCCCGGCCCTAGCCAACAGCCCAACCTGGCCACGCTCTTCTCGCCCCTCAACCCCATCTTCAGCGCCCTCATCAACTCCCCCAGCACCCTCACCGCCGGCCAGTTCCTGCAGCAGCAGCAGCAGCAACAGCAGCATCATCAGCAACAACAACACCAGCAGCCTCAGCAACAACAACAGATGCCGTTGCCCAGTGACTTTCAGCAGTCCTGTCCTGTGATTTCTCGGTCCCTGTGTGCACGGTCACTGACACCGCCTCCGTCCCCTTCCCCTCCTCCTCCCCCTCCCCAGTCTCTGTCCAGTCGCCCGTGACTGGTCCCGGGGAGCAGGACACATACTCCCAGGGTTTCGGGAGCCCCCTCACCTCCTGCTCGCCGGACTCGCCCGAGGCTCAGCTGGACCTGCAGGACAGCTCGGTCAAGACCGAGGACAGTCTGGGAGTGCCCTATTCCTCCCCACCACCCCCGCCCCCCTATTCCCAGTCCCTGCAAATGCCGGTGTCTATAGACCTCGGAGCGGTGGGCGGTCTCAAACAGCCCCCCTCCTACACCACCACCCCTTCCGCGCAACAGCCCCAGCAACAACAACAGCAGCAGCAGCAGCAACAACAGCAGCAGGAACCCACCAACTTTCTGACCCTGCCCACCACCTGTCCTCTGCCCGAAACCATTCTTCAGATGCAGATCTCGGAGCTGGGTCCCAACAAGCAGACCCTGAACGCTGACCTGCGGTGGACCATCACCCCGTCCACCAGCGGCCAGATGACGCAGCTGCCGGACTTCTCCGCCTTGCAGGTAAACACGCCCCAGTTCCCCGCCATGGGCAGCGCCATCAAAACGGAGCCCGGCGCCGAGGCCATGGAGCAGGATCAGTTCATGATGGCCTCCCCCATGGACTTCGGCCCCTCCACCTCGGGCGCCGGCGGGAAGGCGTCGTCCATGGCCGTGCTGAACCAGCCTTATTCCCAGAGCCCCAGCAACCTCAAGCTCTTGCCCGTCAAGCCCCGCAAGTACCCCAACCGCCCTTCCAAGACTCCCCCTCACGAACGGCCCTACGCCTGCCCCGTGGACAACTGTGACCGCCGCTTCTCCCGCAGCGACGAGCTGACCCGCCACATCCGCATCCACACGGGCCAGAAGCCCTTCCACTGCAAGGTGTGCGGGCGGTCCTTCTCGCGCAGTGACCACCTGACCACCCACGTCAGGACCCACACGGGGGAGAAACCCTTCTCCTGTGACGTGTGCGGCCGCAAGTTCGCACGTTCCGACGAGAAGAAACGGCATGCCAAGGTGCACATGAAGCAGCGGGTGAAGAAAGACGCTAAACACTTGACCTCCGCCGCCACCCTCCCCACCACGGCTACCGCCTCCTCCTCCTCCACAGCGCCCCACCCCTCCTCCTCCTCCTCCTCCTCCACCACCACCACCACACACACCCACACTCTCACCTCCAGCTCTGTCAGTTCCACTGTGGTGCCGCCGACGTTGCAGGACTCCTCCGAGATTTCGCCGTCGGCCCACTCGGCCGCGGGTACCCTGCCTTTGGTGGTGGACTCTTCCGGTCTGTGCTCCGTGTCGGGGCTGGAGAGTGTGGGGTCACCTGCGCCTCTGTCAGTCCTTCCCTGCCCCTGGTGGTGACCACGTCCTTATGATGACTCGGTGACGCTGACCGGCTGTTTTTCTAGGACGTCGCTGAGATCATCTCTTTCAACGCGTTGCCTCTTCTGAACTGACTGAATTGCCATTCCTCCAGCCTCCTCTTCTCCCTCCTCCTTCTTCTTCCTCTTCCTCCCTTCCCACTTGCCACCCCTGTCGTCCTGACCCTGCCATCGCCTGGTGACCTGCTCCAGGTGGTCATGGCGGTTCCCGGTGCTATCCATACTGATGCTCTTGTTCATCTTCCCTGGTGACCTTCTCTTGTTGAACTTCGTTCCATGTTGACATTGTTTTGTTTTTGAAGCAGTGACTGGCATATGTTGAACCAGTGACTGAAATATTTGAAAGACAAAAGTTGCTCGCGAAAAAAAAAAAAAAAAGATAAAGTCCTGGCTAATGTGTTTTTGTTTTAGTCTG
>CM031597.1:47577615-47585115 GCA_018398815.1 Conus ventricosus | reverse complement strand
TCATTATTATAATGACGGAAGAATTGTTAGCCTGCACTTGTTTTCCCCCACTACTTAATTGTTCAGCATCATAGATAGATAGATAGACAGATAGATAGATAGATAGATATTTTACTACAAATAATACTCATTGCCATTATGTGTTAATTTGTGGTGTACTACCGATGGATGGAGGAGAGCAGCGTGTTTACGCGTTAGAGATGGGACACTCGGAAGAAAAAAAAAATTAAAAACCGTAGAATCTCCAACTCCGGATACCCTTACCCTAACCTGACTAAATGTAAATGTAAAACTAAACTTAACCTTAACCCTGACCCAATCCTAACCTAACGCCAGCTTTTGAAGAATCTGTCACACACACACACACACACACACACACACACACACACACACACACACACACACACACACACACACACACGCACGCACGCACGCACGCACGCACGCACGCACGCATTTCTTATTCTTCTCTTGTGTTTATTATTTCTCATAGTGTAGTTATACTTATTAATTTTCTTAATCAGATATATATATTAAATAACCGCCTAAGCACCAATATGTGTACACGCATTCACACATACATGCATGCATACTTGGAACTCTATAACTCTCAGTCATGCACAAGTCTTACTTTCTTACTCACACACTCCTTTTTTATTTATTTTTTATTCGTCTAATATCACGATTAGTGGAAAGACGTAAATGAATGACACACACACACACACACACACACACACACACACACACACACACACACACACACACACACACACTCACTCACTCACTCACATACACACACTCACACGCGCGCGCGCGCACTGTCACACACACACACACACACACACACACACACACACACACCTTTCATTCATAAATTGTGCCGCGGTGTGGGGCACTGGGGTTGTCTTCGCTTGTTCTCCGTCGATGAAAGATAAGGCTTCTGGCGTGAAGGAGGGCGATGAAGAATTCCAAAGATGTAGACAGAAGAGGATCAGTACCTCTCCTCGCTTTCCGCACTATTCGCCTTTATCGGAGTCCTGTTGGCTCACGCAGTTCACTTACCACTTCTATACGAGAGGACTATTTCACTGGCTGGGCTGCCCTCTCCTCAAGTAAGCACGCTTCTCGTCCGTTGTTAAGGGAGGTTGGTCTACTGGCTGTACGTAGCCTTTGCCTGCGTGCCAACTACCACGTGTGTGTGTGTGTGTGCGTGCGTGCGTGCGTGCGTGCGTGCGTGCGTGCGTGTGTGTGTGTGTGTGTGTGTGTGTGTGTGTGTGTGTGTGTGTGTGTGTGTGTGTGTGCCTGTGTGTGCCTGTGCGTGCGTCAGTGCGCGCGCGCATGCATGCGTGCGTGTGTGTGTGTGTGTGTGTGTGTGTGTGTGTGTGTGTGTGTGTGTGTGTGTGTGTGTGTGTTTCAAGCCTGACAGATCAACACTATCAACGGCGAACTGTGTTGAACAGATCGCCAACTCGAGAATAGGAGTCAGGCAGGAAGCCTATCGGATCAACAGATAGTGATGAAGGTTTCCATGGGCGCCATAGAACTCCAAGCAACCAAAGGAAGAAGATACTTATCCTGTTATTTCTACATCGTGGTGCAGAGACGCAGCAGACAGGCGGCGCAGGCAGAGCTAGCGGGGAGACAGCTCTCAGTTCACTTACCAGGAGACGTCTGCACACAAAGATGCACTTACACACTTTTGTCGGGGACGGGGGGGGGGGGGGGGGGGGGGGGGGGGGGTGGTGCGGGAACAGAGGGAGTGCGGGAATAGAGAGAAGGGGTCTGGACCCCTGCCAATTCCTAAACGAGGTTGAGCGTGATGAGATGCCTAGACCACTTGCTCTGTACTGTTGTTGGGTCGATGACCCAGATTCACTTTCTGTGCCGATCAAAACCCGTTCGGTCCGTTTAGGCTGAGGGTCCAATAAGGATGTGAGACAGTTGAGGTATATCTATACGTGTGTAGTTCAGGGTCATCAAGTGATGGTTCCTCCCTCTTTCCCAAGACACGCGTGCGCGCGCGCGCGCGCACCCACACACACACACACACACACACACACACACACACACACACACACACACACACACAACACACATGTAACTTACCGTAAAAGGACAACGAAAAAAAAAAAGACCGTTCACGAGCATGAACGTTTTCTTCACTGTTTCTATGGCAGCGTTGTACAGTTCTGACTAGAACACAAGCAGGAGAACGCAGACCTCCACCAAGATGATACGGATACTGGATCTGCTTTTTGACACAGATCCGCGCCATATTTTAGCAGCTTCGTCCTCGGGCCACATTCCATCTTGCCACTGAGTTTCTTCATAGTCGGTTCCCAAGTTGTTCCGTAATCGTGTCGACAGCCAAACAAATGAACAAACAGACGTGGGTTTCAAACCACAACGTCCTCGATGGCAACAATTATGGTTCATGTGCATCAATAGCGGTATTGGACATCTGTGATAATGGTTCACAAACAACACCGTTTCACTCTTTCTATGACAGAATATTGCCTTCGTTATAATTACGGTTTACAAGCACCAATGTTTCCCTCCCATATTTCCATGGCAGCCACCCACTGAAAAGATAGCCTAGTAGTTGAAGATATTCGCCCGGAAAGCAGAAGTGTATCATCATCATCATCATCATCATCATCATCATCATCATCATCATCATCATCTTCTTCTTCTTCTTCTTCTTCTTCTTCTTCTTCTTCTTCTTCTTCTTCTTCGTCTTCTTCTTCGTCTTCTTGTTGTTGTTGTTGCTGTTGTTGTTGTTGTTGTTGTTGTTGTTGTTGTTGTTGTTGTTGTTCTTCTTCTTCTTCTTCTTCTTCTTCTTCTTCTTCGTCGTCGTCGTCGTCGTCGTCGTCGTCGTCGTCGTCGTCGTCGTCGTCGTCATCGTCATCGTCGTCGTCATCATCGTCATCATCAATCAATCAACTCTGCTGGAAGGTGGCATTACCAGTGGAAGATGTGGTGCCTAAGCGTAGGAAAGCACAGTCTGACTTTCTCGCATCAGCAGTGAGGACGGGTCTAGCCTGTGTCGGCCGTGGAACAACTCTTGAAGCTGTGGGGCAGTACGGCGACGATCGAGGCACTGACACTCTGCGACTTCATTGTGGCCTATACAACCAGCAGGGTCCTCCCTTTGCGGGCAGGAGTTGCGGAGGGTCGAGGGGAAGCAGTGAGAACAGTCCCTCAAGGGCGCAGATCGGAGTGCACGGGGATTTTCGCGTCGGCTTGGCGACTGCTGTCCTGTTCCCTTCCCGAGTCGGCTTCATGTGGCACAGAACAATCACCTCATGGCACGAGGATGGCCACCTGGTGGTCCTCAAGACGGCCATGGTGAAGGCAGACAAGGCAAGACCCTATCAACACTTAGACATCCATCTGAGACGGCTTGCAACGAAGGAAGAAAACCCCCGACCGCACAACGAACGAAGAACTAGATCTGGGATTCTGCATGAAGGAAAAGACAACTCTGGATGCCTCCATCCGAACCGTGGCATAGACCACAAACGAGCCTGCCAGCGCTCAAGTCCACCAAACAACAGACTACACTTACTGCAGCTGGTTACTGTAGATTCCTTGTCCCTAACTATCATGCCATGAGGACGTTATATCTTCCAAGCGGAAGAAAATTCCTAATCCTTATATCATGCTTCGTACAGGGTTTTTTTTCCAATATCCCTCACCACCAGACCTTAAGTGATCGTTCGGATGAGGCCACAAACCAAGGTCTAGTATACAAAACGCATTTAACACACTTAAATGATTCCATGCTGATCGATGAGGATAAGGATGATGAAGATGATGCTACGGATTTTCAATCGGGTCTGATACTGCATGACAGAGCCGTACTCTACACTACTTACTTTCATAATACATTCCGGTGTCAACCAGGCCTGAAAAATACAGACACGTGCAGTGTTGGTCAGGAAATTTGAGCAACACTCTCAGAGACGAATCCGTAAAGTAAATAAAGCTCGACTGTGTGGTCTCAGTCTTCCCAACCTATCCCATAGTAAACTCCACTGTGAGTAGGAGCCGGTCGGGACAGAAAAATCCCACAAATAAAATTAATGTCTCTGATGGGAATCGAACCCACGGCCTCTCAGCTAGGAGTCCGAGACGCTCACCACTACGCCACGGTGGCTAGTCCTGGCTTGATGTCTCCTTTCCAGATCCACTGCGGGAGGTCTATGTCTAATGCAAACAGGAAAGTGGAAAATACCATGTGAGCTTGCTCCATTCTGCCTTCATTTGGCGACACAGTGATCTCAATCAGAAACATTCGCTGTAATGAACCTGAGAGTTCAACATCCGGTTTCATGCCACTCTTCCTGATAACCTCTGAGTGGCTGCTTCATTCTGGAAGGTCTGAAATAGATACAATACAATACAGCACAAGACACTACAGCACCATACAGTATAGTGCAATGAAACGCAATACAATATACTGTCCTATCTTATATATCCTTCACTCGACAGTTCCATGGAGAATTGTTTCAGCAAGGCCACTGGATCTTGTTAAGTCACCATACCAGACTTAGGTTTCTTTTTAACGGATGTTAGTAGATATTCACATGATCCGATGCGCTGTTTGGTCGTTTAACGCACTTGTTTGTCTGTGGTGTGAATTGATAATGATGTCTTGTAAGTTTAACGCACTTGTTTGTCGGTGGTGTGAATTGATAATGATGTCTTGTAAGTTTAACGCACTTGTTTGTCTGTGGTGTGAATTGATAATGATGTCTTGTAAGTTTAACGCACTTGTTTGTCTGTGGTGTGAATTGATAATGATGTCTTGTAAGTTTAACGCACTTGTTTGTCTGTGGTGTGAATTGATAATGATGTCTTGTAAGTTTAACGCACTTGTTTGTCTGTGGTGTGAATTGATAATGATGTCTTGTAACTTTAACGCACTTGTTTGTCTGTGGTGTGAATTGATAATGATGTCTTAGTTTAACGCACTTGTTTGTCTGTGGTGTGAATTGATAATGATGTCTTGTAAGTTTAACGCACTTGTTTGTCTGTGGTGTGAATTGATAATGATGTCTTGTAAGTTTAACGCACTTGTTTGTCTGTGGTGTGAATTGATAATGATGTCTTGTAAGTTTAACGCACTTGTTTGTCTGTGGTGTGAATTGATAATGATGTCTTGTAAGTTTAACGCACTTGTTTGTCTGTGGTGTGAATTGATAATGATGTCTTGTAATAACATTTCGTTTCCCTGGCTTGATTTCTTCTTTCCAGATCCGCTCCGGGAGGCCCTTGTCCGCTAATGCAAACAGGAAGATGGAAGATACTACATGAGTTTGCTCCATTCTGCTTTCATCTGGCGGGAGGGTGTGCTCAATCAGCTGTGATGAACCTGAGAGGAGTACAGTATCCGGTCTCGTGCCACTCTTCCTGTTGATCTCTGGATGGTTCTCCCATTCTGAAATGTCTGAAATGAATAGGACACAATACAATACAATACGATGCAATACAATACAATTAGAATCATTTACTGTGATGAACCTGAGAGGACGACAATATTCGGTCTCAGGCCATTCTTCCTGATGATCTCCGGATGGTTTTGCCATTCTGGAAGGTCTGAAATAAATACAACACGATTCAATACAATACAATACAATGCAACACAACACAAAACGACACGACACGACACGACGCGACACGACACGACACGACACGACACAACACAACACAACACAACACAACACAACACAACACAACACAACACAACACAACACAACACAGCAAAACACAACACAATTCAACAGAACATAGTGCAGTGCAGTACACAATACAATACAACATACTGTCTTATTTTCCACTACCTTTCCTCAACGGTTCCATGAAGAACTGTTTCAGCAAGGCAGCTGAATCTTGCTAACTCACCATACCAACGTAGGATTCTTTTCAATTGATGTCAGCAGATCTTTATAACAATGGTCCGACGTGTTGCTTGACCGTTCTGTTCAGCGCACATGTTTGTCTGTGATATGAGTTGATGGTCAGTTTTTGATGGTAGCATTTCATTTCCCTGGCTTAATGTCTGTTTTCCACATCCACTGCGGGTGGCCCATGTGTCTAATGCAAACAGAAAGATGGAAAAGACCGCGTGAGTTTGCATCATTCTGCTTTCATTTGGCGGTTCAGTGAGCTCAGTCAGAATCATTTTGCTGTGAGGATCCTGAGAGGGGTACAATATCCGGCCTCGTGCCACTCTTCCTGGTGGTTTTCCCATTCTGGAAGGTCTGAAATAGATACAAGACAGCGTAATGAAATAAACACAATACAGAACAATGCAATGCAATATAATGCAATGCAATACAACACAATATAGTATAGCACAGTACAATGCAATGCAAAACACTACACTGTCTTATCCTCCATCTCCATTCTTCAATAGTTCCATGGAGGATTGTCTTAGCAAGGCCATTAGGTCTTATTAATTCACCATACCATCGTTGGTTTATTTTTGATTGATGTCAGTTTTATGGTCCGATGTGTTGCTTGGTCGTTCAATGCACACGTTTGTCTGTGATATGAGTTGATGATGAGTGTCTTGTGGTGGTAACATTTCATTGCCGATGTCTTCTTTCCAGATCAGCGCGCTGCAGGACGCCCATGTCTCTAACGCAGACAGGGAGGTAGAGGTGGAAATACCAGTGCACACAGCTGTCTGATCTGGTGTTTTCATGAGATTTTTGTTTTCATACAGTTTCAGTCCGTGCAGTGCGAAGATTGTTTTCGCTGCCCTTGAGAAGGTTTCTGGTTTTGATTTCCCATTGCTGATGGATTCCAGGTGAGTGAAAGGTTGAACAGTTCCATGGACAGTGACATCAGTAGTGTTGGTGGTGGTGGTGGTGCGGCTGGCCATCAACCTGGTCTTCATGGCGCTGAGTTCCATGCCATATGTTTTTGTTTCATCCAGTCTAAAACAAGCATAGCGAGTTCTTGTTCGTTGCCTGGCAGGCCATGGACGTCGTCTACAAAGTGTAGATTCGTGATGGTTCTTCGTCCACTGCTTACTGTGCTGGTAATGATTTCATGATCTTCACGTTCATCAGCCAAAGAGTGCTGGACAGTCTATGTATAAGACTCTCTCTCTCTCTCTCTCTCTCTCTCTCTCTCTCTCTCTCTCTCTCTCTCTCTCTCTCTCTCTCTCTTGTGTGTGTGTGTGTGTGTGTGTGTGTGTTGTGTGTGTGTGTGTGTGTGTGTGTGTGTGTGTGTACAGAATGACCACTAGATGGTTCTTCGCCCACTGCTTACTGTGCTGGTAATGATTTCATGATCTTCACGTGCATCAGCCAACGAGTGCTGGACAGCCATGCTCATTTCTTGAAACCTTGTCCTGATAACGCACCTGGACATCCTTAGCTCTCTTTGTTGTAGAGTTAAGAGCGATGTTCAGTCCATATTTTTACGATGTCTTCCTGCTGCATGAGGCAGTTGCCATCTTTGCCCTAAATGGAACCGACTTTTTTT
>CM031597.1:47550115-47567615 GCA_018398815.1 Conus ventricosus | reverse complement strand
TCCCTGAGCTTGTTTCCTCTCACTATTCATTCCGTTCCATATAATTGTAAGCACATCATCTTTTACACATCACTTTGAACACTCATCCGCCACCACCACCACCACCCCCAACCACCCCCTACCCCATCCCACCTCACCCCCTACATACAATATACCACACACAAAGTTTATGCAGAGCCTAAGTGCGATTAGGTTTCATGAATCACATTTCTATTGGACTACACACAAGCATAAAATTAATATGCATACATATATTATATATATATATATATATATATTATATATATATATATATATTATATATATATATATATATATATATATATATGTACCAGCTGTTCCTTCATTGCATTGTATGCCTCTATATTGACGACTTTGCGATGCACATGCTAATAGGTATAACATTTCCTTTTTGAGATCTTAAGGCCTATTCATAGTCAGGTCAGAGGGTGCGTCTTCACTTCTGGTGATCAGGTAAGCTCAATGCAGCACTGCCTGCCGCATGTAGGGAATTAACCCGAACAAATAAATCCGCCCATGGGTTCTGTCAAGTCCGACTTGCCCCCAAACGCTACATGGACAGGGAAAATGCGTGAGTTCCTACCGGATCGGTCGCAACGGGGATTAACAATGATGGCGCCATCTGTCGACCTCCGCCAGGGTGAATACGAACAGTGTGCTACTGGGGAACACAACAGAGAGTCTGTGGAAGTGATATTATACATTCGCAACTTGAAACCTTGGAATATTGGGTTAGAAACGGAGACAGAGACACGACTACGCACGCACGCACGACACGCACGCACACGCACGCGCGCGCGCGCGCGCTCGGGCGCGCGCGCACACACACACACACACACACACACACACCACACACACACACACACACACACACACACACAGTCTTCTGTTTATCTATTTTCATAGATACAAACATTAATCTTGTGAAGTACTGGTGCAGAGTTATACATTTAGCAAATGACAGATATCCCAAACAGTGTTTATAACATGTTGTACATGCAAGATAGGTCTGGAAGAAAAAACTGGGTTACAAATCTAAGAACTATTTTATGTACCTATGGTTTTGGGTATGTTTGGGAGATACAGGATTCTGGCCATGTGCCGACATTTCTGTCATTACTTAAAACTAGACTCCAAGATGTTTATCGTCAAATCTGGCATGACTCTTTGTCAACAGAGCAAGATTACCTTATGTACCATCCTGAGTTTATAAAAGCGTCATATATTACAGATCTTGATAATGTAAAGCTTCGAAGGGCATTGTGTCTGCTGAAAAGCAACCGACTTCCTCTCAATGGGATCCCTCGTTTTGGCAAACTACCAAATGATTGTACATGTAAACAATGTAATGAGAACTGCATTGAAGACGTAACACATTTCATGCTGATATGTCCAAGATATCTTTCTTTAAGAACGAAATACATTCCTCACTATTATTATCGTTTTCCTTCTCAGCAAAAAATACAATTTTTGTTGCTAAGACTTAAAGGAAAGTTGGTGTACAAAGTAGCTCTTATGTAACAGATGTTTAAAATTACGGGAACAACTATGATATTGCGTAAAAAAAGAAGATCCCTTTTCTTTTGTTTATTTATTGTATTTTTTTTTTTTTGGGGGTCAACCCTTAAAAAAAAATTAAATTTTTGGATTGAGGCACACACACACCACACACACACACACAACACACACACACCACAACACACACACACAAGAACGCCCCACCCCACGCACCCCCAGCACGACACAAAAACCCCAAACACACCACACACACACACAACACACAACAACACACAACACACAACGCACACGCCAACGGCGCACGCAGAGCGCAGCACGTACGCATAAAACGATCACGAACACTTTACCCGCGCAGCACACACAGAAAACACACACCACAAAAAAAAAAAAAAAAAAAAAAAAACAAAATATAAAAAGATAAATAAAAAGGCAGCAGGGGGGAGAGAGAGGAGAGGAGAGAGAGGAGGGGTGGTGTGGGAGGAGAGGGGAGAGAGAGGGGAATGAGAGAAGGGGATTGAGAGAAGAAAAGGAGAGAGGAAGAGACAGAGAGGGAGGAGAGAGAGAAGAAGAGAGAGAGGAGGGGAAAAGCAAACGAATGATCGATCGAATGAAATTTGTTTTTTTTTAGGGTATGAGATAAGAAATTAACTTTTTTCCCCAAAGTTTGAGAGGAGAGGAGAGAGGAGGAAAAGAGAGAAGGAGAGAGGGAAAAGTAGAGAGAGGAGGGGGAGAGAAAAGAGGAGGAGAGAGAGAGAGAGAGAGAGAAGTGAGAGAGAGAGAGGAGAGGAGAAAGAGAGAGACTTTAGAAACGCTGCAGTTGAAGCAATGGAAAGTGCATCAGTGATTGATTACTAAAGACAAAAGAAAAACGTGAATGGAGAACGAACGATCGATAGAAAGGGGGAAAGAGAGGACAAGTATGGGTTTTGTAAATTTACAAATCAGCCTGTTTTTACTTGCTCCTCTCTTCTCTCTCTCTCTCCCCTCTATCTTTCTTCTTGTTCTGTCTCTGTCTCTCTCCTCTCTCTACTCTCTCTCTCTCTCGCGCACAGGAGAGAGGGGAGAGAGGGAGAAGAGAGGAGAGAGAGTGAGAGAGAGAGAGGGGAAAGAGAGGAGGAGAGAGAGAGAGAGAGAAGGATGCAATATAATCATGCGAAGTAATAGATATTTTAAAAACAGGTTTCTCTCTCTCTCTTCTTTCTCTCCTCTCTCTCTCTCTCTCTTCTCTCCCCTCTCTCTCCCCTTTTCTCTCTCTCTTTTTTCCTTCTCTCTCTCTCTCTCTTCTTTTCTCTCTCTCTTCTCTCTCTCTCTCTCTCTCTCCCCATGATAATGATACTGTATAGTACACTAATTCCGATGCAGTTTTAGGTTTCTGGACATCAATTTTCTGGATATCGGCAACAAACATACTCCCGTTAATATAATAGACAGGAACATAGGCAGCATACCTTGTTATACGACAAAGCTAATCACGATGCAATTTTCTGGACATCTTACTTTCTGCAGTTCAGCAACAAGTGCTTCAATCAGGAATAAAAGACAGACAAAAGCAGCATACCCCCCTGATACGTTAAGAGCTTTAAAAACGATTCAAACTTTAAGACACAAAGAAAAATTCGTAGCATCAATGAAACGTGCTGCTTGGCCAAAGTACTTTCGGTATATAGTATCTGACAGTAGAAATTCCAAGCGTATGTGGGAACGCTATCAACCCCTGGACAAAAACAGAGATTATGTAAAATGCCTGTGTGATGCAAATGCTGGATTCCCGCATTCTTGGGGGGGCACTTTGTATCGATAGAAGACAGTTTTATAAAAGTGACAAATAGAAAGCAGTGATTCGGAGAGCTTTAAAGAAAATAAAGACGCTTGCAGGGCTATGATATCCAGGGAAGTAAGACTGTAGTGGAAAATTAGGAATAGAGTTTGTTTAGAACTTACGCCAATGACATTGACAAACAAAGCACTGGGAGCCACATCTATGCCAAAAAAAAGACCTCCTCAACTTCCTCAACTTTGCCCAGACCTTCCATCCATCTATCCGACTTTTCCCACACCATTTCGCAGTCGGTCAACTTCCTAGACATCCATCTCCCTTGAAGAAGGCCTACTTTAAACCTCCATTTTCTACAAACCCACCGACGCAATGCCATACCTAGACTACTCATCCTCCCACAACCCATACACTAAAGACAGCATCCCATACTCACAATTTCTCCGTCTTCGCAGACTCTGCTCCAGCGAGGAAGACTTCACTATACAAGCAGCCAAAATGTCACAATTTTTCACCAACCGCGGATACCCCAGTTCAATGCAGCACTCCGCCGCACCATAGCTGTATCCAGAACATCTGCTCTGGAAACCCAGCATCCAGCCAAGGCAGACAGACCCACAGCCTACCTCCTTTACCACCCGCACACCCTCCCCATCTGTAGGATCCTCAAATCCATTGGCACATTGTACATAACCACAAACCCGCCTTCCATACCAAACCCATGATCACATTCAAACGTGACAAAAAACCTCAAAGACCTCCTCGTGCGGTCCAGTTTGAACAGAACCACAGCTACACCACCAGGTACTCACCCCTGCTCTAAACCCAACTGCAAAATCTGCCCCTCACCAAACCAGACCCCCATCTTACAGGGCCCCAAAGACTCCTTCACAGTCAAACGCACATTCTCACGTCAGAGCCGCAACATTATATATGCCATCCACTGCCAGCTGTGTGGCAAGATCTACATAGGGGAAAACGTCACGCACACTTGAAACACGCATCTCTGAACACCTGGCTGATATCCGCCACCACCGACCCAAACCCGTCGCCCTACACTTCAACCACACCCAACACAACATCGACCATGTCAAAGTTATGGCACTCTGGCAGTCACAGAGTGACAGCTTTGAACGCACAACTCAAGAATCCCATCTCATTGCCAAACTGGGCAAAACTCACCCCCAAGGCATCAATATCCAACAATAACCAAACACACATACCCACCACTTCCACATCAGTTGGCAATATCCCCTACCAACACACACACATACACACACACATACATACACCACCACCACATCCCCTTCACTCACTTCATACAGTAGTCACAGCAACCCTCCATCTATTTAATCTTAATTTTGTTTTATCCTTCCCCTTAAATCCCCCCCCCCCACTTTTTTTTTCCCCTCAGTTCCCCCCCCCCCCCCCCCCCTTCTTTCCCCTTACCATTATTATCAATCCACCATTACCACAACCATCACAAAGATATCACACCATCCCAATAAACTAGACACACAACCCCATCATATCACACACACACACCCCCCCACCGCCCACCCCCCCCCCCCCCCCCCCCCCTCCGTTTCCTCTCCCATTAATCCCCTGGCCCCATGTCATTTCCGCCTACCGACCACATGGACAACAACGGATGAGTCATTTTTTTATTCTTTTTTCGTTTTTCGTTCTTTGTTTGTACTGTCCCACATGTTAAATGTGATTTATTTTTTCGCCTGAAGAAGACCCAAGTGGTTGAAATGCATTGTGTCTTGTCATGTGCTTTGTTTGTCAATGTCATTGGCGGTAAGTTCTAAACAAACTCTATTCCTAATTTTGCTTCGTTCGCCGCCGTCAGTCACTCCATTTTGAAATTTTACTGTAGTGGAAAGTCAAAACATGAAAATAGATGTTCAAGCGCTGAGCTGTCAAATGAACGCAGTAAACACTGACGTGATGACCCTCGATCTACTGATCTTCTTCTTCAGGCAGAACAAGAACAAACAAACAAACAACGAAAGAAACATAGAGTAGGGACAAAACTGTACCGGTGAACAAGTGTTCAGTCATTATGGAAACTGACCTTACAGCAACGGAGCTGCAAGGAGAAAGGAGGGGAATAAGAGGGATGGGATGAATAGGACGATTTCATAATACAAATATTAAGTCCTTCACTGACAGCGACGGGATTGAACAGAACCAACTACTGATACCCGAACAGCTCTTGTTCTTCATGAAGAAAATCACCAGGTGGAAGCCTATTCCTCCAGTGTTTGTGGGATTCACTTGGCAGCTCACTACTTCACCATCTATTTTGATGAAAAGATATGTCCAACTCACACTATCAGCTTTGTTTTAAAACGCTACCATGTGTACATGCTGCCCTCTTTTACTGAAAACAAACTGCAAAGAAAGATACTGATGAATTAGATAGAGACGTGATCAAAATTCTGAGTCTTATGATTTTAGCCACTTTCTTTTACAGTAAGAATCTATGTATTGATAAAAGTTACATCCCAACACGGTTTTAAAAAAAAGGCTAAAGTCATCCCGATACACCACATCGGTGATTCCCGAGACGCCTCCGACGAAAGGCTGATGCCCATGACATCTGTTTTATCAGAATCATTAGAACTGAATCTATAAAAGCATCCACTGCTACACTTAAATGCATAAAACAAGGTGCATCCAAACCAACTGAGTTACAGGGAGAGCCGTTCATGTCATACAGCGCTGATAAATATGGTGGACATGGCTTCTTGATACATGTACGTAATAACAATTACACAGGAGTTGTCTTTGCAGACTTAGCGAATTTTTTTAATATAATTAATCACTCTCTGCTTCTGAGAAAATTAAAACAGTATAGAATACGTGACAGCACTGTCTAATTCTTTGAATCTTTTTATCAAACAGGCAACAGACAATGTGTATTGGTCACTGTCAATCCAAATTTCTTCCGTTTAAAATATCGTGTTCTCCAACCCTCAGTCCAAAGCCATATACTGTTTTCTTTAAAAATAAACAATTTATTGTTGTATATTGAAGCCTCATGTGAACCATCAGCTAATGACAATTCAGTTCATTTTAATTACCACTCTTCCAGGATTCTGTCACGATCTTCAAGAAAGTCTTAATCAGTTTGCAGCTTGGGTTGAACTTATTTGCACGTCTCTCTTCCCAGCTACATCCGAATGTATGTTTGACAACAAGACAACAACAACAAAACCGGTCCTTTACTTCATTTCCTGTTTCTGTTTCTGGTGAAAGAGTACAGGGAGTAAAATCGCGTAAGGTACAGGGGCTGATGATTGATAACAATTTATGAGGGTTCTACCATATTGTCAGGTATAGTTAAAACAGACTATCTTCAACATAATTCAGATAAAAGAAAATAACCAATTTCTCAATCTTCACGTCAGAAAGCGATTCTTCCACACACATTTTGTTTTCACTAATCAACTCTGCTTTCACTTAATGGGGTTTGGTAAGCACAAATGTATTCGAACCTCTGCTACATTTCACAAACGCGCCTCTAAGTTAGTTCATCTCGCATCAACCTCTTTGATCACTGACGACTACTGAAAAGTTGATATTCTACCCTTCAAGTAGTACAACTGGAATGTAATAAAAGCATTGATGATGCATAACCTGTGGAAATGCATCCCCTTCTTTAACTGACCCGTTCCCTGTAAACATCAACAGACATTTCACACAAATTGACCACACCCTAACCCCAGCTGGACTTATGCAAGTCCAATGTACAGTGGTGAAACATGTTGTAATATTTTACCACCGTATTCAGATTCATATGTAACGTTCACTAATTGAACAAAGGAGTCTCATGAATAGAATTAACTGACGGAACGGATTATCACTAATCATAGAAACAAGATTTTCTTTTTACATTTCGAAATGCTTATATACAGCATACTTGTGCCTGTTCACCTTCCGGATTCTCTCTCTCTCTCTCTCTCTCTCTCTCTCTCTCTCTCTCGCTCTCGCTCTCTCTTTCGTCAAAAGCTCAGACCGCCAGTCATTTCTCAGATCATACACAGGCCTATAATGTGAGGTCTAGTGACTGTTAGTGCTATGAGTTGTACGCTTCTCTGGGCCAGTGCCACTTGTGTGTGTGGCAGGAAGGAGGAGGAGGGTGGGGGTGGCAGGGAAGATTGTGGTGGGGGGTGGGGGGTGGGGGGTGGAGGCGGCTGGCTGATGCCTGCCTGCACGCGTGTGAGCACGTGTACTTCAGATGAGAAACAGAAAATGCCACTCTCAGCCAGTGACAACTCACTGAAACCGCTACTGCGCGAGGCTCTGTGCTCTGCACTGTTACCCTAACCGTCTCTCCTCTCTCCCTCTCCACATGATAACTGCCTCCACATCTCAACAGTCCAAGATCAATCGTGGAACAGTGGACCCTTTCTTTGAGCACCTGTGCAAATCTTTCACAGTGCGGACTTGCGCGTCTCCTTTCAGTGTAAGGGAGTCTTTCTTTTCTTTCTCTATTTCTTTTTTTTACGCAATGAAGAGGGTTGCGCCCCTTGTAGTGCCAGTCTTGTTTCTTCTTTTCTTTTTTTCTTTAAAAAAAATTGAATTGAGTAATCTTTATTTAATTTTGTTTCATCAAATACAGATTCCATGAGACCTAAAAATCTAGCTCATGAGATGTCGAATGGCAATAAAGATGTACGTATACATACATTGAAGTATACACCAGTACAAAATAACACGAACAACATTAAAAACAAAAGGGAAACAGATAGTAGTTATCTAAAAAGAAAGCAACAACATTTGATTTTGTCACACTGTCACTTTTGCACACACGCATTCATGACAGCATTTACTCCATACACACACGCAATCTTTCCAATCAACCAAAAGGCGCACTACCGAATGTTTTTTCTTCTCCCCCTCTCCTTCGGGGAAAAACACTTTACTAAATCACATCAAACAATTTATAAACAGATTTTATACATGCATCCTTGTAACCAATTTCCCATTTACATCAATACAAGTTTCTGTAAAGTCATGGCCTTCACATAACATTGGCCCAAGATCCAGACCAGGAGAATAAGTAATTATTTCAATCATTGATGCTATGCCTGCATCAGATATAAGACTCGTTCCATACTGTCATGATTCCCTGTCTCTCTCAGACATCGTATCGCCCCCTTGAATTCTCCCGTCACTGGAGATATGAGTTCCGACTCCTCTCCCTTGACTTCTCCTGTTACTGGAGAGATGATGAGTTCCAACTCCTCTCCCTTGACTTCTCCTGTTACTGGAGAGATGATGAGTTCCAACACCTCTCCCTGGAGTCTTTAATTGCTGGGGCTGAACTACCGGTGTGTTCCCCACACCATGGCCATCTTTAACCACCTCACGGGGTGAAAGGTGAAGGGTGAAGGGCGAAGGGTGAAGGGCTGAAACACGAATAAGGTTCGTGTAAGTAACCTGCTTCTTAATTCAACATATGAATTCTTCATTCTCTTTTCTTTAGGTTTTCCCCTGTAGCTTTCCCCAACTATCTATGGCTCACCTGGTAATGACTGGTCAGCAGTGAGGACCAGCGTCCTGACAGGTTCGAGTCTCTAGGCCATCTGCTGGGCTAAAACTGATTCTTTCCTCCCTCCTCCTAGTGAGTGCATACTCAGTGTTCAAACACATTACCAGCGCCTTACCAGCCCTTATTAAACTATCTCTCAGTGGTCACTTTCACCCAATGACCACGTTTCTTTCTTTAATGAGTCATTCTCACAATTATTTGGGGACGCCCGCTACACTAGTCACGCCACATGAATATTCTTCCTTTTTAGTAGTGGCATGGGAAGTGATTCATACCACTAAACTACATGTGATGGAGCGTCACATGCCTTGATGTGAGGCTACGTCACATGACACCCCCCATCCTGGGGTGAAAAAATTTTCCAGAAAATTTTTTTTTTTAACGGATATACAACTTCACTTAAAACACATCTTCAGCCATGAATCTCAAAATGTGTATCCATCACACATGATTTACCAAATTAATAATCAACGTATAGAATCAATCATCATGATCCACCATAAATAGCATATTTCAAACTTTCAGTCTTTCTAAAAAAAAAATCATAATTGATCAACACATCTCACAAAATACATTTCACAAATTACATGGACAAACAATTAGGGATATTAACAATTCAAATTACAAATTGTGTTTATATATTAAGATGTGAAGCACATTTTTTCCCTTGATCTTGTCTCACATCATATGTTTCAAAACCCTCATGAAAATGAGAATATTTCTAAGTGTAAATGTTTCTCAATAGACATGTAAACAAAATAAACATAGTTTAAACATAGTTTTTTCCCCACATGTAATGTTATAGTCCATTGAAAAGTGAAACATATTTTCCATTGTTGAAAATGAACTAATGAAAACAATAGGTTTGTCTCACTGCACAATCAAAACATGTGTATATACATTTCTAAAGAGTTATTTGCTCATGACACATACATATATATTCACCTTCACAAGCAAGTTAGACATAAATAGTACATGATGATTTTTTCATTCTTTACGAAAGAATAAAGCAAAGAATAGATATGTAATACATCAACATCAAGTAGTTTTTGCTTGTAAAACATATAGTCACTTCAACAAGCAAATTAAGCATAAATACCACTTGATTTAAACAGTCAGTAGCATACAATGCCCTGTCAAATGTGAACACACACCGTAATCATTAAGAAAGACAAAAAGCAGGAATAGTCTTTCCCTTGAAGACAGTTACATTTGTCCATGAATATTCATACACGTGACAATAAATCTGCCATGACATTTTGTGTTCCAGGCACTGGTTAAAATGGTAAATTGGAATTTCTTTAGTCAAGTCTACTTTTACAAAATAATTTCCTTCTGAGAGCTGACACAGAAGTTCTTCAATGTCTGGGATTAGCTCGGCATCGAACACAGTGATCTTATTTAATTTCCTGTAATCGATGCAGAACCGCACCGAGCCATCAGGTTTGTCCACCAATACAACTGGTGAGCTGTACGGAGATGTAAAAGGTTCTATGACCTTTAAATCCAGCATTACTTTGATTTCTCTCTCGACAACCTCTTTTTTTGCAAACGGGAGGGGGTATGGTCTGGTTCGCACTGGTATTTCAGTAGTTAACTGAATACTATGGGGTTCAATACCAGTCACTGTACCTGGGGTATCTGTCAACACATCCTGAAAGTCTTTCAAAATTTCTTTGAGCTGTTCTGTTTGACTTGCAGACAAATCATTCGACAGACCCACATCGTCATAGGTTTCACCATTGATAGACAGAGTAGGAAGGGTACAACATCATCTGCACTGGTAGATGTTAACACTCCTACATTTGCTGTTTTCACCTTTGACCTGTCCCTGTACGCTACATTGGGTACAAAATCATCACTGATAATATCTGTCATGTTGACATCAGTTTCTGACATAGGACATATCCACTCAACTGACTGGTTGATGGCAACATTTGTACGTTCAACATACTTCTTCAACATGTTCACATGGAATACCTTCTCAGTGTTTGCCATTTTGATCTTATAATTAACTGCAGAAAGTTTTTCGACCACCTGAAAAGGACCCTTCCACATAACACGAAGCTTGTTATGTTCATCAGTGAGTAGTACAAGGACTTTATCCCCTACACTGAAGGAACGTGCCTTTGCTTTTCTGTCTGCAAAGACCTTGTACACATCTGTTTTTCTATCAGCTGACTGTTGAGCAAGCTCACATGCATCCTTCAAACGATTATGCAGTTCATAAACGTATTGGTAAACTGTTTTACTGTCAGGTATGTCCGTCTTATTTGTCCATTGTGTCATGAGTAGATCCAAAGGACCCCTTGGTGAGTGTCCGAAAAGAAGCTCGAATGGTGAGAATCCCAGCGTTTCGTTCGGCATTTCCCTGTATGCGAAAAGCAAAGCCGGTATGAAACGATCCCATTCATGGGGTTCCTGCCTTGCAAAACCTTTCTCAACATGGACTTTAACGTTCCATTGAAACGTTCAACCATGCCATTCGATTGGGGATGATATGGCGTAGTTGAAATGGAAGAGATTGACAACAGTCTGTAAATTTCTCTCATGAGATCGGAAATGAATTGCGTTCCACAATCCGAGAGAATTTCGTCTGGAAGACCCACTCTGGAAATAATCGCAAGTAAGGCTTCAGCGACAGACACTGTATCAATTTTCTTCAGTGGAATCGCTTCTGGATACCTTGTCGCTGTATCCACCAAAGTTAAGATATAGCGATATCCGGAAGAAGACAGTGGTAAAGGCCCAACAAGATCAATAGCCACCTTCCGAAATGGAACGGAAATGAGAGGCATTTTGTGCAAAGGTGCACATGGGACGCGACCTTTCTGAGATGTCTTTTGGCAGATGTCACATGAGCGGCAGTATTCTGTAACTTCCTTTGTGACATCTGGCCAATAAAAAGAATCAAGAACTCCCCTTTTTCTCTTTCTTTAGGTTTTCCCTGTAGCTTTCCCCAACTATCTATGGCTCACCTGGTAATGACTGGTCAGCAGTGAGGACCAGCGTCAATTGGATGATGATGACGGCATAATAATCAGCTTGTTGATTGGGGCCGTCAATTGGATGATGATGATGAGGTTCGAGTCTCTAGGCCATCTGCTGGGCTAAAACTGATTCTTTCCTCCCTCCTCCTAGTGAGTGCATACTCAGTGTTCAAACACATGACCAGCGCCTTACCAGCCCTTATTAAACTATCTCTCAGTGGTCACTTTCACCCAATGACCACGTTTCTTTCTTTAATGAGTCATTCTCACAATTGTTTGGGGACGCCCGCTACACTAGTCAAGCCACATGAATATTCTTCCTTTTTAGTAGTGGCATGGGGAAATGATTCATATCACTAAACTACATGTGATGGAGCGTCACATGCCTTGATGTGAGGCTACGTCACATGACAGATTTAGTAGTGTGAGGAGTTTCCGTTCAGTTTCATTGAGGAGACGTAACTGTGTGAGGACTGGTCCGTAGAAGCGACACCACATCTGCCACGCTAGGAGAATCCAATGCGCAGGAATCATACTTACACTTTTTTTCTGTCTGATCTTTTGTGCCACTCCCGTAGCATTATCCCCACGCCGCTCGTTCCAGCCCCTCGTGCACAGTCATAGCCTGGCTTATCCCGTCGCAGTCCCGGCACAGGCAACCCACAGGGTGAGTCAGTATTAAGTCGTATTGAGGCCACGCACCAGAGGAGACACTGCACTGCTGCTGAGTCACTTCGGTGGTGTTCATTGATGCCTGTTCTGATCCAGGACATCATCTGCTAAGTCTCCTACCGACCACAACAATTTTCGAGTCGCGGGATCTACTTTTGTGAGCGTCCCCCCAATGGAGTGGAGAGGGAAGTGGATCGGGGGGGGGGGGGGGGGGGGGGGGGGGAGGAGAAGAGGGGGAGCGGGGGGGGGGGGGGGGGCGCCACCGCTTCCGTCCTCGACAATTCCCATAAACTCGCAGATACCGATAACCTCGACATGAACTCACAAACGACATAGACATGGAAAGAAAAATTTAAAAATGAGGTCATCATGAGGCCATCAGGGTATCATGAGCCACAGAATTTGAGACTTGTTCTTTAGTCATATTAATGAGGAAGGGGAGGAGGATCAAGATGATGCTGTGGAGTTCTCCTGTGACTGCTTGATAGGGCTGTACTCTCGGCTTACTTTCATAATATAGTCTGGCGGCTTGATAGGGCTGTACTCTCGGCTTACTTTCATAATATAGTCTGGCGTCAATCAGGCCCGAGAGATACAAGACACCAGTAATGCTGGTCAGGAAATTTGAGCAACACTCTCAGATACGCATCCATTATGTGGATGAAACTCGACTATGTTTTTTTTTTAATCTTCTCAGTTGAACCCACTGCAAACTCAACTCCAGCTAGGAGCCAGTCATGGACCGGAGAATCAATGATGTGATGGAAATCGAAGCCACACCCTATTTACTATTTACAGCTGGTCATGACACAAGATTCTTATGTAAAGAGTAAATGGCTTATAATTGTTCCATTCTAATTCCATTTTCAAATCGTTATTAACCTGAAAAGACATCATTTTGGTGAATAAATCTACGAAAGACAAATAGGGAACACAAAATTAGAAAAGAAAAAAGGTAGCCTTTAAACAGGAAAACTCTTATAGAGCCTTTTGTGAGAGGTTCCACTGTGTTGCGCGCATCATCGCCAGGTCACTGGCTGCCTGACAAGCCCTTTTCTGGGTCAATGACTCCGCTTCTTTGGTTCGCTTCCAGTAGATACGCTGCCTCGCTTCATAGAACACATTCCCCCTACCCCCACCCGGACCCCCCTGACCCTCCATCCTCCACTCCTTTACTCCCCCCCCCCCCTCCCCTCTTCCTTTCCTCCGCTCCCCTCATCTCTGTCAGCATCTTGTCGTATCATCCCATAGCCAATAGATTGCAATAGTGCTACTGACAGATACATGAACAGCGACGTTGCTGCTAACTTTCTCTGGGTATGCCAGGGCGGGGATTGAGATCTCATCTATTCAACGTGTTTAGACCATAACTGGTGATGTTACACTGAGAAATAAAGACAAAGCTGCTAAAGGCAGTATGCACATTATGGATAACCTTCCCCAGCATCGACAACAAAAGATTTCGCAAAACTGTCTCAGCTACCCCGGTATGCCGGCCGACAAATCGGCCATTTCAGGCCTGGACAAACAAGCAAACAGACAAACAAAACAGACAGGCAAACAACCAGACAGAAAACAGACAGGCAAACAAGCAGACAACAGACAGACGCAGAGACTAACAAACAGAAGGAGACAGACGGACAGAGAGACAAACAGGAGCAAAAATAACACCCTGTCACCGCCCCACCCCCACCCCAACCTCAACCCACACATCTCATTCCTTCCTCCTCCTTTTCCTTCCCTTCTCACCCCCACCTCACCCCACCCCACCCGTGTCCTGCGCAATGCTTTTGTCTCTGTGCTGGGTATTAATGTTGTGTGGTGCTGAATATAGTTTCTTCTGCAGGAACAGGAAGTCTGGCGCAGACACTCCTTCTCTGGACGAAGACCCCATTTATCATTGCCTTGCCGTGTCCTATGGTAGATCACCATTAGAGGCGCAATGCCCGTCTTTTCTTTTTCTTTCAATATCAGTATCTTAATTATTACCTCCTCCCCCCAACCCCCATCCCACCCCCCACCCCCACATGCCAGCCTCACCTCCCATCCCTCGTCTTGAACACCAATGACCTTATTTTCTCTGTTCCCTTTCTTAAAGGAGACTGAAGACAAAATGCAAATAAACACCAAAACAAAGCAAAACAACAAAAAAGGCGCAGAATAACGCTTTTATTAACACAGTTCCAAACAGACCAGTGACAAACACAATCTTCCATCAGAAGAAACAAAAATAACAGACATAAAAAAGGCGCCAAATGGATACTCCCTTGATGACTGACTGGCCGGCAACAGCAGATTACCGGTGCTGCCACAGGAACCTCTTGGATGTAGCTGTGCGTGGGAGAGGCAGTATAATGAATGGCGTGGGAATATGCCAAATACTGTGGAAGATGAGAGGTCACGGTACATTCTGCCACTGATGGCGATCTTGGAGTATTCACTGGTGCATTTTCATATATATATTTTGGACTGTCGCAGGAAGCCGTGTTTATCGAAAATCCATTGGTTTCCTGCATGTCGTTTCGTCAGTAGGCATTACTTTTGGTTTCCTGCATGTCGTTTCGTCAGTAGGCATTACTTTTCGCCTTGATTTGAGTCTTTCATTATGTTTGAAGCTTCTTTTCATTCATGCTGCTTTTTACTCCTTTTCTGTAACGCTGTTTTCTACATTCCTTTTCTGTAACGCTGCTTTCTACTCCTTGTCAGTAACGCTGTTTTCTACATCTCAGTAACGCTGCTTTTCTACTCCTGTTCAGTAACGCTGCTTTCTACATCTCAGTAACGCTGCTTTCTGCTCATTTTCACTATCGCTGCTTTCTACTCCTTTTTCTGTAACACTGCTTTCTACTCCTTTTCAGTAACACTGCTTTCTACTCCTTTTCTGTATCGCTGCTTTCTACTCCTTTTTTCTGTAACACTGCTTTCTACTCCTTTTCAGTAACACTGCTTTCTACTCCTTTTCAGAAACACTGCTTTCTACTCCTTTTAAGTAACGTTGTTTTCTACTCCTTTTCTGTAACGCTGCTTTCTACTCCTTTTCAGTGACGTTGTTTTCTACTCCTTTTCTGTAATGCTGCTTTCTACTCCTTTCAGTGACGCTGCTTTCTACTCCTTTTCTGTAACGCTGCTTTCTACTCCTTTTCCATAACGCTGCTTTCTACTCCTTTTCAGTGACGCTGTTTTCTACTCCTTTTCTGTAACGCTGCTTTCTACTCCTTTTCAGTGACGTTGTTTTCTACTCCTTTTCTGTAACGCTGCTTTCTACTCCTTTTCTGTAACGCTGCTTTCTACTCCTTTTCAGTGACGCTGCTTTCTACTCCTTTTCTGTAACGCTGCTTTCTACTCCTTTTCAGTGACGCTGCTTTCTACTCCTTTTCTGTAACGCTGCTTTCTACTCCTTTTCAGTGACGCTGCTTTCTACTCCTTTTCTGTAACGCTGCTTTCTACTCCTTTTCAGTGACGCTGCTTTCTACTCCTTTTCTGTAGCGCTGCTTTCTACTCCTTTTCTGTAACGCTGCTTTCTACTCCTTTTCTGTAACGCTGCTTTCTACTCCTTTTCTGTAACGCTGCTTTCTACTCCTTTTCGGTGATGCTGCTTTCTACTCCTTTTCTGTAACGCTGCTTTCTACTCCTTTTCTGTAACGCTGCTTTCTACTCCTTTTCGGTGACGCTGCTTTCTACTTTTCTGTAACGCTGCTTTCTACTCCTTTTCAGTGACGCTGCTTTCTACTCCTTTTCTGTAACGCTGCTTTCTACTCCTTTTCTGTAACGCTGCTTTCTACTCCTTTTCTGTAACGCTGCTTTCTACTCCTTTTCTGTTACACTGCTTTCTACTCCTTTTCGGTGACGCTGCTTTCTCTACTTATTCAGTTTCACTGCTTTACGCTGCTTTGTGCCCATTTTCACTAAAACTGCTTTCTACTGCTTTTCTGTAACACTGCTTTCTACTCCTTTTCTGTAACACTGCTTTCTACTCCTTTTCACTAACACTGCTTTCTCTACTTTTCCAATTTCACTGCTTTACGCCGCTTTGTGCCCAATTTCACTAACACTGCTTTCTACTCCTTTTCTGTAACACTGCTTTCTACTCCTTTTCTGTAACACTGTTTTCCACTCCTTTTCTGTAACACTGCTTTCTACTCCTTTTCTGTAACACTGTTTTCCACTCCTTTTCTGTAACAATGTTTTCTACTCCTTTTCTGTAACACTGTTTTCTACTCCATTTCAGTAACACTGCTTCTACTCCTTTCCTGTAACAATGTTTTCTACTCCTTTCCTGTAACACTGCTTTCTACTCCTTTTCTGTAACACTGCTTTCTACTCCTTTTCTGTAACACTGCTTTCTACTCCTTTTCTGTAACACTGCTTTCTACTCGTTTTCAGTAACGCTGCTTTCTGCTCCTTTTCAGTAACGCTGCTTTCTACTCCTTTTCTGTAACTCTGCTTTCTACTCCTTTTCTGTAACACTGCTTTCTACTCCTTTTCAGTAACGCTGCTTTCTGCTCCTTTTCAGTAACGCTGCTTTCTACTCCTTTTCTGTAACACTGCTTTCTACTCCTTTCCTGTAATACTGCTTTCTACTCCTTTTCAGTAACGCTGCTTTCTGCTCCTTTTCAGTAACGCTGCGTTCTAATCCTTTTCTGTAACACTGCTTTCTACTCCTTTCCTGTAATACTGCTTTCTACTCCTTTTCAGTAACGCTGCTTTCTGCTCCTTTTCAGTAACGCTGCTTTCTACTCCTTTTCTGTAACACTGCTTTCTACTCCTTTCCTGTAATACTGCTTTCTACTCCTTTCCTGTAATACTGCTTTCTACTCCTTTTCAGTAACGCTGCTTTCTGCTCGTTTTCAGTAACGCTGCTTTCTGCTCCTTTTCAGTAACGCTGCTTTCTGCTCGTTTTCAGTAACGCTGCTTTCTGCTCCTTTTCAGTAACGCTGCTTTCTGCTCCTTTTCAGTAAC
>CM031597.1:47545115-47547615 GCA_018398815.1 Conus ventricosus | reverse complement strand
GGAACAGAGAGAGAGAGAGAGAGAGAGAGAGAGAGAGAGAGAGAGCAAAGCCGCCCGCGCGTGCATCCGTACGCTCCTCGCGCTTTCCGATCATTGATTTTTGATTGGCTCGTCGAGCCGGGGCCAAAGGCAAGCAAGGTATTTGCGGAGTTCATTCAGCGGTTTTTTTTTTCTTCTTTTCTTTTTTTTTCTGTTTTTTTTTTCTTTCTTTTCTTTTTTTTTTTTTTTTTTTTTTTTTTTCTTTCACGTCCTGACGCGCGGTCTGTGTGGGACAGACACCCCCAAAATAGCCTGTTTGGTGACGTGCCTGGTGACATCACAGGTGGCCTGTAGCGCCCCCTTCCTGTCTGTCAGTCGAGTTACGCATGCAGCCTGCAATTGCTGTCAAATGATGGTGATGAGAGGATGCTTTATTTATGAAGGCGCGGCTGAGACGGCCTTGACCTTCCTGGTTGGATTTAGGCGGCGGCGAGGTCAAGCCGACGAGAAGAGTGAGGGGTTGTATGTAAATGGCGGGGGGGGGGGGGGGGGGGGGGGGGGGGGGGGGGGGGGGGGGGGGGGGGGGGGGGGGGGGGGGGGGGGGGGGGGGGGGGGGGGGGGTTTGGGGGGAGGGAGATGAGAGGTGATGAGAGAAGGAGGAAGCTAGGGGTGGTGGTGAAAGCGGGAGGGGGGGGGGGGGGATAAAGAGATGAAAGGTATGTTCGCTCGCACTTGTCCTCAGTGCTCTCGCCACCCTCTCTCCTCTCTCTCTCTCTCTCTATCTCTCTCTCTCTCTCTCTCCTCACTCACTCTCTCTCTCTCTCTCTCTCTCTCTCTCTCTCTCTCTCTGTGGCGGGAGTGGTGCAGACAATCATGAACGTGTAACGCGCACAAATCGATTGGATATAAACTGCAAAACTTGATTATCATGCATTATCTTGACCCCCCCCCCCCAGCACACACACACACTCAAACACACACACACACACACACACACCACATACTCATCATTTTCTCTTCCTCCCCTTCCCCCCCCCCCCCCCCCCCCCCCCCCCCCCCCCCCCCCCCCCCCCCCCCCCGCGTCTCCTTTCTTCCGCACAAACTCTCTCTCTGTCTCTCTGTCTCTCTCTCCCTCTGTGTGTGTGTGTCTCTCTGTCTCTATCTCTCTCTCTTCACCACATCTCTCTCCTCTTAACCACCTCTCTCTTTCTCTCTCTATCTCCACCCTCTCTTTCTCCTTCTCTCCCTCCCCCCCTCCTCTCTCTCTCTCTCTCTCTCTCTCTCTCTCTCTCTCTCTCTCTCCTCTCCATTTCGATCACGCCACAGACCACAAACGACCGATTTTTGAATCTGGGTAAAAACAATATTTAGGGATGGGAAAGGAGACCCCACCCACCCCCACCCCAACCCCCCCTAAAAAAAAATCGAAAGGAAAGAGAATTTTTTAATTAAAAAAGGACATGACAGCCCTCAACACCCATACACCACCCTCCACTGTCCTCCATCCCCAGACGTGAATGTCCAAATGTTTCCCCCAACGGATGTCTCTGATCTGACGAGCCTGACAAACGTGTCTATCAACCCGTCAACACCACCTCCAAGCTGATTACTATGACGTCAGTCATTCCAGTTTCATCCAAACCATCGACAATACCGCCCGCTCTGGACACACACACAGACACACACACACACACACACACACACATCACACACACACACACACACACACACACTAAAACACACACACCGTGACCCAGCGTTGTCGCCCGAGCAGGTGGAACAGAGTGTGTGACGTCAAATGACGCGGGGTTGTTTGACGCGTTGACATGGTGTCTGACAGCTGTGACGTAGGAGTCGAAGCAGCGCGTGAACTGCTTTCTTTCACTTTGTCTCACCACCTCCTCGCTTCCCCTCCCCTTATCTCCCCCCCCCCCCCCCCCCCCCCCCCACCCCCCCCACACAAAACACCTCCTTCCCTTTCCCCCCCACCCCCCTTCCTTCCCTACGTCTCTCCAACCCCTTTTTTACTATAGCCGCCGCCCCCTCGGTCCGGAAATACGTCAGCCCCGGTTTGTTTACGACATGGCGTCAAATCAAATTAAAAACATGGCAGTTTATAGGGGCCACACGACCTGCAGCGGAAGTCGGGTTTGAACCCAATCATGTTTAAAGCGGGGCCCAGCACGAAAGCCACAGGGAGCTGTCGAACGGGAATGGAAACCGGGAACAATGACATGACGTCAAACTCGAGTCTCAACCCCCCCCCCCCCCCCCCCCACCCCCCCCCCCCCCCCCCCCCCCCCTTAAACGATCGTTGAAAACGGCATTTTATTTTTATGTTTTTTTTCATTTCAGTACGGACTCTCACCTCGCTGACAGTTGGCCGACGTTTTCGATCTATGCGCTTTTTTTTTCCAGCCGTGGGAGGTGGGCTGATTGGACAGAGGGTAGGGGTGAGGTAAGGTTGGGGGGGTTGAGGGTGGGGTTGGGGGCGGATGTTCATTTTTATACGCCATAGTTA
>CM031597.1:47532615-47537615 GCA_018398815.1 Conus ventricosus | reverse complement strand
TTCTTCTTCTCCGGGATGTCCTGGCTTCTCCTTAGTAAAGCTCTTCATTGCGTAAACTGAAACTAAATGAACAGCATCAGCTGAGAGATTAATCAATATTATCATCCGCGTTCTGGGGGTCCGACACGAAGGGCTAGAGTATCGCTGAGTATGAACTGCGCATAAAACGGAAGTACCAATCACAGGACGTTCTTTCTTATGGCGCAAAGAAACGAAATAACGGCGGTACATAATCAGAGGAAGATGCTGTCTCTGACCTAAAGATGAAAGACAAAATATTCATCCTGCATGTATTGAAGATGAAGTGCATTGGTAATAAACGGAAAGAACTGACCTAAGTTGCAAGCCAGGTTGTCATAATTATAATCTTCTCTTTTTTTTTCATGAGCGCTTCTTTTGTTTATACAAATACTAACCGTCACCGCGCTCCTTCTCCCCTTTCCCCATCCCATCTCCTCATCCTCCCCACTGTTCCCTCCTCTCCGTTTCCTCCCCCCCCCCCCCACCCCTCTCGGTCCCTCCCGCGCCTTCCCCTCCTCCCCCTCCCCCATCATCTCCTGTCCCACATGATGGGCACATCCACCGTCTACCAATCTCCGCCTTTCCTCTGCCGTTCCTTCCGTTCCTCCTTTCCAGCTTCCCTCCATCTCTCATCCCACCCCTTCCTTCACACAATTTTCCTTCTCCCCTTTCCTCCGTCCCCCTCCCCCTCCTGCAGGTACCCCCTCCCCTCATCGCCCCTCCTCCACCCTCTCCCTCAGCCTTAGACCCTCTTCGAACCTGTTGAAAATGAAAGAAAACAAATTTTGAAATCGGGAATCGATCCCATGACACTTTTATCCTAAGTCTACGAATCTCCAAACTGAAGTACTCCGGCAGACAGTAAGCACAGTGATTTTAATATATGTGAACACTGTAGAGTGGCTTGGCGTCTTTTGACTCGCTTCAGATTCCGACATAGTTTCGATTCGCCCTATGGTCGCATTCCTCTGCGACTAATGCAGCTTTCTAACACGAGCGCGGTAACTCTTAAATCCCCTTGCAAAATTTGGAGATCATGGGAATTGTCAATTTGCATGACCAACTACAATGACAGGCGGATTTTCCCCTCGGAGTTACCATTGGTTCTGACTCCATTTACCAAATAGTCCTTCCTAATGATACTATAAACCGAGGTTTGTGTGTGAATGCACGCATAACATCTTGTACACACGTAAAATCCCATCATCAACTTTCGGAAGAGAAGGCCGGTTTGGCCGTTGGTGTGGATGACACGTTACATATAGCATGCACCCTGCGTGAAAATTGAAAGTATAAAGGAAGTAAGGAAACTGAGTGAACGTATTGACTGGATGACACGTGAAACCACTGAATGAAGCGCCGGCAGGCAGCTCTTCAGTCGGCACTACCCAAGTGGGCAGCACGTTGTGTACACGTGAGTGTGGATTGTCAGCGCCTAGAACCTTTGGCAAGGCGCTTTATGAATGCTCTGTTATCATTATCATCATCATAATTATCATTATTATTGTTATCATTATTATCATCATCATCATTTTTATCATGATTGTTATTATTATTGTTGTTGTTGCTGTTATTCTTATTGCACTAGACAAAGACACATATACGCACAAACAGATAGACTGACATAACGCGCTTTATAAGACACATTGATGTGTGCCTATTGGACTGTGCAACACGTCAAATCCTGAACACTTTCCAGCGATTGGTAACAATCAATATCGCCTTTCACCAGACCTATTGTCACGCAGTCAGCCTCTACCTTTCAGTGTGGATCCGCAGTATAGGAAAACAACAGCTCGTACAAAACACAACATCGGCGACGACAGATAGAAACGAAACCTATCAGCCATGTGTGTTGTTGACTATCAGCCATGTGTTGTTGACTATCAGCCATGTGTGTTGTTGACTATCAGCCATGTGTATTGTTGACTATCAGCCATGTGTATTGTTGACTATCAGCCATGTGTGTTGTTGACTATCAGCCATGTGTGTTGTTGACTATCAGCCATGTGTGTTGTTGACTATCAGCCATGTGTGTTGTTGACTATCAGCCATGTGTATTGTTGACTATCAGCCATGTGTATTGTTGACTATCAGCCATGTGTGTTGTTGACTATCAGCCATGTGTGTTGTTGACTATCAGCCATGTGTATTGTTGACTATCAGCCATGTGTGTTGTTGACTATCAGCCATGTGTGTTGTTGACTATCAGCCATGTGTGTTGTTGACTATCAGCCATGTGTGTTGTTGACTATCAGCCATGTGTGTTGTTGACTATCAGCCATGTGTATTGATGACTATCAGCCATGTGTGTTGTTGACTATCAGCCATGTGTGTTGTTGACTATCAGCCATGTGTGTTGTCGACTATCAGCCATGTGTGTTGTTGACTATCAGCCATGTGTGTTGTTGACTATCAGCCATGTGTGTAGTTGACTATCAGCCATGTGTGTTGTTGACTATCAGCCATGTGTGTTGTTGACTATCAGCCATGTGTATTGTTGACTATCAGCCATGTGTGTTGTTGACTATCAGCCATGTGTGTTGTTGATTATCAGCCATGTGTGTTGTTGACTATCAGCCATGTGTGTTGTTGACTATCAGCCATGTGTGTTGTTGACTATCAGCCATGTGTATTGTTGACTATCAGCCATGTGTGTTGTTGACTATCAGCCATGTGTATTGTTGACTATCAGCCATGTGTGTTGTTGACTATCAGCCATGTGTGTTGTTGACTATCAGCCATGTGTATTGTTGACTATCAGCCATGTGTGTTGTTGACTATCAGCCATGTGTGTTGTTGACTATCAGCCATGTGTGTTGTTGACTATCAGCCATGTGTATTGTTGACTATCAGCCATGTGTGTTGTTGACTATCAGCCATGTGTGTTGTTGACTATCAGCCATGTGTGTTGTTGACTATCAGCCATGTGTGTTGATGACTATCAGCCATGTGTGTTGTTGACTATCAGCCATGTGTGTTGTTGACTATCAGCCATGTGTGTTGTTGACTATCAGCCATGTGTATTGTTGACTATCAGCCATGTGTATTGTTGACTATCGGCCATGTGTGTTGTTGACTATCAGTCACAAGGAAACAGATAGAAACGAAACCTATAAGCCATGTGTATTGTTGACTATCAGTCACAAGGAAACAGATAGAAACGAAACCTATAAGCCATGTGTATTGTTGACTATCAGTCACAAGGAAACAGATAGAAACGAAACCTATAAGCCATGTGTATTGTTGACTATCAGTCACAAGGAAACAGATAGAAACGAAACCTATAAGCCATGTGTGTTGTTGACTATCAGTCACAAGGAAACAGATAGAAACGAAACCTATAAGCCATGTGTATTGTTGACTATCAGTCACAAGGAAACAGATAGAAACGAAACCTATAAGCCATGTGTGTTGTTGACTATCAGTCACAAGGAAACAGATAGAAACGAAACCTATAAGCCATGTGTATTGTTGACTATCAGTCACAAAGAAACAGATAGAAACGAAACCTATAAGCCATGTGTGTTGTTGACTATCAGTCACAAGGAAACAGATAGAAACGAAACCTATAAGCCATGTGTGTTGTTGACTATCAGTCACAAGGAAACAGATAGAAACGAAACCTATAAGCCATGTGTATTGTTTACTATCAGTCACAAGGAAACAGATAGAAACGAAACCTATAAGCCATATGTATTGTTGACTATCAGTCACAAGGAAACAGATAGAAACGAAACCTATAAGCCATGTGTATTGTTGACTATCAGTCACAAGGAAACAGATAGAAACGAAACCTATAAGCCATGTGTATTGTTGACTATCAGTCACAAGGAAACAGATAGAAACGAAACCTATAAGCCATGTGTATTGTTGACTATCAGTCACAAGGAAACAGATAGAAACGAAACCTATAAGCCATGTGTGTTGTTGACTATCAGTCACAAGGAAACAGATAGAAACGAAACCTATAAGCCATGTGTGTTGTTGACTATCAGTCACAAGGAAACAGATAGAAACGAAACCTATAAGCCATGTGTGTTGTTGACTATCAGTCACAAGGAAACAGATAGAAACGAAACCTATAAGCCATGTGTGTTGTTGACTATCAGTCACAAGGAAACAGATAGAAACGAAACCTATAAGCCATGTGTGTTGTTGACTATCAGTCACAAGGAAACAGATAGAAACGAAACCTATAAGCCATGTGTATTGTTGACTATCAGTCACAAGGAAACAGATTGAAACGAAACGTATAAGCCATGTGTATTGTTGACTATCAGTCACAAGGAAACAGATAGAAACGAAACCTATAAGCGATGTGTATTGTTGACTATCAGTCACAAGGAAACAGATAGAAACGAAATCTATAAGCCATGTGTGTTGTTGACTATCAGTCACAAGGAAACAGATAGAAACGAACCTATAAGCCATGTGTGTTGTTGACTATCAGTCACAAGGAAACAGATAGAAACGAAACCTATAAGCCATGTGTGTTGTTGACTATCAGTCACAAGGAAACAGATAGAAACGAAACCTATAAGCCATGTGTATTGTTGACTATCAGTCACAAGGAAACAGATAGAAACGAAACCTATAAGCCATGTGTATTGTTGACTATCAGTCACAAGGAAACAGATAGAAACGAAACCTATAAGCCATGTGTATTGTTGACTATCAGTCACAAGGAAACAGATACGAAACCTATAAGCCATGTGTATTGTTGACTATCAGTCACAAGGAAACAGATAGAAACGAAACCTATAAGCCATGTGTGTTGTTGACTATCAGTCACAAGGAAACAGATAGAAACGAAACCTATAAGCCATGTGTGTTGTTGACTATCAGTCACAAGGAAACAGATAGAAACGAAACCTATAAGCCATGTGTATGGTTGACTATCAGTCACAAGGAAACAGATAGAAACGAAACCTATAAGCCATGTGTATTGTTGACTATCAGTCACAAGGAAACAGATA
>CM031597.1:47507615-47530115 GCA_018398815.1 Conus ventricosus | reverse complement strand
TCTGTCTGGCGGAAGAATTACGCAAGAAAAACAAACAAACAAACAAAACAAAACCACCAAAAACTGAATCTATTTTAACCGAATCCCATTACAAGACGGGATGGGGAGCCGAGGACGAATTCATCAAATGTTAATGCGGATCCGTACTTGGGTGAGGCCATTTCTTTTCCATACACCCATAAATAGTAACGTGCATTGATTTGTAGCCATTCTATGCGCTGTTTATACGCTCGATAGACCAGAGCGGACCACACTCCGTCCTCCGACTGTGTGCCTGTTGTAGGAGAGAAAATGATGTAACATCCTTAATTACAAACCATGATGATTTAGAATGAAGTACACACATCTTCGAAAGAAGGGCAATAACGACTTTATAGACAGCGAGAATTATGTGCAAATTATGCATTTGATTGTCGATGAATGATGGTAAGTATGTAAGCATTACAGACGGAAATAAACCATCATATTATGTGAAAAATGCATTACGTGCCCAAAGAATTCATGAGAAAACTAATGTGTTACATGTACTTGAATAACCCACATTGACAACTAACGTGTTTTGTTTCGGTCTAAAATCATCAAACAATGATGCTCAATCATTTGGAAAGGGGAGGGGGGGATGGGAGTAAGGAGGAAGTTTAACGCCTCCCTCTCCTCCCGACCCTCCTCCCTACCTGCCCTCACCATGTGCCCACTCCTCCTCCACCACCCTCACGTACAGCGATGACGTCACGGCCTCGCGCGTGCAACTTGACGCGAAGCCGGAGCTAAAGGACAAGACGATCGATGAGCGAGATGGAGCTGTGACGTCCTTGATGACGCAGTCACGACACTTCCTGAACAAGGGGACGAGGGAGGGGAGGGGGGGGGGAGGGCGGACGGGGGGGGGGGGGGGGGGGGGGGGGGGGGGGGAGGGAGGGGCGAGAAATCAGTAGCCGAGCCTGAAAATAGCAGCTTCCCTTCGCGGCACAGATGGCGATCGAACGCCGGTGTACCCGTTTCTGTCACGCAAGCTCTAAATGCAGAGCTCCCCAGGCAGAGCCACCGACCAGCCCGTAAAGGTCAAAGAGCGTTAGCCGTCTCTCTCCTCCTGCTCTCCTCCACACGCACCATCCATCGCAGCAAAGCCGCCCTCTTCGATCTCGGGGCCGGCTGGTGGACGTGGGAGAAGAAGATTGGCCTGATCTGGCGCTTTTTTTTTTTTTGGTATCTCTAACCTCCCCCCCCCCCCTCCTCACCTTCCTCCCCACTCGCGTCCTTCTTTCACTCTTCTCTTCCCCCCCCCCCCCTTCCCCCTGCCCTTCTTCCCTCCTCTGTTCCAGACTTAGGAAATCGAGATCGGCAGGTCTGCTGCAGTGTAGGGCAGACAGTCCAAAAACGACACGCAGGTAGGGAGGGGGGGGGGGGGGGGGGGGGAGAAGGAGAGAGGTGCTATGAATGGGGGTTGTACGAGGACGTGTGGGGGGGGGGGGGGGGAGGGGGGAGGTTAGGGGGGGGGGGGACATAATATATCTGGACAGGATTATGTAAAACAGGAAATTGGGGGAAAAGGACGAGAGAGGGGAAGGCAGAGTCTACAAAGCAACGGAGTATTGGCTTGTGTAAATTGGGGAAAAGGAAGAGAGAGGGGAAGGCAGAGTCTACAAAGCAACGGAGTGTTGGCTTGTGTAGCTCCTTCCTCTATCCATCATCTCCACACCAAGCTTGAAGCTGGAACAATCATTTCCACCAGTGGATCAAATGCAGGTGCAGAACTCGGAGTTCAACGACTGGTAGTCGAAGTGTGGTCAGTAGGTTCAGACCGCAACACAGTGCTCGACAACTAGACTACGGTGACCGCTCCACATAGTTTATCACACTCAGTCCATCTCTGAATGTTTTCAGGAATTGCTGCGCTCACCGTTGTCTAAGTAACAGTTTTCGTTTATTGTCAGTGGTCCTCACGTTTCACTGTCTGTATGTAGTCATGAGAGTAACTTTGCTCTCTCAGATGCTGCCCCTACGTGAACCCTCCCCTAATGGATAGCTCCCGTATGCCATGCTTTCTCTGAGTCACATCATTCCCTAAGTGATGCCTTCTCTAAGTAACACGTCCCCTAAACATTCCCTAGGTGACGCCTTCTATAGGTGACACGTCCCCTAAACATTCCCTAGGTGACGCCTTCTCTAGGTGACACGTCCCCAAAACATTACCTAGGTGACGCCTTCTCTAGGTGACACGTCCCCTAAACATTCCCTAGGTGATGCCTTCTCTAAGTGACACGTCCCCTAAACATTCCCTAAGTGACGCCTTCTCTAAGTGACACGTCCCCTAAACATTCCCTAAGTGATGCCTTCTCTAAGTGACACGTCCCCTAAACATTCCCTAAGTGATGCCTTCTCTAAGTGACACGTCCCCTAGACATTCCCTAAGTGATGCCTTCTCTAAGTGACACGTCCCCTAAACATTCCTTAAGTGACGCCTTCTCTAAGTGACACGTCCCCTAAACATTCCCTAAGTGATGCCTTCTCTAAGTGACACGTCCCTTAAACATTCCCTAAGTGATGCCTTCTCTAAGTGACACGTCCCCTAAACATTCCCTAAGTGACGCCTTCTCTAAGTGACACGTCCCTTAAACATTCCCTAGGTGACGCCTTCTCTAAGTAACACGTCCCCTAAACATTCCCTAGGTGACGCCTTCTCTAAATAACACGTCCCCTAAACATTCCCTAGGTGACGCCTTCCCTAAGTGACACTTCCTCTAAACATTCCCTAAGTGATGCCTTCTCTAAGTAACACGTCCCCTAAACATTCCCTAGGCGACGCCTTCTCTAAGTGACACGTCCCCTAAACATTCCCTAAGTGACGCCTTCTCTACGTGACACGTCCCTTAAACATTCCCTAGGTGACGCCTTCTCTAAGTAACACGTCCCCTAAACATTCCCTAAGTGATGCCTTCTCTAAGTAACGCGTCCCCTAAACATTCCCTAAGTGATGCCTTCTGTAAGTGACACGTCCCCTACAAATTCCCTGAGTGATGCCTTCCCTAAGTAACACGTCCCCTAAACACTCCCAAAGCGATGCCTTCCCTAAGTAACACTTCCCCCATTGATGCTCTCTCTAAGTTGCCTCCACCCCACCCCACCCCTCCTGATCGATTTTTTTTTCAAAAGTGACATCTCCCTTACGTGATTTTTTTTTCCTAAGAGACACTTCCCCTAAGTGATATCCTCTCGAAGAGAAACATTCTCTACGTGATGTCAAACATTCTCTAAATGATGAGGAACATTCTCTAAATGATGAAAAACATTCTCTAAATGATGAGAAACATTCTCTAAATGATGCCTTTCCATTCGTTACAAAATCCCCTGAGTGATGCTTTCCTCAAGTGTCACCTTCCCTAAATGATGCCTTTCCGTTCGTTACAAAATCCCCTAACGATGCTTTCCTCACGTGACACCTTCCCTAAGTGATGCTTTTCCCAAGTGACACCTCCCCTTTGTGACATTTTTTCCCTGAGTGACACCTCCCATGATATACAACTTTGCAGAGTGATAGCTCCCCTAAAAGTCGCTTTTCTAACGTGACACCTCCCCACGTGATGCAGTTTCCAAGTGACACCTCCCCTGAGTTGTTTCCCCAAGTGACACGTCCCCAAACGATGCCTTCTCTAAGTGACGTTTTCTTAAATGGACATTTCCCTTAAGAGATGATTTCCCTAAATGATAATTCCCCTAAGTGATGTTTTCCAAATTGACATCTTCCCTAGGAGATGTCTTCCCTAAGTGATATCTCCCCAAAGTGATGTTTTCCTAAATGACGTCTCCTGTAAGAGATTTCTCCCAAAGTGACATCTCCCATAAGAGATGTTCTCCTTAGTGACATCTCCCCTAAGTGATGTTTTCAAGAGCGACGTCTCCCCAAGTGATGTTTTTCCAAAGTGACATCTCCCCTAAGTGATGTTTTTCCAAAGTGACATCTCCCCTAAGTGATGTTTTTCCAAAGTGATATCTCCCCCAAGTGATGTTTTTCCAAAGTGACATCTCCCCTAAGTGATGTTTTTCCAAAGTGATATCTCCCCCAAGTGATGTTTTTCCAAAGTGACATCTCCCCTAAGTGATGTTTTTCCAAAGTGATATCTCGCCCAAGTGATGTTTTTCCATAGTGACATCTCCCCTAAGTGATGTTTTTCCACAGTGACATCTCCCCTAAGTGATGTTTTTCCACAGTGACAGCTCCCTAAGTGATGTTTTTCCAAAGTGACATCTCCCCTGAGTGATGTTTTTCCACAGTGACATCTCCCCTAAGTGATGTTTTTTTTCCAAAGTGACATCCCCCCTAAGTGATGTTTTTCCAAAGTGACATCTCCCCTAAGTGATGTTTTTCCAAAGTGACATCTCCCCTAAGTGATGTTTTCAAAAGCGACGTATCCCCTAAGTGATGTTTTTCCAGTGACATCTCCCTAAGTGATGTTTTTCCGAAGTGACATCTCCCCCAAGTGATGTTTCGCAAAGAGACATCTCCCCTAAGTGATGTTTATCCAAAGTGACATATCCCCAAAGTGATGCTTTTCAAAGTGATATGTCCAAAGAGTGACGCTTCCCGAGGTGACATCTCCAGTAAGTAATGTTTCTTAAAGTGGCATTTCCCCTAAGTGGTGTTTCCCAAAATGACATCTCCCCAGAATGATGTTTTCCAAAATGACGATTCTTCGAAGTGATGTTTCCCAATCTGACATCTCTCCTTAGTTAAGTTTCTCAAAGTGACATCCCTTCTACGTAATGTTTCCCAAACTGACATGTCGCCATGTAGTAATTCTGAAAGTGACATCTCTCCCAATTCCTCGAAATGATGTTTCCAGAAGTGACATCTCCCCTAAGTTACGTTTCCTAAAGTGACATCTCCCCTAAGTAATGTTTCTAAAAGTAACATCTCTCCTAATCGATCTTTCCTAAAGTAATACCTCCCTAAATATGTTTCCAAAAGTGACATCTCCCCTAAGTTACGTTTCCTAAAGTGACATCTCCCCTAAGTAATGTTTCCAAAAGTGACATCTCTCCTAATCGATCTTTCCTAAAGTAATACCTCCCTAAATATGTTTCCCAAAGTGACATCTCTCATAACTGATCCATCCCAAAGTAACTTCTTTCCTAAATAATGTTTCCAAAAGTGACATCTCTCCCAGTCGACCCCTAAATAATGTTTCCAAAAGTGACATCTCCCGTAAAGGATCTTTCCCAAAGCAGCATCTACCCTAAATAATGTTTCCCAAAGTGACATCCCCCCTAACTGATCCATCCCAAAGTAACTTCTTTCCTAAATAATGGTCCCCAAACTGACATCTCACCTAGGTGATGTTTTTCTTTTTTCTGTAAGTGTCATCTCCCCAAGGTTGTGCTTTCTCTACATGTCACTTCCCCTGTGTGATGCTTTCCTCTGGTGACACTTTCCCTGAGTTATGGCTTCCTTAAGTGATACACCCCCTTTATGATATTTTCCTTAAGTGACATCTCCCCTTAGTGACGCTTTCCCTCAGTAAAACCTTCCCAAAGTGATGCTTTCCCTTAGTGATGCCTCACTCCCCAAAGTGAACCTCCCCACATGACACCTCACCTACGTGATATTTCCTCAGGTGATAGCCCCCCCCCCCCCCCCTCCCCCAACGCCCCCTATGTTTCCCCGAATGACACCTCCACTCAGTGATGTTTTCCCTAAGTGACCCTCCCCCAAAGTAATGCCTTCACTTAAAGACACCTCACCGAAGAGATGTCTTCCAAAAGTGACGCCTCCCCTGAATAATGCCTTCCCCAAGGAAAACCTCCGGCAAGTAATTCCTTTCCTTACTAAGTAATACCTTCCCTAAGTGACACCTCTTCCAAGTGATGCCTTCCCTAAGCGACACCTCTTCCAAGTGATGCCTTCCCGAAGTGACACCTCTTCCAATAGATGCCTTCACTTAGTGACACCTCTTCCAAGTGATGCCTTCCCTAAGTGACACCTCTTTCCCAAATGATGCCTTCCCTAAATGACACCTCTTCCAAGGGATTGCCTTCCCTAAATGACACCTCTTCCAAGGGATGCCTTCCCTAAGTGACACCTCTTTCCAAGTGATGCCTTCCCTAAGTGACACCTCTTCCAAGGGATGCCTTCCCTAAGCGACACCTCCCCTCGATAACGCCCTCCGTAAGTTAACCTCATCCAAGCAATGCCTTCTCTAAGTGACACCTCTTCCAAGTGATGCCTTTCCTGAGTGACTCCTCTTCCAAGTGATGCCTTCCCTAAGTGACACCTCTTCAAGGGATGCCTTCCCTAAGCGACACCTCCCCTCGATAACGCCCTCCGTAGTTACACCTCATCCAAGCAATGCCTTCTCTAAGTGACACCTCTTCAAGGGATGCCTTCCTAAGTGACACCTCTTTCAAAGGTGCATTCCCTAAGTGACACCTCTTCCAAATGATGCCTTCCCTAAGTGACACCTCTTCCAAGTGATGCCTTCCTAGTGACACCTTTCCAAGGGATGCCTTCCCTAAGTGACACCTCTTCCAAGGGAATGCCTTCCCTAAGTGATACCTCTTCCAAGGGATGTCTTCCCTAAGTGATACCTCTTCCAAGGGAGGCCTTCCCTAAGTGACACCTCTTTCAAGGGATGCCTTCCCTAAATGACACCTCTTCCAAGGGAGGCCTTCCCTAAGTGACACCTCTTCCAAGGGAGGTCTTCCCTAAATGACACCTCTTCCAAGGGATACCTTCCTAAGTGACACATCCCCTCAAAAACGCCCTCCCTAAGTGGACGCCTCCCTCAATAACGCCCTCCTAAGTGACACCTCTTCCAAGTGATGCTTTCCCTAAGTGACACCTCTTCCAAGTGATGCTTTCCCTAAGTGACAACTCTTCCAAAGGATGGTTTCCCTAAGTGAACACCTCTTCAAGGGATGCCTTCCCTAAGTGACACCTCTTCCAAGGGATGCCTTCCCTAAATGACACCTCTTCCAGGGATGCCTTCCCTAAATGACACTCTTCCAAGGGATTGCCTTCCCTAAGTGACAACCTCTTCCAAGGGATGCCTTCCCCCAAGTAACACCTTTTCCAAGTGATGCCTTCCCTAAGTGACACTCCTTCCAAGTGATGCCTTCCCCAAGTAACACCTTTTCCAAGTGATGCCTTCCCTAAATGATATCTCCGTATAGTAATGTCTTCCCTGAGATACACCTCTCATGAGTAATGCCTACTTTAATTGACACTTGCTCTAAGAGTAACCTGTCCTAACTGACACTCTCCTGCATAAGGTCTTCACTAAGTGACAACCTTCCCTAAGTGATGCCTTCCCTAAGTGATGCCTTCCCTAAGTGACACCTTCCCTAAGTGACACCTTCGCTAAGTGATGCCTTCCGTAGTGATGCCTTCCCTAAGTGATACTTCCGCTGTGTGACATCCTGACTTACACCTTCACCAGGTGACAACAAACTCCCTCACCGGCCACCCCTCACCCTAGAGACGTCTTCCCTACGCGATGTCTTCCCTAGGTGACATCTTCTCCATGCGACATCTCTCCTAATGAACACGTCCTGGGACGTGAGGACTTGCGTCAAGAGGGCCTCGCTAGAGTGACTTCCTTAGATGCACCTTCCCTTTCCGAGACGTCTAAAAAAAAAACCCGATGCCTTGGATGAATGATGGAGAATTTTCACCAAGTCGAAGTTTTCAGCTGTCCATTATGACCCTTGATTTCCAAAAGTATAAGACGTGCGCGCGCGCGCGGGTGTTTATATGTGTTTTTGGGGTGTGTGTGTGTGTGTGTGTGTGTGTGTGTGTGTGTGTGTGTGTGGTGTGTGTGCACGCGCGCGCACGTGCGTATGAGTTTGTGTGCGTGCGTGCGTTCGTGCATGCGTGCGTGCGCGCGTGTATGTGTGTGTGTGTGTGTGTGAGAGAGTGTGCATGCATGCGTGCGTGCGTCGCGCGCGCGAGTGCGTGTGTGTGTGTGTGTGTGTGTGTGTGTGTGTGTGTGTGTGTGTGTGTGTGTGTGTGTGTGCGAGCGCGCTCGCACGCGAGCGCGTATGTCATCGAATGCATTGTAAAAGCATATAGCAGTGAGGAATGGGGAGGGAGGAATCTAGGCGAGAGCGGTAGGGAAGAATACAGACACAGACACACATAGAAACGGATGGATACACACGCTCGCGCGCGCGCACACACACACACACACAAAACACACACACGCACACACACACACACACACACACACACACACACACACACACACACACACACACACACACACACACACACGTACACACGGAGGAGAGAGAGAGAGAGAGAGAGAGAGAGAGAGAGAGAGGAGAGAGAGAGAGAGAGAGAGAGAGAGAGAGAGAGTCCCAGGAAATCATCAGTTCTCTGCTTATTTCTGCAGTTTCTTGGAAACTGGATCCGTAATCCTCTGGGCCTGCGACAGCGAGACACCTGTCAGAGATCGGCTCTGAAACAGATTTATGAAGTCAGTTGTTTTTTTTTCGTGTTTTTTTTTTTTTTTCGTTTTCTTTCCATTCAGACAAACGCGGAATTTAGTATGCTTCTTCCATAGAGAGGAAAACAAAACAAAATGTTGCTTTTTTTCATCACACACACACACACGCACGCACGCACGCACGCACGCACGCACGCACGCACGCACACACACACACACACACGCACACACACACACACACACACAGAGAGAGAGAGAGAGAGAGAGAGAGAGAGAGAGAGAGAGAGAGAGAGAGAGAGAGAGAGAGAGAGACGCAAGTGCATACATGCATATATCTATAGACCAAAGAGAACCTGGAACGATGGGAGAAATATATGCACATACGAGAAAACACGTAAAAACTGGAATAAACGAGGCCAGGGGGAATGCTCATATGCGTATGCATCATACAATACACACACATATATCTATAAACATAATCCATGCTTATGTGGAACAAAGAAAATGTGGAATATATAGGGGAAATACGTACTTAATATATCCATACAAACAAATAAACCAAACCCTCAATGTATGTGGGAAGCCTACATTTATCCTATAATGCATACATGTCATTTACAACCATCATGTATACGTACACTCACATAGGCCTACACGCACAAACATGTTTTTAAAAAAATCTAAATATTTGAAAGGTAAAATTCGAAATTCTCTTTGTTCATTGAACGGATATCCGTTTCTCTCTCTCCCTCCCGTCTCTCTCTCTCTCTCTCTCTCTGCTTTTTATTTTTCCTCGCACCTTATTAACAGCTAACCACCTCGTCAACCCACACTGTTTCAGAGAGCGGGCGGAGGCGGGTATTTGAAGAAGTAGGGGGCTAAATCGAGAGCCGGGGAGGATGAAAATAGACTTGTTTGTGTCCTCGGTCCAGGCTTTCCACGTGGGGGGGGGGGGGGGGGGGGGGGGGGGGGGAGGGGGAGGGGGGACAAAAGTCGACGGAGGCGGCACCCACTCGAAGTATGGTGCTGTTCAAAGGTCAAACGACAAAAGTTTAACTATTTGAGCGTGACAGATGAGAGCGAGAATCGTCCGCAAAAAGGAGCACCAGTGACAAGACGTTACTATTTATAGTGTTACAATTTACTATTACTGTTTGTAGTGTTACTATTTACTATCTTTGCCATTGTTATGGTACATTGATAACAAATAAGGATAACAATTATATTGGGGCTACTACTACTACTACTACTACTACTACTACTACGACAATTACTACTACGACTATTACTACTACTTCCTCTACTTCTTCAGTTATTAGTAGTGGTACATAATTGGAAAAGATGTTACTATTTACCATGTGATTATTATCGTACAAGTAATAATAATAATAATAGCAATGATGATAATAGCAATGATTATATCAGTGGCACTATCATTACTTCTTCTACTACCTTTGCTACTGCTACTTCTGCTGCTGCTGCTACTGCTGCTACTACTACTACTACTGTTACTACTTCTACTAGTGGTACATGACCGGAAAAGATATTCCTTTCAGACCTTTGACTTCTGTATGGTAATCTCAGAATTTTTATACGCATAAAGACGCTAAAGATCAAATGCCATTTCAGCTTTTTCTTTCTTATTCCTCTGTTTTTACTTTTTGAAAATATTAAAACGATAAGAAAACTACTTGATATCGAAAGAACCACCTTTTTAACACACACACACACACACACACACACACACAGTTTAGATCTGTGCGTCTCTCTTCAATACCAAGATTTCTGAATGTTGTCCTTTTTTTCCTAGACTTACGGATTGATTGCCGACGCTTGGTGTCCCGTGCCAGTTACTTGGCCGGGCATGTATTTTGTGAATGGAGGATTCCATCTCCTTTTGGGTAGATCCAGAGAGGAGGATTTCAAATCAATTCTTTGTCTGGCAGTTTTGCGGGGGAAACTCGATGAGCCTGATCAAATCATTGAGACAGTCTGAATCAATCCTACAGTTGAAGAGTTACACTACCGTCCTGCATGTTTCTTTCTTCTTCTTTTTTTTTTAATCAACAAAAGGCATACAGTGTTTGCTTCTTCTCACCATATTCTTATGATTCCAGAAAAGTCTTAGATCGAACATTTTCTATCGTTTTGCCGCATTGTACATGTCGTTGGCGGCTCTAAAGGAGCATCCAACGGAAATACTTTCAAGACTAACATCTCTAGCCGACTACTTCATCGCGACTGCATTTGTTTGGCTCTCAGAGGACCCCAAACTATTTCTACTTACTGGACCCAGAGGACGAGTAGGTCAAGTTAAGAAAGCTCCATAATTCGTGTCCAAACTGCCAAAGAAAATTTCAAATGAGTCAGGGAACGGCAAACGGCAAGCAACGAACAAGCAGTGCAACTCTCTCTCTCTCTCTCTCTCCTCTCCGTGATGAAATAATCGCAAGCCCACAAAAAACAAAACAAAACAAAAAATACTGCCCACGACACCAAATCGCCCAACAGAAACGCCAACGCAGTGCACACAGCAAAAATTAGACGTCCCCTAAAAGGGACGTTCCAAGTCTGCCTATAATTATACGCTGGACCTGACACATGTAGGCCTATACACAGCAACAGCAGTTGGAGAAGGAAAAAAAAACAAGAACAAACACAAGTCAATATTCATTCAAGACTGGTGCTGCCTTTTTTCTTTTTCTTTTTAATTTTTTATCTTGATTATAGTCAAACAAAGACAAAGACGGACAGTAACAAACCTCGGTTTGATCGGTACGAAAAGGAAACCAGACCATGGAAAAGAATGTTCCAAGTTTGCATGCTCTGGGTTGGCATTTCTTGCGGGGCGATCTGATGTCACGAGCACCATTCGTTTGGAGTTGTGGAAGTGGGATTATTTCATCAGGAGAGAGGGAGCTGCGCTGCTTGTTCGTTGCTTACAAATAAAGAATTGACCAGACTCACAACCCCTCACACCGATCTAAGTCCTAAAGTTAAGATTCATGGCAAAGACCTCTGGCAAAAGGAATGGAACGTACAGATGGATAATAAACTCTTTCTTTCTTTCTTTCTTTTTCTTTTTTTTTTCTTCTTTCGTGTTCCCGGCCATGCTAGTAAGGTGAAGTCAGCAGTCTGACCCAGTGACCCCACCGGTCCCCACAGCTTTTCCTTGACCCAATCGGACTGGCCACACAACTGGCGTCTCAAGGCTGCAAAGCAAGGGCAGGACTGTAAGATGTGGGTGTGAGACTGAGAACCTGTAACACAAGGGCACTGGTCAGTGTGGGTGTGAGACTGAGAACCTGTAACATAAGGGCACTGGTCAGTGTGGGTGTGAGACTGAGAACCTGTAACATAAGGGCACTGGTCAGTGTGGGTGTGAGACTGAGAACCTGTAACATAAGGGCACTGGTCAGTGTGGGTGTGAGACTGAGAACCTGTAACACAAGGGCACTGGTCAGTATGAGAAACTCTTTCCAATCCGTCCAAACGGTAAGGAGTTTTCACCATCTGCCACAGTGGAACGTGAAGGAGAAACAGCTTTATGCCGTGGAGTTTTCACCATCTGCCACAGTGGAACGTGAAGGAGAAACAGCTTTATGCCGTGGAGTTTTCACCATCTGCCACAGTGGAACGTGAAGGAGAAACAGCTTTATGCCGTGGAGTTTTCACCATCTGCCACAGTGGAACGTGAAGGAGAAACAGCTTTATGCCGAGGAGTTTTCACCATCTGCCACAGTGGAACGTGAAGGAGAAACAGCTTTATGCCGAGGAGTTTTCATCATCTGCCACAGTGGAACGTGAAGGAGAAACAGCTTTATGCCGTTTGCACACAGGCCACTCCTTTTGCACCCACTCGTATCTCTTAAAAGGCGGAGAAGCTCCACGGTGCGTTTTATGTGATGAACCATTCACTATAAAACACGTTCTTTATAGAGTGCTGGGACTTAAGATGATGTCAAACATAGACACTTCACTGCAGACTCCACAAGAACCTCCTGTTCAGAGTTGTCCCACCTGATGTGATTTTTTAAGTTACTGGAAAAAATGGAAAGAATTTATGTGATCTAAGATTCTACAGATCAAAGATTTAAAGCAATTTCATGACGTTCTTTTCTTCTTCTTTTTTTTAAAGAAAACCTGATTACCTTCGTATACTAGCGACTGTGACGCGATGACAGCCCTGATGTGGCCCTTTGCGGTCGGCTGGGCTGTAACCAACATGAACTGAACTGGAAGTGCCCAGACTGGGCTGAGGACAATGGCTTCCTTCAGGGTCGAGCAGTCATACCATCAACCGTGAGAGTGTTCTCCTGAGAAAACCACATGGCTGCCAACTGCAAGCTGCGTATGGAGAGTTAAAAAGCGGTTCCATGTAGGCTACCCCCTCCTTCGTCGTCCCCCGAGCTACCTTTACCCCCCTCCCCCCCCCCCACCCCCCTGCAAGAATATCTGTTCATTTTCCTTTCTTCTATAGGCTTAATTAACTCCCTTCACTTTTTTGTCAAGTCTCCAGACAACAGAATTAATTTCCCGCTCTTGTTCCCGTCTACTTGAACAGTCAATGAGTCAATATGCATTTGTGCATGGCTACGCGAATCACTCCACTCAGTAAACATAGCCGAATTCTGCGAAATGGTAATAACCAACTTGATGATATTGAAAACTTGGTGACAAGCTTGTAATGTTCTCTGCGAAATGGTAATAACCAACTTGATAACATTGAAAACTTGGTGACAAGCTTGTAATGTTCTCTGCGAAATGGTAATAACCAACTTGATAACATTGAAAACTTGGTGACAAGCTTGTAATGTTCTCTGCGAAATGGTAATAACCAACTTGATAACATTGAAAACTTGGTGACAAGCTTGTAATGTTCTCTTTGTGCAGTGGCACAAGCGGGTTGATCACAGATCTTTAATCACAATCGAAAGCCCGCAATGTTTTGTTTTCTGATGTTCGCTCATCCATGATGTAAGCATGGCTAAATAGACCAGCTGAAAGGTGCCAGTGTCGGTGCTCCTCAAGAATCGGTGATCATCACGACATACACCAAGTTAGCGCAGAGTTGATAGTGCAGCTGATAACGATGAATCAGTGAATCGCTTTGCCTCAAGAGAAGGAAGTGGTGCTAAAGGGCTGTGTGTGTGTGTGTGTGTGTGTGTGTGTGTGTGTGTGTGTGTGTGTGTGTGTGTATGTGTAGTGTGTGTGCGTGTGTGTAGTGTGTGTGTGTGTGTGTAGTGTGTGTGTGTGTCTGTGTGCGTGTGTGTAGGTGTGTGTGTGTGCGTGAGTGTGTGTGTGTGTGTGTGTGTGTGTGTGTGTGTGTGTGTGTGTGTGTGTGTGTGTAGTGTGTGTGTGTGTGTGTGTTGTGTGGAGGAGAGGAGGGGGTGGGTGGGTAAATTTTTGTTTCCTTTTCAGAGATCTGGAGTAGCCAAAACATCGTTGTGGGAGGGAGGGTGAGTGGTTGGGTGTGGAGGGAAAGGATTAGGAGGGAGGGAAGGGGTGGAGGAAGGGGCGGGACAGCGACAGAAAGTATTCACGTTTAGTGGGGGTCGTAGGCTGCGGGGAAAAGTTGACAAGGATCGTGAGGGGGGAAAGGGGGAGAACGGGAAGGGCAGAAGAGATGCGGATGGGGTGAGGGTTAATCCGCACATGGTCTGCAATGTTTTCTTAATGACGTTTTTTCTCCACGGCGCTTTTCACCCTTTAGTTCCCCAGAATGTGTGATGGTCAGTGAGGGGATTGAGGGCACACTAAAACCCTCCCCATGACACAGGTCAGCGACCCCCAAAAGATAGTCGTTCTAAGAAAGGAGCCAGCCCCAAAGGAAGCGGAAACAATTTAATTAAACACACACACACACACACACACACGCACAGAGTGTGTGAGAGAGAGAGAGAGAGAGAGAGAGAGAGAGAGAGAGAGAGAGAGAGAGAGAGAGAGAGAGAGAGAGAGACAGACAGACAGACAGACAGAAGACAGACAGAGAGAGAGAGTCACCCTGACCGTCGGAATGCTCCATTTTCTGACATAACGGGTAGCAACTCCTGCGGGTGAAAATCCGGAAGATGGAATGTTACTGTTGCCACGTTGATGGACTATTCTTTTAGATGATTGTTTTCTACCATCACCATCTCTCCACTTTGGCTGCATTCCCGTCTACCACTCCACCTTCCATCATTCCTTCGCTTTCTTTTCTTTTCTTTTTCTTTTTTTCTTTTTTTGTATACGTGTCATTTCATATATTCCGAACACGACACCTTTTTATGGATAAAACGCGTATATTGTCCATAAATGTCAGACGTTCAAAAAAATGAATGTGAAAGAGGTTTTCAAGGTACCTTAAATGGCATGATTTCGTCATAGTTTGCTTGCAAGGGGTCCATACTACTACGAACAAAGTAGCAACATAGCAAAAGCACTGGGGTGAAAGTATTTCCTGTAAGGCAGGCGCTAAGAGAAGTCAAGGGGAAGTCATTTTGGCTGTAAAACATTTCGATGGAAAAGTGAATTTAGAACTAGTCCAGCAAAGAAACCTGGTGGTGTACGATAGGTACAGTTTTAAATCAACAAACGTCTAAGCTCCAAGAAAAGCGATGGAAAGTTGTTTTTTTTTAATTATTTTTTTAAAAGTTTGATTCACAAAGTCTATAAGCTTACTGGATATAATATTGCTTGACTTGCTGGCTTTAAATGTGTATAAATAATGAACTTGATATTATATCAGGCCATGCGCATAGTTAATCAGAAATCAAAACATTTGATACCATCAGTTCCTTCCTGACAATATATGGAGAGCATTTCAAGGAGAAAAGATTTTGCGTCGTTCCGGTAGACCCATTCGTTGCCAAACACCTAGATCATTATTGTCAGAATGAATGTTCTAGGACCAGGTCCTTTGTAAACGTGTGACTTCAACGTTCAGATCACAGAGCAGTAGTCTGAAACTAACAGGGATGGGTTCGGTCGTTGCCCTACCTATTAAAAATGTAACGAAGAGTGTCGATAATGTTTTTGTTCAGTTGTAAAAAAAATGATTATCGAAACAGTGAAAATAAAGTAGATCTATCAGACAACAACAGCTGAATAAATTATTAAACTCTGGTTGCATTTGTCTTAAGTAGGGTTATGGAAAATGAAAATGTGTAATTTTCTGGGTTGAGTATGTTGGTAAAGTATTTGTCGATACAAAAAGATAACGTAAATTGCAACTTCAAATTTTGGAAGCTGGAAAGCGCTTACCACGTTGCCCTTCAAATGAGAGCAGTCAAGCCAAGCATAATAAGTACTCAAAGATAAGCTGCAACTACTGCAAGCTGCTAAAGGTGATGGGGCGAAAGACAGGTAGGTTATCATGGGTAAGACAAATCCTAGACTAAAACTTATCCACACATAAAGCAACTTCTGATTGTCCGTTTGTCTCCTTGCTTTCATTCAGATCCCATTTTCATTTCTTCTCCACACATGGCATGGTAACCCATTGGCATACTAGGCAGATCATTAGTGAGTAACGTATTGTTAGACAGTTGCTTTAACAATCTTGCGAAGCAAAGCGACGTCGGGATTCAAAGCAGGTCTCAGGAACAGGGAAGGTGAGGGAGGGGAGACGGTGTGGTGGAAAGGGAGTGGTGGAGAGGAGAACTGGGGGAAAGAAGCCGGGGGGGGGGGGGGGGGGGGGGGGGGGCGAGGGGGAGAGGGCGAATGGCAAGGGTGTGGAAGAGGGAAAGCTAGTCTTTCTACAAAACCTTTACACCATCAGTCTCTAGAACTTGAAAGACGTCAGATAATCTGCTGATATGATTTTAAGAAAACCAAATCGCAGTGTTTTGAATAAAATAATTCGGAGAAATGTGAAGAAATGATGAAAGTCGAAAAATCTGCGTACGTTTCACAGAAGATGAAAAAATGAATCACCTCCTGGAACTAATGGTATACCGGTTCATTTGGGGAAAAAACCAAACAAACAAACAAAAGACCAGCAAACGCGTCAACAGATTCAGTTCACACACACACACACACACACACACACACACACACACACACACACACACACACACACACACACACATTCGCCCGAGAAAAGCTATCATATACACGGAAGGAAGGAATCATTATATGTTGCAAATATGTAAAGAGCTTGGCAGGTACGAGTTCACTAACTGGGGGACATTAACCGTAAGAAATACAGGTTGTAAAAATAGTTGCCAAAGCATCGGCCAGCTGCAACAGGTTATGCTGGGTTATTCCAAAATTAGTCAATGAGGACCAAGCTGGATACAGCACGGGCAGAAATATAGCAACAGTCATAAGATCAAGTAACGATGCAATCAGTTAATCAAATCAAGTTAACATGAATGGTTATCTGCTTGCTGTCGACTTCACTAAAGCTTTGTTTCAGTTTTGAAGGATACTTCTCTGTATGGTTTTGAAGTATTTGGCTTCGGAAATGATTTTTAAATAGTTTTAGGTGTTGATGGATAGTACAGTAACTTCCATTAACCATGGTGGATTGATTTAGCAGCTTTTTTGAAGCATTGAGTGGCAACGGGCAGGGTTGTCCATTTTCTCCAGTGGCGTTTGTCTTCGTCTTGGGTTATAAGCAAACAAACTTTATTGAAAGTAGAAACAACTAAGAAGCTGGAAGTAAAGTCTCAGTTTCTGGTCACAACGGAGACATAAAAACGAACAATCATATACAAACCAACAAATGTATAACACTGAAGATAAAGAAAAAAATGTAGAAACAGATCATCGGATATTTTTTGTCTTTCTTTCGAAGAACCTCTGTTTAAAACTCAATGTTCACCCACTCATCCACCGCCTCTTTCCATCCTGCTTCGCTCCCTGAAATAAACCACCACCACCAACAACAAAACGAAAGAGCTGCAAATGGGGAGGCTAATATCAGATAAAGATCTCACAGTTGTCACTTCGGGGAAAAAAAAAAGAATCTTGGGGATCTACTGATGAACAGATAAGATGGCGACTGACTTTGAAGATAACTAGAAAAAAATCGAATTTATTAAAGGAATTGTTTTATCACAAAATGGGATCAGCATGGCCTCAGTATTCGGGGGAAATAGTAATCATAAAGCAAAAGTTCCTAATAAGCTAGTTCATGTTATATGGTTCCATAGCGTGCCATGTACAGTGCTTAGTGAAATAATATCAACTGTGTGTAAGTTCTTTACAAAAACCATTTGTAAAAATAAACAGTAACTGAGTCAGTGCGGGAGACGGAGCTCTTCGTATAATTATCTCGTCCCATTTTCAAAACCATTTAACTCTGCAATGTGCCGAAAGACATTCTGGTGCCTCAGCAAAAAAAACCAACAACAACAACAACAAAAAAGCATTGTGTATTGTGTCAAAAGTGGTTCTCGCCAAAAGTCATATAAAAACAAACATATTTTTCTTGAAAATTGTAAAGTTAAAGAACTGATGGGTATCAGAAAGATCAGAATCAACTTTTGGTAAGACACACTGGCATCGTACTTACTAGAAATTGTAATAACAACAGCAACAACAACAATAACAATAATAATAATAATGATAATGACATGACAATAACAATAGTAAATAATAATATAATAATAATATAATAATAATAATAATAATAAATGATAATAATTTCAGTTATGATGATAATAGTAATAGCAATAACGTTAACAAAAATAAGAAGAAGAACAACAACAATAACAACAACAACAACAATAACAACAACAACAACAACAACAACAACAACAACAACAACAACCTACCAAAGCTATCCGAAGCTAAAAGTAGCAATTTTCACTTTCTGTCCCTGTCTCGTATTGCCCCAAAACAAACAGCTTTCCCGTCAATGCTGGCTGAATTACGTCATCAATCGTGTCAAACGCGTCATTCATCGGGGGGACCACGGATTTCTGTATCTTGAAGAAGTGCAGAACAAAACCGGGCTAAAGAAGATTTGCACAGTGTTTGAATATGGAACGCTCCTATCAATTCAGCGGATTTAACCAGGAGAAAAAGAAACACGGTCTCGTGAGGTCATCTCAAACAAAACAAAACAAAAAATATTTTAAAAAAAAAAAACTGTCATTACCACACAAACAAATAACCATACCAATTTTTTACTTTTTTTTCTGGATCGGAAAATCTGGTTTTAAAATAAACAAATCAACATCGTCCCGTGCAAAAGTTATCACCAAGGAAACAAGGCTCGGAATATTAGAATGGAAAATATACAGGACATCGCAAAAATCGTGTGATTTCGCTTGCTGACATGTGACAGGTTCTATCACTAAAAATAGATTTATAGAGGCGGATCACTTTTACCAAGACAGGGAGAGGAGAAGAAACAGTGTGGGGGGGGGGGGGGGGGGGGGGGGGGGAAGAAGCCCAGCTTCAGTGCAGGTGGGGGTGGAGTGTAGGAGTGGTGTTCTTCTTGTTTATCAAATGGGGGGGGGGGGGGGGGGGAGGAGCGGGGCAGTGAATAGGGTCAGGGCAGAGGTGGGGAGTGGGAGAAGAGGGAGTGAAGAGCAGAGGGCAGGAAAAGCAGGGAGGTGTGAGGGTGGAGGTGGTATTCTTCTCGTTTAACGAATGAGCCACACACACAAAAAAAAACTCTTTTGAAGGCGGTGGTGAGGGAAAGGGGTGGGAGGGAAGGATGGAGGGAAGGTGTGGGAGAATAAGTAGAGGGCAGGGAGAACAGGGGTAAGGTAGTGTTGGTGTGTATGTGTAGGTGGGGGGAAAGGGGGAGGTTGGGAAAATGGGCCAGTGCAATACCTGTTTGCGCACATTTTTACGTCTTTTTTTCTTCTTTTTTTTCTTTTTTTGTTTTGTGGGGGGGGGGGGGGGGGGGAGGGATTTTGTTTTGTTCTGACGAAGTTGTGTTCTTGTTGTTTACGTTTTTGTTTGTTTATTTGTTGTTTTAACCAGAATGCGTTCTTTGGTGTGCTTTCAGATGTGTGTCACCCATTATTCTTGGCTGTTGTGGCTCTTGTTGTTGTTTATCTAGAATAATCGAAACAATGTTTTTTGCTGCTCCTCCATTTATATGTAAATGGGTGCAGTTCTTTTCAAAATCTTGTATTGCGTTCAGATGCACCACACTCATGCTCAATGACACTTGTACCCAGGTAATTTTAAAACAATCGTTTCGATTTTTTTTATGATTTTTTTTTTTTTGGTAGCACGTGTGTCGCACTTCTTCGATTTTGGCTTTAAGAATTGATTATCCTTTCTGTGTAGCTAAGAAATGGAAACAAAATGGTCGATTTAATCGTTCGATAAAAACGACATAAAGACTTTTACATTAATTTTGTTGTTGTCGTCAGTTTCAGAGTATACAATACTATCTCCACGGACCGTTATGCAGTTGTTATCGTCTTAGGTGGGATGTCGTGGGTTCGATTCCCATCAGAGCAATTCATTTGTGCAAATTTTCGTCCCGACCGGCTCCTTCCCAGAGTTGAGTTCGCAATGGGCTCAGCTGGAAGATGGGAACCACACATTCGAGTTTCTTCCACTTGATGGATATGTCTTCGAGAGAGTTGCTAAAGTTTCCTGTCCAACGCTGCAGGTGTCGGTATCTCTCGGGCCAAGCTGACGCCAAGATTTGTTATGAAAAGTATCTGAAGAGAACAACCCTGTCTTGCGGTCTCGGACCAGAAGGAGACGTATGTAGCATCATCTTCATCCTCATCGATCTGCGGGAAAAAGTCTCAAATTTTGTGGCTTCGTACCCTGGTGAGCTCAGTGTCGAGTTCTTCTCCACGACAATGGCCTTGGTGGGTTCGTGTCGAGGTCGTCCGCTAGTTCCGCAACTTAACAGTCATTGTCGTCAATTAGGGGGGGGGGGGGGGGGGGGGGGGGGGGGGGGGGGGGGGGGCTTAGTAGGCGATCCCCTGCGTATGTTCGATCACAACAGGCGTCACTGAACGCCCCACCTAAGTGGCTCGGCAGCAGTGCTGTGTCTCCTCTGGTAGGTTGCCTCATGACGGCTTGACATTGACTGCTCCCTGTGATTTGTGGGTGCCGGGGCTGCGGTGGGGTAAGCCGAGGTGTGGCTGTGGGCATGGATCCGGAATGAGCAGACGATGTGGGAAGGGGGGGGGGGGCGGGGGGAAGGAGGGGGGGGGGGGTGGCGGGAAGGGGAGGAATGGCACTTACGTGGCACAGAAGATGAGACAGAAAAACACACACAATGAAGAAAAATAAACAAGAAGTAGAAGAAAAAAAATAACATAGGGTTCCCTACGCTTTCAGAGAAGGCTTTTGATATTTTACCCTTTAACGTCCTGTTTTTCTGCCCGTCTCTCCTCCTCCCTTTACGTCCCCTTACTCTTCCTTTTTGGAATCCTTTGGAAATCATTTTCATGGAGACTGAAGACTTTTTTTAAATATATATATATTTTTTTTTTCTTCTTTTTTTGGCATGCACTTTTTTGTTTAATTCCATCACCATTTATTTTCCTTGTTGGTTTGTTTTTTTCTTCCTGGTCAAGACTTGTTATTACGTAAGTATTGGTTGCGTTTATTCCTCACCTCAGTCGTTTTTTCTTCCTGGTCAAGACTTGTTATTACGTAAGTATTGGTTGCGTTTATTCCTCACCTCAGTCGTTTTTTCTTCCTGGTCAAGACTTGTTATTACGTAAGTATTTGTTGCGTTTATTCCTCACTCAGTCGTTTTTTCTTCCTGGTCAAGACTTGTTATTACGTAAGTATTTGTTGCGTTTATTCCTCACCTCAGTCGTTCAACATTCATTGACCTTTAAAAAAAATAAAGATTTTTTTTTCTTATTCCTGGGATCAGGGATGGGGTGGACAGGAGGCAGGGGAGGGAGATGGGTGGAGGGTCGAAATGGATTGAGGGAAAGGGGGGGGGGGGGGGGTGGCTGTGTTTGGAGTCTCCCTTTTCCCTCTGGAGCATATTTTGTGTTCCTGACATGCAAAGGTGGACGTGATTTTTCTCGACCATACTCATCGTGAGCTCCGTAAGAGAAGGTAATCTACTGACGGAAAGTAGCTCTGTGAATAAGTCAGAGAGTTTCTTTCCGTCTACAGATTATCTTCTCTTGCGGGGGGAAATGTGATTATAACCCATTTCTGAGTAGGCGCAATGTGACAAAAGCCCACTGCTCTGTAACCCCCCCCCCCCCTCTCTCTCTCTCTCTCTCTCTGTGCGTGCGCGAGCGCGCGTGAGTGTGTGTGCGTGTGTGTGTGTGTGTGTGTGTGTGTGTGTGTGTGATGGAGAGGAGAGAGAGAGAGAGAGAGAGAGAGAGAGAGAGAGAGAGAGAGAGAGGAGAGAGAGAGAGAGAGAGAGAGAGAGAGAGAGCACGCGCGCTTGCTTACGTGTTCGTCTGAAGAAGGAAAAGGCGCAGGGACAGCGGGAATGGGGACGGAAGAGGGGAGAAGGGAGGAACAAAAGTCTCTCTCTCTCTCTCTCTTCCCTCTCTCTCTCTCTCTCTCTCTCTCTCTCTCGCTCTTGTATTTCTTTGTGAAGACATTGCAAGCCGAGCAAAAAACGCCTTGCTGCGTATCATGCAAAGTTGTACATGCTTAAGAATAATTCATTTGCAGTATTTTATTATTATTGTTTTTGGGTTGTTGTTTTTTTTGATAATCAGGTTCTACGTATTGCTATGTGCGGTGCTGAAATATGGAGATTAGATAAAGCAGTTGCTCGTATTGCAAAGGTCCATTTATTTGCATTGAAAAAATATTTAGGGGTACAGCTTAAAACGCCGAATGATTTAGTGTACGGAGAGACAGGACGTCACCCTGTTTACGTAATTACGTCTGCTCGGTGTATTAGATATTGGCTTAAGACAATACGTATTGATGGAAATAGACTGCCGGTGAAAGTTTACGAGATGTTGATGTGGCTAGACTCACATGGTAAGTATACATGGGTTTCAAGGATTCGAGAAACATATCAGAATTGATTTTGAATAGTATGGCTAAATCAAGGGGTTGAAAATGTCAATGCAATTCTGGATTAATTTCGCCAGAGGCTTATTCATGGCCGACGGCAAAACTTGAATGAACATATCCAAGAAAGTGACTGGTT
>CM031597.1:47492615-47502615 GCA_018398815.1 Conus ventricosus | reverse complement strand
CTTCTGAAGAATGTTGTTTCCACTTCCAATGCTTGGTGTGCATTGACTGACGGATGAGCAACTTCGCTGTGACTATGTTTTTCAGTCTTTCAGACTTTCCAAACGGGTCGCGACTCTCGAGGAAGCCCGCCATCTCCCTGAGGTTTTTCTCACCTATTTCTTGCCGTGCATCTGTGAGTTCCACATGCTGCTCACTTGTGGCATACTGGATCCCTGCAATCCCTTGCATGGCACCATTCACAGCAGCACAGACAGGCATTCCCAGGAGCCATACAGTCCGCTGCGTCTCGGACATTCCTCGTCCCCTTGTCAGTCCTCCAGTCGACTTCACACTTCTCTTGAGGACTTGTTCTATAACAAAATCAGAAGAAAGGCCCGCCCACAGCCGATCAGATCGGCGTATAACATGATGCCCTATTTGGAAGCTTGCATAGACGTCTAGGTGAGTCTGTTTAAGCTGCATCATGTCCTGCAGATACAGATGGAGTGATGAGTCTGTGTAAGCTGCATCATGTCCTGCAGATACAGATGGAGTGATCTGGTGTACAGGCTGTGTCCTGCTGCTGCCATCAAAGGCATCATTTCAGGGACTGTGGACAGGTGCAAGTTCAATTCCCAGTGTGTTCTGCTTTGATCAGTCGCCTCAAAATGTCCACTAAGTACATGAACTGGAGCCACAAAGCAACGGTAGGATAGCATTTCAGATCTGACATTTTCAGCTGGATTCTTTGTTGGATCAGAGAAATGTTTTCAATCGTCGCAAAGGTCAGTTGCAGCTATGTCACCAGTCAGTAGCTGATCAAACCTCTCAGCTGCAAGCGCAAGATCTCCATCCGGACTCAAGCTGCGCTCTTGGGACACTAGCTGTGTAGCTGTAGATGGTGCTACGTCTTCCAGTGCCATAACGTCAAGGACACCTTGTGGCAGATCTGCAGGGTTGACCTCTTCAACCTGTGTGTCATCATGAAGATCAAGGATGGGACCAGGTAGAGAGACCTCAAACACTTTGGATGTGATGAGTGCATTCAGAGCAGAGTCGGCCAGATTGAGTCCTCGGAATGCTCTTGCAAAACAGCCTTTCCCTGCAGCATATGGATGACAGCATTAGGAACGTATGCTAGCACGAGGACCACTTGCAGTCCACTGCCTTGCAGAAGGCGTCCGATGCAGCCCATGAAACTCATTTCCATGCGGAAAAGGCCTGGTCTGAGAACAATGCAGCTCAACTCTTGCTCATCAGGCAGCTGTGAGCAATTAGATTGCGAAAGGTCAGCCAGAATGGAATTAAAAGGTCAAATTTTTACCTTTGTAATTAATATACAAACTCCATATTTTGCACATTTATAGATAATCTAGTTGGACACGTTCCTGTCAATTTTGACGGGAATCGCACGATGACCACAAAAGTTATATACCGGAGGGTACACATTTGTTTGTTTTTGAGACAAAAGTCTCCGTCGTTACCTTGACCTTTGACCGACAACCTTCATTTGCGGTAAACGTTATTTTATCTGTTAATACACAGTGCATATGATAAGTTGCCTGAATATAATTACTATAGCAATCTTTTTTTTTTTTAGGTCTAAAGTGATATTGACCCCACTATAACCCCTCGCGCAGCCAGAGACTGAATTCGACGCAGTCCTTGACAAACAGCTAAGGTGTCATCCGTCCTCTTTCTTCGCTTCGTTGTTGTGGGCCGTGCCATGACCAAGAACCCTAAAGCTGATCAGATCTGAATTGATCGAGACAAACACACACAGCGCTTGCCGTCATATTTTCATCCCTTATGACGTGTGATGTGACGCAGGATTCCGGTGTCAGAGTCAAAATGATCACCCCCTTCACGTCTCTCCTCTCTTGTTATCATGCATCTGCTACCTCCGCGAGTTTTCACCCGTGCCTGTGACTTTGTCCGAGAACAAGATTACGCTTTATAATTTATTTAAAACTACTCAACCGATTTTAAGGAAATTCGGCAAAAAGACGAAATGTAATTACAGAATGAATGTATTCAGTTTGGGGACGGGGTCCGCCATGTGTATACGGATCAAAGAGTTATCAGGATACGAGCAGCACAATGACGCAAAAACTCTTGAACAGACTGAAACGAAACTTGGTTGAAGGACAGAATATCATGGTCATAGGACTGAGCCATTGAATTTTAGTATTGATCAAGGGTGCCGATCCGAATCAAAGAGCAGATCCAGGATCTGTTCGACCTCGGGAGAGGTGGACACTGCCCCGAGCATCCGACTAGTTCCCTTGTTATCTCAAATTCATACCTTTCTCTCTCTGTTTTATCACCTTAAATCCATACCTTTCTCCCTCTATTTCCCTCTGTCCTCTTAAATCCATACCTTTCTCCCTCTGTTTTCTCCTGTCACCTTAAATCCATACCTTTCTCCCTCTATTTCCCTCTATCCTCTTAAATCCATACCTTTCTCCCTCTGTTTTCTCCTGTCACCTTAAATCCATACCTTTCTCCCACTGTTTTCTCATATCACCTTAAATCCATACCTTTCTCCCTCTATTTCCCTCTGTCCTCTTAAATCCATACCTTTCTCCCTCTGTTTTCTCCTATCACCTTAAATCCATATCTTTCTCACTCTGTTTTCTCCTATCACCTTAAATCCATATCTTTCTCCCTCTGTTTCCCTCTGTCCTCTTAAATCCATACCTTTCTCCCTCTATTTCCCTCTGTCCTCTTAAATCCATACTTTTCTCCCTCTATTTCCCTCTGTCCTCTTAAATCCATACCTTTCTCCCTCTATTTCCCTCTGTCCTCTTAAATCCATACCTTTCTCCCTCTATTTCCCTCTGTCCTCTTAAATCCATACCTTTCTCCCTCTGTTTCCCTCTGTCCTCTTAAATCCATACTTTTCTCCCTCTGTCCTCTTAAATCCATACCCTCTCCCTCTGTTTCCCTCTGTCCTCTTAAATCCATACCTTTCTCCCTCTGTCCTCTTAAATCCATACTTTTCTCCCTGTCCTCTTAAATCCATACCCCTCTCCCTCTGTTTCCCTCTGTCCTCTTAAATCCATACCTTTCTCCCTCTCTTTCCCTCTGTCCTCTTAAATCCATACCTTTCTTCCTTTATTTCCCTCTGTCCTCTTAAATCCATACCTCTCTCCCTTTGTTTCCCTCTGCCCTCTTAAATCCATACCCCTCTCCCTCTGTTTCCCTCTGCCCTCTTAAATCCACACCTTTCTCCCTCTGTTTCATCTCTGATCTTGTATTATCTTACACCCATATCTTTCTCGTTCTGTTTCCATCTGTTATCTTAAAATCACCCATTTCTTTGTTTGTTTCCATGTGTTATCTTACACCATAGTTTCTCCTTCTGTTTTCATCTGTCATCTTAAAACCTCTCCTTTCTCCCTTTGTTTCCATGTGTAATCTTAAAACCTCTCCTTTCTCCCTTTGTTTCCATCTGTTATCTTAAAACCTATCCTTTCTCCCTTTGTTTCCATCTGTCATCTTAAAACCTCTCCTTTCTCCCTTTGTTTCCATCTGTCGTCTTAAAACCTCTCCTTTCTCCCTTTGCTTCCATCTGTTATCTTAAAACCTCTCCTTTCTCCCTTTGTTTCCATGTGTAATCTTAAAACCTCTCCTTTCTCCCTTTGTTTCCATCTGTCATCTTAAAACCTCTCCTTTCTCCCTTTGCTTCCATCTGTTATCTTAAAACCTCTCCTTTCTCCCTTTGTTCCCACGTGCAATCTTAAAACCTCTCCTTTCTCTCTTTGTTTCCATGTGTCATCTTAAAACCTCTCCTTTCTCCCTTTGCTTCCATGTGTAGGGGTCAGAGTTCGAGATTACGGTGAGGGTCAAACAGTCGCAACGTCCTGCTTCTGTAAAAAGAATTATTTTTATGTGAAAAAGAAGACTTTGCCCTTGATTTTAGCTTCACTGAATTAATTCATCGCTGTTACGTCAACAAGGGTGGTGGAAATATGCTTGATTCGTAATTCTCTTACTTTCTACTCCGATGTTGGGGCACAGGGACTGGGGAGTGAAATGCCCAGCAGACGACAAGAAAAAAAGGGGGTCATGTCGATTGTGCTTACACACAAAACAAACGAAACATTGGAGCTGTCTCAAAAGTCGCGCATACTTTGTTTTAAAGGTAAAGTGTGCTGCGAATTTGTTTTAGATGAAGGCTGATACCCTGAGAGATGTTACATGCAGCTTCGAGTACATAGCGTTTGAGGCCTAATCTGTAACTGTGGATTCGAACCTGAGAAGAGTGTGGAAGATCCGTCCTCAGCGTCTCTTCATTATCTCAGCATCTTCTGGCTTCTGGTCGACTTCTCTTCCACATGGCAGTGTTGCTAATTGGTCGATTTTCTCTTCCACACGGCAGTGTTGCTAATGGGTCGACTTCTCTTCCACATGGCAGTGTTGCTAATGGGTCGACTTCTCTTCCACATGGCAGTGTTGCTAATGGGTCGACTTCTCTTCCACATGGCAGTGTTGCTAATGGGTCGACGTCTCTTCCACATGGTAGTGTTGCTAATGGGTCGACTTCTCTTCCACATGGTAGTGTTGCTAATGGGTCGACTTCTCTTCCACATGGTAGTGTTGCTAATGGGTCGACTTCTCTTCTACATGCCGGTGTTGCTAATGGGTCGACTTCTCTTCCCACATGGTAGTGTTGCTAATGGGTCGACTTCTCTTCCACATGGTGGTGTTGCTAGTGGGTCGACTTCTCTTCCACGTGGCAGTGTTGCTAATGGGTCGACTTCTCTTCCACATGGCGGTGTTGCTAATGGGTCGACTTCTCTTCCACGTGGCAGTGTTGCTAATGGGTCGACGTGTCTTCCACATGGCAGTGTTGCTAATGGGTTCGACTTCTCTTCCACATGGCGGTGTTGCTAATGGGTCGACTTCTCTTCCACAGGGCCCGTGTTGCTAATGGGTCGACGTCTCTTCCACATGGCAGTGTTGCTAATGGGTCGACTTCTCTTCCACATGGCGGTGTTGCTAATGGGTCGACGTCTCTTCCACGTGGCAGTGTTTGCTAATGGGTCGACTTCTCTTCCACATGGCGGCGTTGCTAATGGGTCGACTTCTCTTCCACATGGCGGTGTTGTTAATGGGTCGACGTCTCTTCCACATGGCAGTGTTGTTAATGGATCCGACGTCTCTTCCACATAGCGGTGTTGCTAATGGGTCGACGTCTCTTCCACATGTCGGTGTTGTTAATGGGTCGATGTCTCTTCCACATGGCAGTGTTGTTAATGGATCGACGTCTCTTCCACATGGCGGTGTTGCTAATGGGTCGACGTCTCTTCCACATGTCGGTGTTGTTAATGGGTCGACGTCTCTTCCACATGTCAGTGTTGTTAATGGGTCGACGTCTCTTCCATCATGTCGGTGTTGTTAATGGGTCGACGTCTCTTCCACTGTCGGTGTTGTTAATGGGTCGACTTCTCTTCCACATGTCGGTGTTGTTTAATGGGTCGACGTCTCTTCCACATGGCAGTGTTGCTAATGGGTCGACGTCTCTTCCACATGTCGGTGTTGTTAATGGGTCGACGTCTCTTCCACATGTCGGTGTTGTTAATGGGTCGACGTCTCTTCCACATGTCGGTGTTGTTAATGGGTCGACGTCTCTTCCCACATGTCGGTGTTGTTAATGGGTCGACGTCTCTTCCACATGGCGTTGTTGCTAATGGGTCGACGTCTCTTCCCATGGTAGTGTTGCTAATGGGTCGACGTCTCTTCCACATGGTAGTGTTGCTAATGGGTTGACTTCTCTTCCACAAGGCGGTGTTGCTAATGGGTCGACTTCTCTTCCACATGGCGGTGTTGCTAATGGGTCGACTTCTCTTCCAATGGTAGTGTTGCTAATGGGTCGCTTCTCTTCCACAAGGCGGTGGTGTTGCTAATGGGTCGACTTCTCTTCCACATGGTAGTGTTGCTAATGGGTCGACTTCTCTTCCACATGGTGGTGTTGCTAATGGGTCGACGTCTCTTCCACATGGCGTTGTTGCTAATTGGTCGACTTCTCTTCCACATGGCGGTGTTGCTAATGGGTCGACTTCTCTTCCACATGACGGTGTTGTTAATGGGTCGACGTCTCTTCCACATGGCGTTGTTGCTAATTGGTCGACTTCTCTTCCACACGGCGGTGTTGCTAATGGGTCGACTTCTCTTCCACATGGTAGTGTTGCTAATGGTTCGACTTCTCTTCCACATGGCAGTGTTGCTAATTGGTCGACTTCTCTTCACAAGGCGGTGTTGCTAATGGGTCGACTTCTCTTCCACATGGCGGTGTTGTTTAATGGGTCGACTTCTCTTCCAATGGTAGTTTGCTAATGGGTCGACTTCTCTTCCACATGGCAGTGTTGCTAATGGGTCGACGTCTCTTCCACATGGTAGTGTTGCTAATGGGTCGACTTCTCTTCCACATGGTAGTGTTGCTAATGGGTCGACTTCTCTTCCACATGGTAGTGTTGCTAATGGGTTGACTTCTCTTCTACATGGCGGTGTTGCTAATGGTCGACTTCTCTTCCACATGGTAGTGTTGCTAATGGGTCGACTTCTCTTCCACATGGTGGTGTTGCTAGTGGGTCGACTTCTCTTCCACGTGGCAGTGTTGCTAATGGGTCGACTTCTCTTCAACATGGCGGTGTTGCTAATGGGTCGACTTCTCTTCCATGTGGCAGTGTTGCTAATGGGTCGACGTCTCTTCCACATGGCAGTGTTGCTAATGGGTCGACTTCTCTTCCACATGGCGGTGTTGCTAATGGGTCGACTTCTCTACCACATGGCCGTGTTGCTAATGGGTCGACGTCTCTTCCACATGGCAGTGTTGCTAATGGGTCGACTTCTCTTCCACATGGCGGTGTTGCTAATGGGTCGACTTCTCTTCCACGTGGCAGTGTTGCTAATGGGTCGACTTCTCTTCCACATGGCGGCGTTGCTAATGGGCCGACTTCTCTTCCACATGGCGGTGTTGTTAATGGGTCGACGTCTCTTCCACATGGCAGTGTTGTTAATGGATCGACGTCTCTTCCACATAGCGGTGTTGCTAATGGGTCGACGTCTCTTCCACATGTCGGTGTTGTTAATGGGTCGATGTCTCTTCCACATGGCAGTGTTGTTAATGGATCGACGTCTCTTCCACATGGCGGTGTTGCTAATGGGTCGACGTCTCTTCCACATGTCGGTGTTGTTAATGGGTCGACGTCTCTTCCACATGTCGGTGTTGTTAATGGGTCGACGTCTCTTCCACATGTCGGTGTTGTTAATGGGTCGACGTCTCTTCCACATGTCGGTGTTGTTAATGGGTCGACTTCTCATCCACATGTCGGTGTTGTTAATGGGTCGACGTCTCTTCCACATGGCGGTGTTGTTAATGGGTCGACGTCTCTTCCACATGTCGGTGTTGTTAATGGGTCGACGTCTCTTCCACATGTCGGTGTTGTTAATGGGTCGACGTCTCTTCCACATGTCGGTGTTGTTAATGGGTCGACGTCTCTTCCACATGTCGGTGTTGTTAATGGGTCGACGTCTCTTCCACATGGCGGTGTTGCTAATGGGTCGACGTCTCTTCCACATGGTAGTGTTGCTAATGGGTCGACGTCTCTTCCACATGGTAGTGTTGCTAATGGGTCGACTTCTCTTCCACAAGGCGGTGTTGCTAATGGGTCGACTTCTCTTCCACATGGCGGTGTTGCTAATGGTCGACTTCTCTTCCACATGGTAGTGTTGCTAATGGGTCGACTTCTCTTCCACAAGGCGGTGGTGTTGCTAATGGTCGACTTCTCTTCCACATGGTAGTGTTGCTAATGGGTCGACTTCTCTTCCACATGGTGGTGTTGCTAATGGGTCGACGTCTCTTCCACATGGCGTTGTTGCTAATTGGTCGACTTCTCTTCCACATGGCGGTGTTGCTAATGGGTCGACTTCTCTTCCACATGACGGTGTTGTTAATGGGTCGACGTCTCTTCCACATGGCGTTGTTGCTAATTGGTCGACTTCTCTTCCACATGGCGGTGTTGCTAATGGGTTGACTTCTCTTCCACATGGTAGTGTTGCTAATGGGTCGACTTCTCTTCCACAAGGCGGTGGTGTTGCTAATGGGTCGACTTCTCTTCCACATGGTAGTGTTGCTAATGGGTCGACTCCTCTTCCACATGGCGGTGTTGCTAATGGGTCGACGTCTCTTCCACATGGCGTTGTTGCTAATTGGTCGACTTCTCTTCCACACGGCGGTGTTGCTAATGGGTCGACTTCTCTTCCACATGGTAGTGTTGCTAATGGGTCGACTTCTCTTCCACAAGGCGGTGGTGTTGCTAATGGGTCGACTTCTCTTCCACATGGTAGTGTTGCTAATGGGTCGACTTCTCTTCCACATGGCGGTGTTGCTAATGGGTCGACGTCTCTTCCATATGGCGTTGTTGCTAATGGGTCGACTTCTCTTCCACATGGCAGTTTTGCAAATGGAACTGGGCCAGCTTTTCTGCAGGATTCTTCAAGGCAGGTGTAAATGGTCTGTAGGATGTCGAACTGTAACAGCAACAACAACAGCGACAACAACAACAATGACGACGACAACAACAACAACAACAATGGCAACACCAACGACAATGACAACAACAACAATAACGACAACAACAACAGCAACAAAGACAATGACAAACAACAACAACAACAACAATTACAACAAAGACAGCCTGCAGCGACCATCTCAAAAACTACTATGCAGTTGATAGACCAATAACTGCACAGCAAGCAAAAGAACCGATTAAGAAAAGAAAAAAGAAAAAAAGGCCTATATAATTGTTCCGAGGGTCATTTTCCGACCAGGGTCCCTGTCAGCAAGGGAGCACCGCTTAGGAGCTAAAGCTGAGATCCTCATCGTGTGTTGTTTGTGGAGGAGTCACGATTGAAAGGGGCGGATGGATGCCGCTACTGATGTTGAAAAGAGATCAAGTCCTTCTTCACCTGCCTTCCTTCTTCCCTCCCCTTCCATGACCCGTGACGTCCTGCGGATGGACGCCTGCGGATAAGCTTTGCCAAGACAAAGAGACCTCTCCGACGGTGGTGAATGGCGTGTAGATTCTGGTTGTCCTCTTTGGTTGGTTTGTACGTTTTTTGTTCTTTTGTTTTGTTATGTTTTGTTTGTTCGTGTGTGTGTGTGTGTGTGTGTGTGTGTGTGTGTGTGATGGAGATCAAATAGGTCGAAATGTATGACGTTTGTTTTGTAGATTGTTTACTCCTTCGTTTGGCGTCGTAATATGTTTTCGTTCTTTTGTCCTGTTTTCATTTCCCCCGGCAGACCCCCCACTCTGAAAGCTTGTTTTGTTTTGTTTACTTCTTACCCGCTTTATTCACATCCTGCGTAGGCGTGTTGTTTGTTGTTTGTCAGTTGGGTAGGGTATTATGTGTGGAGACCTATCCGTGTTTGTGTGAGTGCGTTTCCACGTGGTATTGTGTGTGGAGACTTATAGATCCGTATTTGTGTGAATGCGATTGCACGTGTGTGTGTGTGTGTGTGTGTGTGTGTGTGTGTGTGTGTGTGTGTGTGTGTGGTGTTTGGGTGGTGTGGTCTGAGAGAGAGAGAGAGAGAGAGAGAGAGAGAGAGAGAGAGAGAGAGAGAGAGAGAGAGATTTAATTTTCAGTACAGTTAAGATGCAATTTGTTTTATTATTACAATTTCTGATTTTATTATTTTACTTATGAATGTTAGGTGTTTCCCTGTTAAGTTTCCTTTATGATTTCTATGTCATTCAGATGTCATTTGTATTATTTTCGTTTCTCATTAATTCATTAAGTTTTGTTTTGTTTTTTAAATGTCAGTACAACAGTAAATAGTTTCAGTCAGTCAGTGTGTGTGTGTGTGTGTGTGTGTGTGAGTGATATCCTTTATATTAGCGACTTTCTAACACGATACTGGGTTGTGCCGACAATATTAATAGTTTGTTTCGAGAATTTGAAAGATCGACACAGAGAAATAAACGACGAGTGATTGACACAAAACAACACCAC
>CM031597.1:47467615-47482615 GCA_018398815.1 Conus ventricosus | reverse complement strand
TCCGGATCTGGAAAAAAACTGACGGAAATTATGGAAGTGAATACACTGGTTTTTGTAGCGGGAAAAAGGTGAAACCGTTTTCATCCGCCACCGATGGATTTTATCTACGCAAAGGGCTGGAGCCTGCGCTGGACACTCGGGTAACAGGTTTCCCAGTTGCGTAGACAGAAAAATCATCCACAAACAATGAGCAGTCTAAAACCCTGCTGAACTGATTGAACAATTGTTGTTGATCTTAATACTAAAGAGGGAGGAGATAGTATGCTCCCCTGTGGAAAAACCCAAACTCCTGCTCGTGGACATCAGAGAGAGTGGTGCCAACCCGGACCGGGAAAACTGTGTTCTGCCAAAAAATTTTGAAAAAAAGGCGGAAGATGACCCCCGAAAACCCAGATCGTGGAGATCATGAAGTATTCCCCGATTCCAGGTGGTATCGAAAGGCCTTCTCCAAGTCAAAGAAATTCCCACTGCATGCTGTCTGTTTAAAAAAGCTTTCCCAAAGTGTAGATTCAGACGAATCAAATGGTCAACTGTACTACGATGTTTGCGGAACCACACTGTTCTTTCGCCAAAAGGCCATCGGTTTTTCGATTTTCCCACATGAGCCTAGCATTGACCATTTTTTCCATCAATTTACAGACACAGTGGTAAAAGCTATGGGACGGTAGTTAGATGGATTAAAAAAGATCTTTTCCGGGTTTTGGGGATGGGAATAATGAGGGCTTTCCGCCAAGGGGGTGGAAAGCAACCTGTAGTCCACACGTGGTTGTATACCTGTAACAGGATTTTTCAGACCTTCTTGCGGAAGTTTGTTTCAATAGTTGATAATGTATGTCATCTATACCTGGAGAGGAATCGCTGCAAGGAGTAAGGCAGATTTCGCTCGTTTAATGTAAAAGGAAGATTGTAGTCTTCCATGTTGTCGGATGAAAAGTTGCAGGGAGATTTTTCTTTTAGGGCTTTGTGTTTGACAAAAGTGACTGATTTATTAGAAGAGGAGAATTCTTTTCAATGGTTGAGCAAGCAGATTAGCAACTGCTTTCTTTTCTGTTATTAAAGAATCCGAAAACTTGAGATGGTTCACAGTGGGACAGGTGTTCTTCCCTTTGATTTTTTTAAATGATGTTCCACATTTTTTTCTTAGAAGTTTTTGATGTCAGCCTGGAGCAGAAGCTTCTCCAGGACCGACGTTTACTGATTTTAAAAGTGTGTCTTGATTTAGCACGGAGTTTCTGATGGGCTCGAGCGTTGGGACCCGAAGGTCTTTGGGTTTATACCTGACGTGAGCCCGTTTTCTAACTTTGGAAATTTTTTGGGCATTCTAAATCGAACCAGGGTGTTTTGGGCATTTGAAGTTTATCGGAAGACACTGGAATACAGGCTTTAGCACATTAAATATAGTGTTAGTCAGAGATTCTGCTGGGTCTGGACTCTGAAAAAAATCAGTGTCCTGGAATTCTTTTGAAATAGGGGCTGCAAATAGACCCCAGTTTGTTTTTATAATTGAGATGTTGAGAGACAGAGACGTGTTCAGTTAATACAGGTTGTAGAAGGACGGGGAAATGGTCATTTCCCGTGCAGATCGTCAGGACAGACCACTCATAGTCAGGACCAGCGAGGGGTCACAAACCGACAAATCTAAACACGAAAGTGAACCTGTGGAAGATGGAGGTAAGTTGCAGATCCGTCGTTTTAGACAACACAAATCCAAGTCTGAAAGGACATCCTCAATCAGCAGACCTCTGGGTGACGTACCGGCACTACCCCAAAGAGGATTGTGACCGTTAAAGTCACCCAACAGCAAAAAAAAGGTCGAGGAAGTTCTCCTATCAGACTGACAAGGTCCTGCGACAAACCGGGACAGAAGGAAAGGGAGATAAAGAGAACAGATGGTCACAGTCTTGTGGAGAGTGACTCTCGCAGCTACAGCCTGAAGCGAGGTAGACAGAGCGACAGGGCTATACAGCAAAGTTTTGTGTAGGGGAAGGGCAACACCGCCCGACAGTCCCAACATGGTGGTTGTGCAGGTATTGAAAGAATATTAAAGCCAGAAAGAGTAAAGGTCTTCTGGCTTTGAATTTGAGTTTCCTGAAGAGCCACGACGGAGGGTTTTATAGACTGACACAGAAGCTGCAGTCCTCAAAGTTGGAATTAATCCACGGTATTCCAATGTAATATTGTACTATCCATGTGCAGAGGGCGAAAAGGAGAGGATCAGGTCATCTCCTCATCGACATCTGCCGCCAATGGAGTGAATTTTTTGTAGTTTCACTGGACTGTGTTGGTCTTTGGACCTGCTGGCAGACTTGCCCGCAGGTGACAAGGCCTGGAGTTTGGAGAAGGTGGAGGTCTGGATTTGGGAGATGGTGGAGGGTTTTTCCTTATCCACCATCTCCACACTGGGTGGAACTCCCTTGCCCGCACGGGCACTGGACAGAGGAGTTCGAGGGGGAACTGCTGGTTTTTTAATCTGCCCAGCAGCAGATGTTGTAGACTGCTGGGCAGTCTGAGGGGTGGCGGATTTTTTGCCTCCACCAGGGGGAATCATTTTGGGTTGAGAGGTGGTGGACCTGCTTTCCCCCAGAGTTGACAGTTCGGACTTGCAGTGTCTTCGAAAAAGTAAAATCATCAGTCTGACAGCAGACTGATCGAGTGGAAACTGTGGGACTTTCCGTACAGCGAAGCATAGGAAGAGGCTGTCGGCGTCTGACTGCCCACAACCTGCTTGCGGGCTTCAAAAAGGAAATTTTCTTTTTAGTCTTTAGTCTTTGAATTGCGGATTCCTGAATCCAAAGAGGACAGTTTCTTGAAGAGGAGGGAAAGGGCGCCACCGCAGTTAGCACAATGTGCCGGATCTTGAACGGGGCCCCTCATGGGTTGCCTTGCAGCAAACACCGCATACCCCTTGGCCCTGAACCCGCGGTCCCTGACATGGCCAAACTTCTGGCACCTGAAGCACCTCAATGGGGACCCGGGACATATAGCTGAACTGAACATTTAGGTAACCAACCTTGATGACGGAGGCAGCACAGGGTTTTCAGAAGGTCAGAAAGAGGGTTTTTGGTGGCCACTCTCTCTTTAACCCTTCTTTACCGTTTACCCTGCGCACTCCGTCACACCCTGGGACGCCAGCTCCCTTTTTATTCCGCCTCTGAAACACCCGCCCGATCTCTGCATCGAATCACACCTTTGGGAATTTAATTGCTTATGGGGAGTCACCCTGATCTCCCTATCCACAAGCTTTTTTGCCTTCTGCAGCTGTTCGGATTGCTTCTGTGATCGACATTTTAAGAAGAAAAGAACCATTCCTCAACCGTTTTATGGACCTAGGTTCACCTGTATACCATGAAAGCCCTTTTGGACAGCAAAAGGGCTCAAAAGCTGAAAGGGGTCTTTTCCCGCTCTGTCCCTTTTCCACCCGAGCCAGGAAGCCCCGAAACCTGTCTTCTGTTTACCTCACTGTCAGATCACTGTCTGTTTCAAATTCCCCTGAAATAGGGGATACTGCCTTCCTCTTCCTTTTGGGGGGGTAGTTTTTTAATGAAGTCATATTTAGTTTATTGTGATTAATCTCTCCCCTTCCCCACACCCCTTGGAGTCCAACTAAGGGGCCAGGGCCAAGAAACCAAAGTCTTGACCCTTCCAGGCTTCGGGAGAGACATTACGACAAGCAGAAGCAACCAACCCTATCCCCTGATCATGCTCAACTCCCGGGAACAGAGAGTGAGCACTGCAGGGGTTTACTTGGCCAGCTGGGGAACTGCCCGTCTTGACCCAACCCCAAGAAGGGGAGCCGATTAGTACACCCGGGCCAAAGTGACTCCTGCTAGGAGAGGTCCGAGCCAAAGTGATGTGTTGAGAGCGCTGGCCCTCTCAATCACCAGGGGTCTCATTCCCCTCCGACACAGGTCGCAACGCACGGCAAACGCGGCGGATCTTAAGGGAGACCACAGAGAGAAAAGGAGGGGTGGAAAAAAAGACTTGAAGGGGACGAAGATAGAAAAGGGCCAAATAAGGGGGGCAGAAAACAAGAAAGGAGAAAGGCGGGTTATCTTAGTCAGGATCCTCACCCTTAGCCTATCTGACATGGGAAGCCCTACCAGGGGCATCAACTCCTTACCACGTTACGCTTAGGCCAAACAGCATCTGCACCTCTCAGGCCTAGAAGCAGTGTGAAAAAAACAGCCTATCTCCAAGTATTGATGCCCCCGCCAGCAAAGCCTAAGGGATCACTGGACCACGCAAACCCTCCGACCACGACAAGGTCGCAACCCCCCGGAGGGCGGCCGCTGGTGTTTACGTTTTTATCAGATGCGAATACTAAAGATGTCTGGGGATGTAGGATGGTGTGCTGCCTGTTAGAAATGCTTGCTTTCGTTAGCTTCTGGATTAGACAGCCAGCCTGCAAAGCAGCAAAATAGAGCGACAGATATACGTACATATATTTGAACATCTTGAACTGGTTAAACGTTACCCAGTTACTTCGGACAAGGATGTAGGCCTACTGTTTTCACACGCGCAAGTCCATGGGATTCTTTTTATTTGTTTTCTTTTCTTTTCCTTTCTTTTGTCTGCCAGCGAAACTTGATGGAGCCATTTCCACGCACATTGAGGAGAAGACAGAATTTGGCCCAGAGAACGAATCCACGAAAAATTGGCTCAGATCCACGAAACGGATCTGGATCAGAGGGGAGATCCAGAATCCTTTTGACCTGAATTGGCGACGCGGGTCTGCGCTCTCCGAGCGTCCTTCCTGTTTCCTGCATATTCTTTCTACCGCTTTAGTAGGTTTTGAACTCAGGGCCCTAAAAGTTTGGTCCTGTCTGGGCATTGACTCTATCAACATTCCTGTAAACTTGGATGACGATCCGTCAGCGTGTCGTCGAATTATCGTGTCAACAGAGAGAGAGAGAGAGAGAGAGAGAGAGAGAGAGAGAGAGAGAGAGGAGAGAGAAACGGACAGACAGACTGAGAGACAGACAGACAGACAGATGGCAAACGAAAAATGAGGACTGGGTGTGACTTTTTTTTTCTCTGTGACACGTGGCATTCAAGACAGTAGCAAAATTTGGCTCGGGCGCGGTGCCTTTTCGTTGAGATCACGGTTGGCAAGTCACACTTCAGGACGTTAATTGGTGCACTGACTCACATTGACTGCACAACCACACGCACATGATGGACAAAGGAGAGGGGTGGGAGTAGGGCGGGTCGAGAGCGACAGGGCCGCGGGAGCAGGAGGAGATAGATGTGGGGGATGGGGTAAACAGAGAGAGTTCGGTTTGTGTGCCAGTGTGTGTGGGCGAGACCTAATAACATTATAACCCTCATGACTTTGTATGTCCACAGGCTCAAAAAAAAAACAAAAAAAAAACTGCGCGAGTGAGAGAGCGCGAGTGAGAGAGCGCGCGCACGCGTGCACACACACACACGCACACACACACACTCACACACACACACTCACTCCAACACACATATACACGCGCCCGCACTCACGCACGCACGCACAAACGTGCACTCACCCACAGACATACACGCGCGGCGCGCCTGTATGCGCGCGTACACACACACACGCACACACACACGTATATATATATGTATATATAATGCTGAACAATTAAGTAGTGGGGGAAAACAAGTACAGGCTAACAATTCTTCCGTCATTATAATAATGACTTTGCAAAGATTTGAAATTTTAGAAAGAAAAAAAATGAAGATGAAGAAAATGGGGGAAATATATTATAAATATGAACAACCCTTCACTAACTGCCTGAGGGAACCATCGTGATCCTTCTGGAGGCAGATCTATTTGTATTGCCTGCTCCTAGGCCTTTCGTCCGCTGGATCGGACTCATCAGGGAGACACGGCTGATTGTGTCTGCGCTCCTGGTGTCAAATAGAGACACACCACAGTTCATAATTCTGTGGTGTTCTCACCACCAAGGGTTCAAAAAAGAATCCAACAGCATCCCCAAAGCAGCCAGCGAAGGATAGTAAAATGGAATAAAACGAAAGTGTGGAGAGGAAAAAAGTTGCTAAAAAACTAAAAGCATTATACAAACAGTATAAAATGTAGGGGACAATCTTTGAGCCTATGCCTGAGGATCCATTCAAGGATACAAGGGAGATCAAAAGATATGGAACAGTTTGAGTGGTCAGCTCTGCTGTTCTATAACTCAAGCAATGTCAGTGGCTAAGAATTGTGCAGGACAACCTTTACTTGGATCTCCTAAGAGATGCAATCTCCCACTGATTGACCAAACAATATGATGCTGAACAATTAAGTAGTGGGGGAAAACAAGTGCAGGCTAACAATTCTTCCGTCATTATAATTATGACTTTGCAAAGATTTGAAATTTTAGAAAAAAAAAAATGAAGATGAAGAAAATGGGGGAAATATATTATAAATATGAACAACCCTTCACTAGCTGCCTGAGTGTCACGGTCAAAAATAGAACAACCAAGTCGTGGTCCAGGTTGTTTGGACATAAGCTCTAACGCAAATATTCTGGGCGTCAGGCAGACGGCCCCATGGTTCGGATCCAGCCAATTAAGCATAGGGAGAGGCTCCACAGAGACGGTCTGTCCGGCTAGACGAACTAAGCAGCTTTGACCGACGCCTCGATGTCTAGCGAGACGAGTCGTAGCGCCTGGCTCAGGCTCATCTAGCCAATTTGTGGAACCAGCGCCATTGTTAGTCGGATGTCGCAGGTTAAAGCAGGAAAGGGAGAGGGAGAAGGTAGTGTGTGGTGGGGTGAAATCTAGCTAATCAATTAAATGACCAATTGACCACCACAGAGAGTAAGGCGTGTAGGCGTGACTGTCATGATTTGAATATCCAATGGAATTAGAGGGAGATAACTTCGGGTATCAGGGTAAAAATACTGACCAATGGTACTCGCCCTTTTTGGACAGATCGGAACGGAATAAGAAGGATGTGAGAGTGAGAGAAAGGCAGAACGAGGGGGAGAACGAACAGAGAGACAGAGAGAGAGAGAGAGGTTCTGGGGTGTAGTCTCTGCAGGAGAAAGGCAGAGAGATGAGAGGAGTGAAGTTTGAGCATTAGCACCAGATATAGTCTGCAAAGGGAGGACTAAAGAGAGATGTGGAAAGAGAGAGTTGCTAACTAATGAAGAGAAAAAGAAAGAAAAAAAGGAAAAGAAAAGCAACCATGTCCATTTAATAGAGCAGACTAGGAGAGAGAGAGAGAGTGCAATGCGTTAATGCAGGAAGAAAGAAAGGAGAACAGATCGATGTTGATAGTCACTGTTCCATCTGAACCGGGGGTTCGACCTCATACTTGGCCAGCGCCACTTTCATCGGCAGTCCAACCTGACCAACGCCAGCAGTCCAGCCTGACCGGTGCCAGCAGTCCAGCTTGACCGGTGCAAGCAGACCAACACCAGTGCCAGCAGTTGTGTCGTGTTGTGAAAGTGACAGTGAAAAGAAAAAAAAAGGAAAAGAAAAAGACAGTGATTCGTGAATAGTTAAGATCACCTGGCCAGGTAAAGTAGAAATCTACTTATACCCGGGTTAGTTAATGATGTTTTAGATAAATGATTTTGTGAAGTTCAGGAAAGAGAGAATGTTTTATTTCATTTGATTCCATATGCATTGATGTTTCGTTCTATGATCATGTGTAGTAAAGTTATAGACTTTACTAGTGGTTTGATGTGACGAATGCATGATATATGAATGAGATTGTAAGCAAGCTGTGAGTGTGTTTGGGCTGTGCGCTAGTCCTTCCTCCACTGACATCACCCGAGGTTGACAATTTATTGGCGAGCTTGCCAGGATATTCTGGCCCATTTATTATAATTGTTCAACTTCTCAGAGAGGAAGCTGGGTGGGATTCAAGTATTGTAATCCTAAGACAAGGGGTTGTCTTACTGTATGTTCCCAAGATAGTTAAATACTAGGCTTGGCATTGCTTCCAAGATAGTTAATACTAGGCTTGGCATTTCAGCCCCAGAGTACTCATTTCGCACAGATTGCCTATAATTCGCTCTCATAGTTGGGTCAGGCGCTGGGCGTCTTATAAAAACTAATTACGTTGTCCCAAGCTAATATTATCATTCATAGGATTGTGCTATTACGTCACTCGTGTCGGTAACCACCAGTTTGGCTGTCGTTGTTATAAAATCTTGTTCAAAAAAAAAAAAAAAAAAGAAGATATAATGGCGGAAGAAAAGAACACCCCTATTGAACAACTTGTGAGTGTCGCTCGTGATTTAGGCTATTCGGGAGAAGAGTTGCGAGCGTTCGTTGAAAACCAGCAAAAGATGGAAAGGGATGAACACGCGGAAAGACGCCGTATCGCAGTAGAAGCGCAGGAAACAGAAAGAATGAAGCAGGAAACAGAAAGAATAAGGGAAGCGCAGGAAACAGAAAGAATAAGGGCAACGCAGGAAACAGAAAATTTAAAGATTCAATTAGAGTTAGAGAAAGTGAGAACACAGAGGGAGACCACCGATGATGGTAGTTCACTTTCCAGTGACTCTGTGCGCAGTTACGCCCCCCGACCCAAGTTGCCAAAATTCTCGGAAGGGACCGATTCGATTGACGCATACATCAGTCGTTTCGAAACGTTTGCGACCAGTCAGGGTTGGCCTCCAGAAGAGTGGGCAGTCATTTTGTCGGCGTTACTGACGGGTAAGGCATTACAAATTTTCACTGCGTTACCAGCAGAACAACAGTCTGATTTCGGCGCTGTGAAGGAATCGTTGATGAAAGGATTTGACCTCACAGAGGAGGGGTTCAGGAAGAAATTTCGTTCAGCTAAATTACAAGCAGGTGAGACGTACACTCAGTTTGGTGCACGTCTAGATCACTATTTTGAGAAGTGGTTAGAGTTGAGTGGTACGAAGAAGGAGTTCGCTGAGTTGAAAGAACTAGTTATGAAAGAACAGATTTTGTCAGGTTGCGGCCCTGAGTTAACCATACATTTGAAAGAGAGACAGCCAGAGACAGCAGGGGAGTTGTTGAAGTTCGCAGAGGTGTATAGAGAGGCACGTTTGGGCACTAAGGTGCAGGAGAAACAGGTGCTAGGCACAGGTGAGAAGAGTGCAAGGAGACTAGGAGAGTTTTCTGCAAAGTCTGCAAACCCAGTGGTGGGGCAGAAGGAAGGGCAAAGGGACATTAGGTGTTTCATTTGTCACAAGAAGGGACATGTGGCGAGGGATTGTCGCATGAGGTTCCAGAAGGCAGCAGCCTTGCAAGAGGTGGATAAGGGTCGTCAAGGGAAACGACCTGCAGTGGAACCAAAAGGGATTCAGTCTGAAGAGGGTGGAGTGCAGCCTATGGCTAGCACTGGACAGCAGTCAGTGTCAGGGATGGAGGGCACTAGGCTGAGTGGTTCGTTACCAGTGGAAGAAGGGTGGATTGGCCAGCAGAGGGTGAAAGTGTTACGAGACACTGGTTGTTCATGCGGTGTAGTACGAACAACGCTGGTCGAGAAAGGGGATTTGACAGGGCAAATCCAGACCTGTACTCTAATCGATGGCACTGTGAGGGAGTTTCCAGTTGCTAAGATAGAAGTACGTACCCCTTACTTCTCAGGCGAGTTGTCTGCGTTGGTGATGGAGAAACCCCTTCATGATTTGATCATTGGAAATATTCCAGGGGCAAGGGATCCAGGGGATCCTGAGTTGTTGACTGCTACAGGGCAGCAGTTCAAACACGGAGCAAGAAGGAGGAAAAGGTTGATAAACCGTTAGTCGTTCCAGCAAGGAAGTCAGACATAGATGTGTCGCCTGATGAGTTTAGGGCAGCGCAGGAACAAGACCCTTCGCTCGTGAAGTCTTGGGAGTTGGCAAGAGGTGGAGAGAAACAGGAGGTTAGAGGAGGTGAGACAGAGTTTCTTGTGAAAGGCGGGCTGTTGTTACCGAGTGTTCACCAAGGGGAAGACAGGTAAGGTGACCACTCAGTTAGAGGTACCAGCAGGTTATCGTGACACTGTCATGTCAGTGGGTCACGAGTCGCTCATGGCGGGTCATCTCGGCACCAGCAAAACAGCTGACCGAATCTTCGATGATTTTCATTGGCCAGGAGCAATGGCAGACATCAAGCGTTTCTGCATGTCATGTGACGTGTGTCAAAGGTCAGCCACAAGAGGGGTGAAGAGGAAGGCTCCTCTTAAACATCCCCTTTAATTGACACACCGTTCAGGAGAGTGGCTGTTGATCTGATTGGCCCAATCGCGCCCTGTTCCAAAGGTGGGCACAGGTATGTGTTGACGCTCGTGGACTACGCGACCAGATACCCAGAAGCAGTTGCATTGAAAGGCGTAGATACGCAACAGGTCGCTGAAGGGCTGGTAGACATCTTCTCTCGCGTGGTGTGCCAGCACAAATTCTCAGTGACAGGGGGTCACAGTTCACCTCAGGCGTGATGAGGGAGGTCAACAGGCTGCTAGGGATCACACAGCTTCTCACTACCCCATACCACCCACAATGCAATGGCTTGGTGGAGAGATTCAATGGTGTGCTAAAGGGCATCTTAAAGAAGCTCTGTGAGGAAAGGCCAGCAGATTGGGACCGCTACATTCCAGCGGCACTGTTCGCCTACAGGGAAGCCCCTCAGGAGAGCACAGGCTTTTCGCCATTTGAGCTGCTGTATGGGCGGACAGTTCGGGGACCAGTGTGCATTCTCAAAGAGCTGTGGTCCGGAGAACAGGAGTCCGAAGAGGTCAAAACCACTTATCAGTATGTGGTGGACCTACGCAATAGGCTCGAGGAGACATGTAAGGTCGCAAGGGAGAGTTTGCAGGAGGCTAGGGTCGTCCACAAGAAGCAGTATGACAGGAAGGTGAGGAAGCAATTCCTCAAGGTGGGAGATCAAGTCCTGTTACTGCTTCCCACGGATCACAACAAGCTGCTGATGCATTGGAAGGGACCATTCACCATCATTGAAAAGGTAGATCAGGACTACCGAATCGATGTGAATGGGAAATCAAAACTTTTCCATGCAAATTTGCTCCGCAAATACATTCAGCGTGAGACCCAGCACATAGGCGCAGCAGCAATCATTGATGGAGGTGAAGGAGACCCAGCAGAAGAAGGGGAGATTTTGTTGCCTGAGTTTCCAGGAGAAGAGTCATACAGGGATGTGTCACTGTATGAAGGGCTAGACAGTAGGAGACAGGAGGAAGTTAGGGGGCTCCTAGAACAGTATAGGGCGTCCCTGACTGATAAACCAGGCAGGACAACTCTAGAGACATGTACGGTGGAGTTAACATCACAGAAACCCGTACATGTGAAAGCCTACCCGATCCCATATGCCACCAAGCAAGTGATCGAGGAGGAGGTAGAAAAGATGTTGGACCTTGGGGTGATTGAACCGTCCAAATCATCGTATAGTGCACCCGTCGTCTTAGTGAGGAAAAAGTCAGGTGAGCATCGATTCTGTGTCGACTATAGACGTCTGAACAGTGTCACCAAGGTCGATGCAGAGGTCATACCAAACATGGAAGACCTGTTCGCTCAGATCGCCACAAGCAAGAGCCAGTATTTCACCAGGATAGATCTGAGCAAGGGTTACTGGCAAATAGCCCTGAGTGAGGACTCAAAGGAAGTCACAGCATTCTCCACTCCTATGGGGCTATACCAGTGGCGAGTACTCCCTTTTGGGATGGTCAACGCACCTGCAGTCTTCTCTCGGATGATGAGGAAGTTATTGACGGGATTGGAAGGCGTTGTGAATTTCATGGATGACATTCTGATAGCATCCGAGACATGGGAGGAGCATATGAGGCAGCTAGGAGCAGTTTTAGAGAGGCTGAGACAAGCCAATCTCACAGCCAGACCAACAAAGTGCCAGGTTGGTTTTCCAAGCCTGGAGTTCCTAGGTTTTGTTGTCGGAGGCGACACAAAGCAGCCAGAAAGGGGAAAGGTGGAGAAGATGATGAATTCAGAGAGACCAAAGATCAAAACAGAAGTCAGGAGTCTGCTAGGTTTTATTGGGTTCTATAGGGAGTTTGTTCCAAATTCGCAGCAATCACGAGTCCTCTCAGTGATTTGGTCAAGGCAGGGAAACCGGCAGTGGTCGAGTGGTCAGACGCTGCAGAGCAAGCACTGCAGACGGTGTTGGAAAGATAGGTTCCCGTCCCATCTTGAAGCTACCTGATATGTCTAAACCATTTCTGTTGCGTACAGATGCATCAGGTGGTGGGATAGGTGCGGTATTGTTGCAGGAGCATGAAGGGGTCGAGTTCCCTGTGAGGTATGCAAGCAGGAAGTTGACAAAGTGTGAAGAAGGGTACGCAACGGTGGAGAAGGAGTGTTTAGCTGTCGTGTGGGCCGTGCAGAAATTCCACAAATACTTGTATGGGAAAGAGTTCGTGATAGAGACTGATCATCAACCACTCAAATTCCTGCAGGAGGCGCAGTTGAAAAACAGCAGAGTGCTGCGTTGGGCAATGGCACTGCAGCCCTACAGGTACCGAGTGCAGTACATTCCAGGTCGACAGAATGTCGGAGCTGACTATTTAAGTCGTGTAGTCTAGCAAGCTGCAACTCAGAGGAAGTCAGTCATATCCGGGGTGCTTTGTTGATAATATGTGTTGATTACAGTTATGTTGATTGGATATGGGTTCATTCCCAGTTGGCTATGGTTCATATTTTTGTGTGAGACTTGTTCATGTTTTCTTTGTGAGACTTGTTCATGTGGATGTAGTTATGCTTGGAGCATACAGTCGCTTGTGTAGTGATGCATTATTTGCAATAAGTGAGGATGGAGATTCCTCAGTGAAGTGTCATGGATCGTGATCATATTATATTGTGCTTTTCATAAGAATTGTGAAGAGAAGATATGGCAAATCCGCAGGTAGGGGGATTGCATAGGTGCGCACAGAGGTCGTTATAAAATGAATTGAAATAACGCAAGAGCGCACGTCAATGATAACTCATTGGAGTGGTATTCACTAATGATATATTATATAATTTATAAACCGTTGGTTGTAAAGTATTTTTTCAAACTTTGCACGTGTAGCTGTGTGTCAGCAAATTCGGTTGTTGTTTTTTTTTGTACCGTGGTTTTGAGACGATGCGGTGCATAGTCTTTTGCAAGGGGGAAATTGTCACGGTCAAAAATAGAACAACCAAGTCATGGTCCAGGTTGTTTGGACATAAGCTCTAACGCAAATATTCTGGGCGTCAGGCAGACGGCCCCATGGTTCGGATCCAGCCAATTAAGCATAGGGGAGAGGCTCCACAGAGACGGTCTGTCCGGCTAGACGGACTAAGCAGCTTTGACCGACGCCTCGATGTCTAGCGAGACGAGTCGTAGCGCCTGGCTCAGGCTCATCTAGCCAATTTGTGGAACCAGCGCCATTGTTAGTCGGACGTCGCAGGTTAAAGCAGGAAAGGGAGAGGGAGAAGGTAGTGTGTGGTGGGGGTGAAATCTAGCTAATCAATTAAATGACCAATTGACCACCACAGAGAGTAAGGCGTGTAGGCGTGACTGTCATGATTTGAATATCCAATGGAATTAGAGGGAGATAACTTCGGGTATCAGGGGTAAAAATACTGACCAATGGTACTCGCCCTTTTGGACAGATCGGAACGGAATAAGAAGGATGTGAGAGTGAGAGAAAGGCAGAACGAGGGGAGAACGAACAGAGAGACAGAGAGAGAGAGAGAGGTTCTGGGGTGTAGTCTCTGCAGGAGAAAGGCAGAGAGATGAGAGGAGTGAAGTTTGAGCATTAGCACCAGATATAGTCTGCAAAGGGAGGACTAAAGAGAGATGTGGAAAGAGAGAGTTGCTAACTAATGAAAGAAAAAGAAAGAAAAGAAAAGGAAAAGAAAAGCAACCATGTCCATTTAATAGAGCAGACTAGGAGAGAGAGAGAGAGTGCAATGCGTTAATGCAGGAAGAAAGAAAGGAGAACAGATCGATGTTGATAGTCACTGTTCCATCTGAACCGGGGTTCGACCTCATACTTGGCCAGCGCCACTTTCATCGGCAGTCCAACCTGACCAACGCCAGCAGTCCAGCCTGACCGGTGCCAGCAGTCCAGCTTGACCGGTGCAAGCAGACCAACACCAGTGCCAGCAGTTGTGTCGTGTTGTGAAAGTGACAGTGAAAAGAAAAAAAAAAAGGAAAAGAAAAAGACAGTGATTCGTGAATAGTTAAGATCACCTGGCCAGGTAAAGTAGAAATCTACTTATACCCGGGTTAGTTAATGATGTTTTAGATAAATGATTTTGTGAAGTTCAGGAAAGAGAGAATGTTTTATTTCATTTGATTCCATATGCATTGATGTTTCGTTCTATGATCATGTGTAGTAAAGTTATAGACTTTACTAGTGGTTTGATGTGACGAATGCATGATATATGAATGAGATTGTAAGCAAGCTGTGAGTGTGTTTGGGCTGTGCGCTAGTCCTTCCTCCACTGACATCACCCGAGGTTGACACTGAGGGAACTATCGTGATCCCTTCTGGAGGCAGATCTATTTGTATTGCCTGCTCCTAGGCCTTTCGTCCGCTGGATCGGACTTATCAGGGAGACACGGCTGATTGTGTCTGCGCTCCTGGTGTCAAATAGAGACACACCACAGTTCATAATTTTGTGGTGTTCTCACCACCAAGGGTTCAAAAAAGAATCCAACAGCATCCCCAAAGCAGCCAGCGAAGGATAGTAAAATGGAATAAAACGAAAGTGTGGAGAGGAAAAAAGTTGCTAAAAAACTAAAAGCATTATACAAACAGTATAAAATGTAGGGGACAATCTTTGAGCCTATGCCTGAGGATCCATTCAAGGATACAAGGGAGATCAAAAGATATGGAACAGTTTGGGTGGTCAGCTCTGCTGTTCTATAACTCAAGCAATGTCAGTGGCTAAGAATTGTGCAGGACAACCTTTACTTGGATCTCCTAAGAGATGCAATCTCCCACTGATTGACCAAACAATATGATGCTGAACAATTAAGTAGTGGGGGAAAACAAGTGCAGGCTAACAATTCTTCCGTCATTATAATAATGACTTTGCAAAGATTTGAAATTTT
>CM031597.1:47387615-47452615 GCA_018398815.1 Conus ventricosus | reverse complement strand
GACACAATCGAAGCCCTTGATGGTGGATAGGATTTAGACTTTTCAGGTAGGAAGATCTGGCCGAGCCATACACTACACACCCATAGTCCAGTTTGGAGCGGATCAGAGCCCTGCAAAGATGGGTGAGAGTTTTCTTTTCAGCGCCCAATCTGTGTGTGCACAGACTCGCTGAATGTTCAGTGCTTTCTGACATGTAGTTTTTAAGTATTGGATATGACTTTTAAAGTTCAGTTTTTTTTATTAAAAAACAAAAAAAACAAAACAAAAAACACCAGAAATTTGGCTTCTTTCACAGCTGGAATGGTGGACTTGTCCAGACGAATTTCAGGATCATCAAAAAAAAAAAAAAAAAAAAAAACCCTGACAAAAATTGTGGAAATAGATTGACTGAGTTTTGGTACTTGAAAGGTAACCGTTTTCCTCGGCCCACTATTGAATCTTATTGACACAAAGTTGGAGTCGACGCTGTACGCTGGCGTAAGAGGCCCCAACTGCGTACAGCGCGAGTCATCAAACAAACAGACATGGCAAATGAAACAAACTGCAGACATGACTCAGAACATTGGTTTACAGATTTCACGATGTCGTTGATTTTGATGCTGAAAAGAGCAGGAGAAAGAATGCTCCCTTGAGGTACACCCAACTCTGCCATGGATGTCAGACAGCGTGGTGCCAATACGCACCTGGAATTGTCGATCAGCCCGAAAGTTTTGAATAAACAGAGGCATGTGACATGAAAAGCAAGTCCATGAAGATTTATAAGGATTTCCCGATTTCCAGGTGGTGTCGTACGCTTTTTCCAGATCAAAGAAGATAGCGACCACACGCTGTTTATTGATGAAGGCATTGCGGATGGTGGTTTCCAGACGGACTAAAGGGTCAGCTGTCGAGTGGTACTTCCGGAACACGCATTGTTCACTGGTAAAGGCCATCGGTTTCCAGCTTCCACATCAGTCGAGAGTTGACCATCTTTTCCATTAACTTGCAGAGGCAGCTGGTCAGAGTTATTGGACGATTGTGTGAAGGATTTGTAAGGTCCTTTCCAGGCTTAGGAATCGGAATGATCAGGGCTCTCCGCCCGGAGGGCGGAAAGCACTGTGGTCTAGATATGATAGTAAACTTTGAGAAGGGTCTGGAGAGAGCTTTCTGGGAGATGTTTCAAAAGCTGATAGTGGATCTCATCCAGGCCAGGAGCAGAATCGTTGCAGGTTTGCAAAGCTGAGTTCAGTTCATTGATCAAAAATGGCAGATTGTAGGCTTCAGTGTTGTCCGATGAGAAGTTACAAAGACATTTTTCTTTAAGAAGTTTGTTTTTCAGAAAAGCAGCCGATTTATTTGTGGAGGAAAAGTTCTTTTCAACAGTTGAGACCAGCAGATTAGCTATAGCTTGTTTACCTGTGATCAGTGCTTCTGCAAGTTTCAGGTGATGAATTGAGGGGTTGGTGTTCTTTCCTTTGATTTTCCTGATGATGCTCCAGACTTTTTTCTTGGATGTTTTAGGTGTCAGCCCGGAGCAGAAGTTTCTCCAAGACTGACGTTTACTGATTTTAAAAGTGTGTCTCGTTTTGGCTTGGAGCTTTTGATGGGCTTGAGCGTTGGGAGCTGAAGGTCTTTGGAATACCCGACGCTGAGCCCGTTTGCGTACTTTTGAGATTTGTTGGCAGTCAGAATTGAACCAAGGTGTTTTTGGCAGTTGGAGTTTGTCGGAAGACATTGGAATACAGGTTTTTGCAGACTTTATCAAAGTATTGTTAGACACTCGTCTGGGTCTGGACTTTGAAGATGTCAATTTCCTGGAGCTCCTTTAAAATTTGCAGCAAAAAGATTCCAGTTAGCCTTCTTATTATTCAGGTGTTGCGGGACAGAGGCGTTTTCAGTTGTTATGGGTTTTAACAGAACAGGAAAATGGTCACTTCCATGCAGATAGTCCGGACAGACCACTCAGTCCAGGACCAGCGAAGGGTCACATATCGACAAATCTGAACACGAAAGTGAACCTGAGGAAGAGTGGGGGTAAGCTGGAGATCCGTCGTTCAGACAACACAAATCAAACATGAAAAGACATCTTCAAGAAGCATACCTCTGGATGACGAAGTCAACTACCTAAAAGAGGATTGTGTCCATTGAAATCACCCAACAGCAAAAAGGTCGAGGAAGTTTTCCGATCAGATGACAAGGTCCTGACAAACAAACTGGGACAGGTGGTGGCAAGTATAACGAGCAAATTGCAATGGTTTTATGGAGAGTGACTCTCGCAGCTACTACCTGAAGGGGGGTAGTCAGAGCCACAGTACTTAACAGCAAAGTTTTGTGTATAAGAAGGGCGACACCGCCCATTAGTCCCAACGTGGAAGGTTGTGCAGGTTTGGAAAGAACATTGAAGCCAGAAAGAGTGTCTTAATTCTGGCTTTGAATTTTTCTTTTCTTAAGAGCTCCTACCTGAGGTTTTAGTGTTTGACAGAAAAGCTGCAGTCCTCAAAGTTTGTGTTTAAGCCACGGATGTTCCAATGAATTAATTTACTATCCATGGTGCAGAGGACAAACAGGAGAGAAGTCAGTTCATCTCCGAGTCGTTCGCCCGTATCCAATGGAGCGTATCTGTTTTTAAGATGGATTGGTTTGTTTGGGTCTCAAGACCTGCTGGCAGACTTGCCCGCAGGTGAAGACGGTTTGGGTTTTGGAGACGGTGGTGGCTTCTTTTTCATCTCCACCATCTCCACACTCGGTTGGACTCCCTTGCCCGCACAGGCATTGCTCTCGAAAGTTCGAGGCGGGGAGGGCTGGGTTTGTTTATACTGCCCAGCAGCAGATGAATTAGACAGTGGGCAGTCTGGAGGGGGGGGGGGGGGGGGGGGTGGATTTATTGCCCCCGCCAGGGGCATCCACTTTGGGTTGTGAGGTGGTGGACCTGCCTCCACCGGGGCTTGGCATTTTTTCTTGCAGCGTTTTGAAAAAAAAAATGAAAACATTGGTTTGACAACAAACTGAACGTGTTGAGCCTTTGTTCACAGCCGAAGCGTATGAAGAAACTGGAGAAGTCTGATACAAGGACCTGTTTCCGTGCTCGAAAAAGATGTTCTTTTCTGTTTTTATCTTTTGGATATTTGATTCTTGGATCCAAACTGGGCAGCTGGGTGAAGAGGAGGGGTGGTCGCCACCAGTTTGCACAACGAGCCGGATCTTTACACAGCCCATCATGGGTTGCTTTGCAGCAAATATCACCCCTCCCCCCTTCCCAGAACAGCGGTCCCTGATGTGTCCAAACTTCTGGCACCTAAAGCACGCATCGGAGACAGAATGTATAGTTGAACATGGACATTCAAATAACCCACTTTGATGACCTGAAGTAATGAAGGGGTACAGAATGTCAGAAAGAGGGTGTTGGTGGGCACTTTTCTTTACCTTTTCGAACTGGGACCCTATGCACCTCTATCACACCTTGGGATGCCAGTTCCGTTTTCATTTCTGCCTCCGAGACACCTCCGAGATCTTGGCATCGAATGACTCTTTGGATGAATTCAATTGTTTATGGGGAGTCACCTGGAGTTCTCTATCCACTAGCCTTGTGGCCTTCAGCAGCTGTTCAGATTGTTTCTTCGACTTGCACTGGACAAGGAATGAGTCGTTTCTTAGCCTTTTCACCGACTGAGGCTCGCCTGCTAGTCTTGGAACCCTTCTGGATTGCGAAAGGACTTAGAGCTGAAATTGGCTTTTCCTGCTCTGTTCCTTCAATCACAAGCCAGGAAGCCCAGAATCCTGTCCTCTCTCTTGTTTTCTATATCAAAGTCGCAGTCTGAATCAAAATCCTTCGATATAGGGGCTACTGCCTTCCTGTTCTTTCTTTTTTTTTTTTTTTTTTTTTTTTGGGGGGGGGGGGGGGGGGGATGTTTTTAGAAAAAAACAAACATGTTTTATGTGTTTTAATTTCGTCTCTCCTTTGCCCACCAGCCACGGAGTCCAATAAGGGGCCAGGACCAAGAAGTCACCGTCTTGATCCCTTCCAGGCTTCAGGAGAGATATACGACAAACAGAGCACCACCAACCTTATCCCCTTGATCATGCTCAACTCCGTAGTCAGACAGCCGAGCACTGCAGGGGTTACCTTGGCCAGCTGGAGGACTGCTGTCTTGACTCAGCCCCATGCAGGGGAAGCCGATTGACACACCTGGGCCAGAGTGTACCTCCTGTCTAGGAGAGGTCCGAGCCAAAGAGATGTGTGGAGGACACCAGCCCTCTCAATCACCAGGATCTCATTCCCCTCCATCACAGGTCGCACCGCACGGCAAACGCGGCGGATGTTAAGAAGACCACAGAGAGAAAAGGAATATGGAAAAGAAGATTTGAAGGGGAAACGAAGATAGAAAAGAGCCAAATAAGAAAGGCAGAAGGTAAGGAAAGGAAAAAGGTGGGTTACTTAAATCTGGGCCTCACCCATAGCCTTTCTGACATGGGTGGCCCTACCAGGGGCATCGACTCCTTACCGCGTTGTGCTTACGCCAGACAGCAACTTGACTTCCAGGCCTAGACGCATTTTCAAAAAACTAGCCAATCATCAAGTATTGATGCCCCCTCCAGCAAAACCTATGGGAACACTGGACCGCGCAAGCCTCCGACCACGGCAAGGTTGCAACCCCCGGAGGGGAGAGAGAGATGAAAATGAAAATGAAATGAAATCAAATGAAAATGGTTTAGTTACGTATACAGGTCATGGCTCCATATGAAGGAAATGTGTGTGTGTGTGTGTGTGTGTGTGTGTGTGGGAGAGACAGAGAGAAGAGAGAGAGAGGAGAGAGAGAGAGAGAGAGAGAGAGAGAGAGACAGAGAGGGGGTTGTGGTGGTAAAGGGACATGAAGCATACCAGTTGCCAAGTGATGATGCTGGGATTCCAATCCTTCACTACTGTTTTCACAACACTGTTCCAAATGTGACTATCAAGTTACTCGAGACCTGCACTGTATACCCTCACAATCTGCTGTGGGGACATGAAGACAACAGTGGAGGTGGCGGGTGGGTACATAAAGAACAACAGTGGCGGTGGGGGGGGAAAGAGGGGGTGGGGGCTGGGAGCGTTAACAAACAAACACATGTTGCACAACATTCCTCGGTCCAACTCCGTGGCGTCGGAAGATATTGTGTGTGCGTGTGTGTGCCGTGTGTGTATGTATGTGTGTGTGTGCGCGCGCGCGCGCGCGCGCGCGCGTGTGTGTGTGTGTGTGTGTGTGTGTGTGTGTGTGTGTGTGTGTGTGTGTGTGTGTGTGTGCGCGTGCGTGTGTGTGATCTTCTAAATTTTGTGAAAGCGTGGGCAGGAGGGGGGAGGGGAGGGTGGCAGTGTATTGCAACATGCAGTCCATTTTTTTTTTTAATCAAAAGAAGCAAAACTGATGCATCCTGAACAAAATTTAACCCTAAAGACATTTCACCAAAACGCCTCTCAGGAGCAAACAAACTCTGTCATAACTTCAAATGTTACCCCTCCCCCCTCACCCCGTTTGTCTCCCTTTGGTCTCAGGTATTCAGTGTCTTATTAGTTTCAACTATTTGGGAAGGAAGGAGGGATGTAATGGTGTGGAGGACAGATCAAGGTTCTGTGCCCCCCCCCCCCCCCCCCCCCCGCGTCCCATATTTTTGTTTCTCTCTTCTCTGTATATGATTTATACTTATCCCAAAGCATTTCCATGTCTTTTTGTGTGTCTGAGCAGCTGAAAATCAGTCAGTTTCGAGAGGTCTGTTCAGACCATAGTAAAAATTCCAACACGTTATCTAGGACAACTTGAAATGCCCGCACTCACAACCAACTCATCACGCCCCCCCCCCCCCCCCCCTCCTCCCCTGGCCGGCCATCTCCCACGTCCCTTCTTCACACATGTGCGTATCGGCGATTGTACAGCTTACATGTAGCCTTCACAGACATTAATCACTGACTGAACTTCCACTTCATCGACCAATCGCAATGACGTTTGGAGCTTTAGAAGGAAATCTGTTTAATTTGCCCAGCCGTTACTTCTCCCTACACCAGAAATAGTAACGCCCCGCTGACTGGTGACCGAAGCGCTTAAACATTTTTACCCTCAGTAACTGAGCAGGAAACCAATCGTCCCAAAGGTTTCGAATGTGTTTAGTCACTGGTCGTTTCTATGAACAGTATCGGTAACTCGATACACGCACAGGCCTGCATCCGCCCGAATGAGTAATCTGACAGGACTTAACCCTACCATTAACCGACTACTCGGTCGCCACTTGCACTAACAGATCCGTGGCGCAATCGCTCTACCATCTCAGTATTGGGAAACGCCGGAACCAACCAGTGACGCGTTTTGTTTCAAACCGTACGGTGACGTACACTGAGACATGTGACGCGTGCTGGACGCATGAATGACTCATGGATGATTACGTTTACTAGTTTGACCTCTTGTTTAAGGGGTCAACAAACACATGTGCGGTAACTTTCTCGTGGGAAAAAATAGCTGGTCATTGATGACGAGACCGGAACGAGACTGCCTAAATCAGAAATATTGTCCCCTAAATGATGCCACATTTCACGACTAAAATTCAAAGAAAATCTTGCGCCATTAGCAGATACGAAGATCATTGCCTCTGTGAAGAATGTTTAAAAAAAAAAAAAAAAGGAAAGAGTGTTGAAGAAATGTTTTAGATACAGAGGCCTACAAAGACTCTTCAGAAAACGTTTTTTCCTGATGCGTGATTTTAAGACAGAGCATTGAAAAATACTGAGATACCCTCTAAAAACAAAATACTCATAAACAAGTTTAACCAGCTTAAAAAAGAAAAAAGAAAAAAAAAAGTTCAATTTCCGTTCTTCGTGATATATATTAATAGCCTACAGTCACAAGTCGCTCATTCTCCATAAATTCATGTTGTTTATAGCACTGCCAACCGCGAGGGGCCATGTCAGGCTGGCTGTCATCTCGTCGAAGACAACAACCTGACACAGATGTAGTATTGAATAACAAAGAAAAAGATAAGATTCAACACCAAATGAACAAATCTGCAACAAAAGTAAGTTAGATTTTACAGAACCACAGAGAGAGAGAGAGAGAGAGAGGGGAAAAGAGAGAGAGAGAGAGAGAGAGAGAGAGAGAGAGAGACAGACAGACAGACAGACAGAGACAGAGAGAGAGAGAGAGAGAGAGAGAGAGCTGCGTGGGGACTTTGGCGAGTTCGGATTCCACACTGGAGCAGGCGGGCGGAACCAAAATGGAACTGGTATAGCTGATGCGCACGCGCGCGCGCGTGTGTGCGTGCGCGAAATGCTTGTGCAACACACACACAGAGTAGCATTTCAAGGTCGCCGACATAAAGGGAAGTGACACCGTCTTGGGGTACAGTTGTGTCCAATCATTATGCTTCGTGCAGTTCGTTGTATTTTATGCTTGATTGCCAGTATTCCTGGGAAAAACATCTCAAGTGTAACGTTTCTGACCCAAGAAATAACCCATGGTTTGCCGAAAAGCATTGGTGCATGGCGGGAAAAAAAAAAAGAAACAAAAAAGAAAAAAGAAAAAAAGAAAAAAAAAAAGAAAAAAAAAAAGAAAAAAAGAAAAAAAAAAAAAAAAAAAAAAAAAAGAAAAAAGAAAAAAAGAAAAAAAAGAGTGAGGCAGCACATGATATGAGAAGATATCATTTGTGACCATAAGCGATGCTACTTTATTTGCTAGTACCGTAGATGCAGTGAATGTTGAATGGACACAAACTGAACCAGAGACCAGCTTGTTAAGGCCTTTCTCATTGATGTTTTGGACCGTCATTGTAACCGAGTTTAGTTGTCTGGAGAGCTTGTTGTTCTGTCAACTGTTCATGCTGTATCTGAATAACGATTACAATGCTTTTATGCTTTGCTAAAAAAAAAAAAAAAAAGGGGGGGGGGGGGAGGAATTGGTGGGGGAAGGGGGGGACCTTCCCCCCGAACAACACTAGCACGTACACACACATTCTCACAGAGAGAGAGAGAGAGAGAGAGAGAGAGAGAGAGAGAGAGAGGAACATTTCTTACGGCGTCCAAAACATTTGAAAGGCCGACAGTTTACGATGCTCAGGAACCCTCGACAATCCGATCACCAGAGAAAACACCCTTACCATTACACGTAATATTAACTTGAAGCGCATGGCACCTGTGTGTTTGTCTAGCTATACAACCAAGCACAGGTGAAAGAGAGGGGGGTGACGGTAAGGGGAGGCCTATGCTCAGAACCCCGCATCTCTTCCATATTTTTGCTTAATTAAAAGAGAGATTTATATACACACACACATACGTGTGTGTGCGTGTGTGGAGTAGACATCATGCCGTGTTCCAGGAGTGGCCGCCAGTGTATACCTTCAGCGTCTGGAAGAAGGGGATTGGGGAGTCTTCATCCCCCCCCCCCCCCCCCCCCAAGACCCCGTCACCAAGTCCTTGCCCCTAGACTCCTCCACGATCTAAACAGACCCTTAGAACACTTCTTTCCGACAGACAGTATTTTGAGTTGCCCCTGTGTGAACATGGCTACTTTCAAGGAAATGTGTGTGTGTGTGTGTGTGTGTGTGTGTGTGTGCGTGTGTTTCTAAACCTTTATATCAAGAAGCATCTGCTTTCTATTGAAATCCCTCGCCTATTCTCCCGGCTCAAGTTCTGACCCCCCTCCCCCACCTCCACCCCCCTCATCGCGCTTGAAAAACAAATCTTACTATGCTACTGTTAATATGACATCATTGAACAGGAAAAGTTCATATGGAACGCGCGTGCGCGCGCGCACACACACACACACACACGCAGACATAGACAACTCGCTCACACACACCACGAAAACATTAGCATTTCGAATTTACTTTGCTGCCACTGAGGGTTAAATCCAAGATCAGCAGCATCCACATCCCAGTGTATTTTTCCTCTTAACGTTTTGCACCGTTTCTAGGATGAAACCGTTAGCGCTCAATCGAACTCACCATCTACACTAAATGATTCTCATCAATGTTACCGCTCTGTGTGATTTCTTCCCTCTCCACGACAGGACTCGAAGTTCTTCTCGCTGTTCGGCGACAGCCTTGAAAGGTTCCTGGATGATACACGGACTGAAATGCATCCCTGATAATAAAACGACCTCCGTCGTCGGCTGGCCTGTAAACAGCACGTTTTTCTCTCGCTCTCTTTCAAGGGCAGCACTCGAGTCGAGTGCGCCAAGCAGTGAAAGAGATGGGTGGAGTGAATTCGAAAACCAAAACCTCAACTGCATTCCGACCCACATACCTGCACGGCAATCTCATTTCCATTCACATTTCTAGTCCCGACAGAAAAAACTGGTGTGGTGGAAAAAAAAAAAGAAGGGAAAAAAAAAGAAAAAAAGCCATGACCAGTTTCCGCTGGTATTCCCCTGCCTGATGTTTACACAACACGCCGCACAGCTTGGCAGCAGAGAGGGCGTCAGAGGCAAACCACGCACAAGTGAGAATTCCCCGTATGATGACGTCACCTGCTGGGCGAGAGGCCCTTCCAGGGACCACGTTCATCACCTCGAATTTGTTGGCAAAAACCAGCAACACAGGCGCTTGAACTAATGGATTGCATTATGCGGCCAAGGATGCGGCGAGCTGGTAAGTTCAGACCAGGAAGCGATGACCCACCCACAGCCAAACCCCTAGCACATAGGCCTGAGTTGGCATTAACTCCTATCGTAGGCATAGTGTTTGCCCTCAAGATCGTCTTCATCCGTGCCTGTAGGTTTGTCTGGATGTGTACGTATAATTACTGAGATTTAAAAACCAAAACAAAAAATAAAACAGAACAAAACGCACCGACCCCATTTTAAGCCCAAAACACATTGCAAACATGGGATACGCAAAAAGATGGACCAACTATTCAATCTGGGTACGGATCCCAATAAAAGGGTGGAAGCACACCCCCCCCCCCCCCCCCCCCATCCGCTCATTCCATTCCAGTGACACTTAGTAAAAAATATGGAACGTGGCCAAGTTTCAATTCTGTTTAAATGTTACAGCGGCTCTGGATCACAGGACAGATCCAGTATCCACTCCACCTTAGCAGAGGTCTGCATTTTCCCCCAAGTGTCCCTCTGCGACTGCTGAAATGGACTCACATTTATTGTTATACAAGTGAGATTCTCCATTTCTAGGCGAGTTTGTGTGGACAATGATCTTGTGGACAGTGTTCTTCCTTTTCTGATATCCTCATGGCGCTTCCTTACCAGCTGACTTGCTGTCTCAGATAAAGCTCAACTGAAAACCCACCTTTAACTGTTGCGAGTGCATAACCGACCATGCAACTTAAAACCAAGAGCGACTCTCAAATCAAGGATTTTTCGTCCATCATGCAGCTTAAAACATGAGTGACTCTCACATAAAGGATTTGTCATCTTTCTAGGGTGATATCTTTATCAAAACTGAAAATAAGCTTGCAGAGCAAGGATACCCGAGACCACCAAACCACCCTGTTAGAGCAAGTACACCAAGAACTTTGTACCCTTGTTTCTGTCCTTCATCTTCCCCCCTTACGGCACCAAGATTTGTTGAGAATCTGTGACCCCACACATTCCTCACCCTTTATTACCTATAGTTTGTAGGCAACTTCCAAAGAGAGATAAATTTTACATTTGGAACTTTCAGATGTTAAATCATTGTTTTTCTTTCTACTAAAAGTTCCATAGCGTTATGACCATAGGGGCAGAGAACTATTGGAGAGTCACCATGTCCCAGGCAAGGGATTCTGGAAGGCAGAGTCCATCCCTCTCCTTTATCGAGCTGAATCAGGTGATCATGTACTGCTGGGTGGACTGATAGGGTTTTCAAAGTGTAAATATCACCCCTCTCCCTCCCCTCCCCAAGCAGTTTGAACTCATGATAGCAAGAAGAGGGGGCCCATACTCACATGGGTTGAACATTTACCTGCCGAGATCATGATTATGAATCATCAATACTGAGAAATACTAAGCTCAACACTGTGTGTTCCATGAAATTAATGACAGTGTCAGCAAGTAATTCTTAATTCAGCAGTTTCCAATATAGGAATTCCCTCCAAAAAGGAAATGCCCCCCCCCCCCCCCCCCCCCCCCCCCCCCCCCCCCCCCCCAGCCCCCAACTCCATTTTTTAACTTCCTTAAATTTGGGGGGTACTGTCTTTGGCCCAATTTCCCAAAAATTGTCGCTGAATGTCTCCATGCTCGGGGACCTACGGTCCGACTTCCTTGAAAAATTATGGGCAGCCTGGCCATCTGTGAACAATAGATTAAAGTCTCTTGTTGGATTTTGGAAGTTTAAATTTCCCTTTTGATGCTGAACAAAAAAAGATGTATTGACTTTTTCCTTGTGTATTTTTTGGTGGTCCTAGGGCTTATGATGTAGCCCAACATGTACAACCAATAGAAAGATAAGATAAGATAAGTTGTTTTATAGCCCAGCCGACCGAAAAGGGCCACTCGGGGGTTTCCCACTTTTAAAATCAATCCCAGCCCATAAAAAAAAAAAAAAAAAAAAAAAAAAAAAAAACCCATTTTAAACATCTCTTTAAATGACATCGTCTACAAACCCCCAAAACTTTTTAAAAAAATTTTTTCATCCGTAAAATCTTAAATAGAGAAAAATATTAATCTCTCCAAAAATAAAGGATCACATCAGGTGGGACATCCCTGAAAGGATCTTCAGGACTCCGGTAAAATGTTTGGTCTCACATCGTGCAAGTCCCAACACTCTAAAGAACTTTTCATTGTGAGTGGGCATGACATGGAATCCCACCACGGAGCTTTTCCCTTTTTTAAAAAGGTAAGCGGGGTAAAATACGAATGGCCGGTGCCCCGGGCACAGAACCTTTCCTCTTTCGACCTCCCGCGGGGATGGGAGGAATCCTTAATTTTTGGACGGTCTAAAGAGTTTGTTATCGTCTGTGTGTCCAAATCCTCCTGCCAGAGGTCTCTCCAAACGTTAACTTGGGTTTCAATCTGAACGGGGATATAAATGTTGGACTTTTTTCTCTCTTGGCTTCTGGCTAAACGATCACCATTTGCCCGCCGATGCCAACATGACCGGGAACCCAAGAAAGGTAATGTTGTAACGCCGTTTTTAAACTTGCTAAAAAATTTTCAAAAAAATAAAAAAGTTCGGATGCTGAAGGTTGGGGCCAGCTATGGTTTCCCAAAAGCTGACAGCGAATCTGCAACCAGAAAGTCCCTTTTTGAAAAAAGTGAGATTATTTCCCAAAAACCCCCCCGTACCAAGCATAGTTCGGGCAGAATAACAGAAGCATGGGAATGATATTTTTCCAACAGACTGAGAAGGAGCCCCGGGGGCGGGGGCTGCACGGGCCCACTCCATCCTCAGACTTGGAACCGTCAGTGAAAACTTTTTGATAGGAGGGGAATTGGAACAGAGCTCAGCATACAAACCCTTGTACCCAAGAGCTGGAGCTCCTTACGGAAAGCTGAAATCGAAACAAATCTCGGGTTTTGGGAAAAATCCTTGGAGGTTGATCCGAAATTAAAAAATCGGAAACTCCCCCAGGTTAACCGCATTCCGCACGTGAGGCGCATACGAACCCAAACGGGGGGCCCATTTGGGTTATTTTCAAACTTATTTTGGGAAAACGGAGGGTAAAAAACACGTCTGGGAGGATTCTGCGGTTCTGAGAACGCGGATGAATAATTCAAAAACGTTCAGCCTGCGGTTGGACAGTGAAGGTTCCCACTGCCTCTGCGTACGGCTGTAACAGGGGGGGTGGGGAAAACGCTCCAAGACAGAGACGAAGCCCTTTTGATGGGGGATGGGGTCCAAGATTTTTTGGGGAAGATTCGGGGGGGCCGTACAAGCAAAACCTTCCCATTTGGAAGGGACCAGGGCTCTGTAAGGGCAAAAAAGTTTTTCTTATCAGCGCCCCAGTCGGTTTGCTAGGCCCCGAGAATATTCAGGGCCTTTGGCAAGCATTTTGAGGTTTTTAATATGGCTGAGAAAGTTAAGTTTTTGGTCAAAAGACTCCCAAAATTTGCCTCTTTACACTGGAATGGGGATTTCCCTACTTGAATTTCCCGGGATCGGAAAAACCGAGGGTTTATGAATGAATACATGGGTTTTCGTAGCAAAAAAGGTAAAACCGTTTTCATCCGCCCCCCATGGATTTTATCTCCAAAGCTGGAGCCTGCCTGGACCCCCGGGGTACGGTCCATTTTGCGTAGCAGCAAAATCATCCAAAAACAATGACATCTGAACCGTGAAGATTGAACAATGTTGTTATTAATACTAAAGGGGCAAGATAGATGCTCCCTGTGGAACCCCAACTCCGCCGTGGACATCAGAGAGAGTGGTGCCAACCCGGGACCTGAAACTGTTTTTCTCCAAAAAAATTTTTTGAATAAAAAGGGAAGATGACCTCGAAAACCCGATCGTGGAGATCATAAAGTAATCCCCGACTTCCAGGGGGTATCGTAGGCCTCCCCAAAGTCAAAGAAAATGCCACTGCATGCTGTTTTTCAAAAGGCGTTCCAAATGTAGTTTCCAGACAATCAAATGGTCAACGGTAGTCCGTGTTTGCGGAAACCACACGTTCTTTCGCCCCAAAAGGGCCCATCGGTTTCGTTTCCACATGAGCTAGCATTGACCATTTTTTCCATAATTTAAAAACACAGCTGGTCAAAAGCTAGGGGACGGTTAATTTGAAGGTTTAGAAAATTTTTTCCGGGTTTTTGGGGGAGGGAAAAATGAGGCTTTTCGAAAGAGGGTGGAAAAAACCCTTTAGTCCACCAGGTTTAGACCTGTCGTATGTTAGATTTTCTAGCGGAAATGTTTAAACAGCTGATAATGGTTTTATCCCGGGAGAGGAACCCTTTCAAGAAAGAAAGGCAGATTTCACCCGTTTAATGGAAAGGAAGATTGTACTCCAGGGGGGCGGATAAAAAATTGCAGGGGGTTTTTTTTTTTTGGCTTTGTTTTTGAAAAGTGGCTGATTTTTTAGAAGAGGAGGTTTCTTTTCAAGGTTAAAGCAAGAGATTAGCAACTGCTTTTCCTGTTTTTTAAAGAATCCGAAATTTGAGATGGTTCACAGGGGAAAGGGTGTCTTCCCTTTTAATTTTTTTTAATGATTTCCACACTTTTTTCTTGGGAATTTTTGATGTCAGCCTGGAGCGAAGGTTCCCAGGCCGCGTTTCTGATTTTAAAATGGTCTTGATTTTTTGCCGGAGTTTTGTGGGCCGAAGGGTTTGGGACCCGAAGTCTTGGTTACCTGACCTGAGCCGTTTTTTACTTGGGGAAAAATTTTTGGCATTTTGAAGAAACCCGGGGTTTTTTTTTGGATTGAAAAATTTTCGGGAAAACACTGGGAAAACATGCCTTAGCACATTTTAAACAAGGGGGGCAGTGATTCGCTGGGTCGGACTCTGAAAAAATCAGTGTCCGGAACTCCCTTTAAAAAATGGCTCAAAAGATCCCCCGTTTGCTTTCTTAAAATTTAAATGCTGAGAGACAGAGACGTGTTCGTTTTTTAGGTTTAGAAACAGGAAATGGTCCCCGTGCAGATCGTCATGGACAGACCCCTCAAGTCCCCGGGCCACGAGGGGTCACAAACCGACAATCTAAACACGAAAATGAACCGTGGAAGAAGGGTAAGTTGCAGATCCGCGTTCGACAAAAAAATCCAAATCCGAAAGGACATCCCCAAACAGCAACCCCGGGGACGAACCGGACACCCCAAAGAGGGTTTTGACCGTTAAAGTCACCCAAAACAAAAAAAAGGGTTGAGGGGAAATTTTTCCCCAACAGATGACAAGGTCCTGACGACAAACCGGGACAATGGGGGTAGATAAAAAGAAAAATTGTTCAGTCTTGTGGGGGAGTGACTCTAACCGCCCGAAGGGGGGTAACGAGCGACAGGGCTATACAAAAAGTTTTGTGAAAAAGGGGAAACCGCCCACAGTCCCAACTGGAAGGTTGTGCAGGTTTTGAAAGAAAATTAAAGCCAGAAAGGTAAAGGCTTCTGGGTTTGAATTTGAGTTTCTTGAAGAGCCACGACAAAAGGTTTTTGAATGACACAGAAGCTGCAGCTCCCCCAAGTTGGAATTTTGACCAGGGTTTCCAATGGAATATTGTATTACCATGGTGCAGAGGCGAAAAGGGAGAGATCAGGGCATCTCCCCCAAATCTGTGCTAAAGCGTAAAATTTTTTTGCTTAATTTCACTGGGCACGCAGACCTCGGCAGCTTTCCAAAGGGGGGAAGTAGGGCTGGGTTTGGAACGGTGGAGGTTTTTTTTCCTTTTCCACCTCCCCACTGGGGTTTAACTCCCCTTTCCTGCCGGGGACCGGGCAGAGGAGTTCGAGGGCGGGGGGGCTGGGGTTTTAATTGCCCCCACAGATGTTTAGACGCTGGGGAGTCTGAGGGGTGGCGAATTTTTTGGGCCCCCACCCGGGGCACTCATTTGGGGTTTAAGGTGGTGGGCCTCTTCCCCAGAGCACAGTTTTTTTTGCAGTGTCTTCGAAAAAAGAAAATTTATCAGTCTGACAGCAGACTGACCCCAGTTGGAACGTTGGAACTTTCTTTTGGCCGAAGCAACAAGAAGCGTCGGCGACTGACTGCCCACAACCTCTTGCGGCCCTTTAAAAAAGGGGGGATTTTCTTTTTGTCTTAATCTTTGTTTTTTGCGATTTCCCGAATCCACAGAGGACAATTCCTGAAAGGAGGGAGGTCCCACCCCAGTTTGACAATGTCCGGAAACTTTAAAAGGCCCCTCATGGGTTTCCTTTCAGCAAATACCCCACACCTCCTGCCCCCCGAGCAACGGTCCCTGACATGGCCAAACTTCTGGGGGTCGAAGCACCTCAACGGGGGACGGGAAAGTACAATGAAACCCGGACAATCGGACCGACTTTGTGACCGGAGGGACACAGGGTTGAGAAAGTCAGAAAAAGGGTGTTGGGGGCCACCTTTTAGCACCCTTTTTTACTGTCACCCTCTACCTCCGTCCACCCCGGGGGCCAGCTCCGTTTTTTATTCTGCCCGGGAAAAACCCGATAATTCCCTGCCGAATCACTCCTTTTTATGAATTTAAATTTTTTTTGTGGGAGTTACCCTGATCTCCCCGTCCACAAGTTTCGTTGCCTTCACACTGTTCAGACTGCTTTTTTGGATTACTTGAATAAGAAAGGAACCCGTCCCAAAACCCCTTGTGGACCGAGGGGGCACCCGCTAAAGCTTGAAAGCCTTCTGTATGGGAAAGGGCTCAGAGCTGAAAGGGGTCTTTTCCCCGCTCCGCCCCTTCCCCTCACGACCGGGAAGCCCCCGAATCCTGTCCTCTGCGTACCCAAACGGAAAACGCTATCAATCAAAATCCCTGAAATGGGATCAGCCCTTTCCCCTTTTTTGGGGGGGGTTGTTTTTGAAAAAACCAAATTTTTTTTTTTTATTTCCTCTCCCCTTTTCCCACCCCCTTGGAGTCCAAAAGGGGCCCGGGCCCAAAAAACCAATGTTTTACCCCTTTTCCCGGCTTCGGGTGGGAAACAAACAGAACAACCAACCCATCCCCCCCGCAGCTCACTCCCGGGGAAAAGAGAGGAGCCCGCAGGGTTTACTTGGGCCATGGGGGCGCCCGTCTTTACCCAACCCCCCAAAAGGGGGGCCGATTATACACCCGGGCCCCAAAGTGTACTCCCCGTCTGGAGAGGGCCGAGCCCAAAAAGATTTTGAAGCGCTGGCCCTCTCAATCACCAGGGTTCCCTCCCCCCGACAAGGTCGCACCGCCCCCGCAAACGCGGCGGATCTTAAGGAGACCACAGAGAGAAAAAGGGGTGTGGAAAAGAAGACTTGAAAGGGGGGAAAAAGATAGAAAAGGGCCAAATAAGGAGGCAGAAAACAAAAAGGGAAAGGGGGATTTTTAGTCAGGACCCCCACCCTTAGCCACTGACATGGGAAGCCCCACCCGGGGCACAAATCCTTACACGTTACCTTAGGCAAACAGTCTGCACCCCTCAGGGCCCAAAAGGTAAAAAACAGCCTATCTCCAATATTGATGCCCCCCCACAAAGCCTAAGGGTCACGGACCCCCGCAAAAACCCCGACCACGACAAGGTCGAACCCCCCGGAGGGGGACAGACATCACTTAAAAAAAGCACCTTTTTAATATTAAAAAAAAACCCCAAAAAAATCAACCCCCCCCCCCCCCCACCCCTCCAAAAAGCATTTTTTGACACCCGGGAAAGGGAAACCACGTTCCATGGTTCTTAGACATCATACCAGGCAAAACTGGGCCATTTTGATAAAACTGTGTGCATCTGCAACACTAGAAGTTGTGGCACCTCCACCTTGTGTTAAACCAATTTTCAGTTGACCCGAGTGCATGAAGTCAGGTCATAATTCAAAGTTATCACCTGTACATGTGATTGTAATTGCAACAGTGGTGGTAGTGGGTGGTTGATTTTATGTGTGTGTGTGGTGTGTGTGAGTGCATGTGCGCACGCACACACACACATGCATGTGTCAAGGCGTGGAGAGGCAAGGGTGTGTGTGCGTGTGTGTGTGTGTGTGTGTGCGTGCGTGTGTGCAAGCGGATGCTGTCTGGTGCGTGCATACAGATCACTATCAACTTTATCAGATAATTATTACTTGGCTATACCCACTGGACTGAGATCTGATCAAAACGTCAGTTAGAGGGTTAGCGTTTATGGGTATGCTCCAGTGCATAAAAACATGATTTCTTTTTCACATAAGTTGAGCAAAGATGAGGAGAGATGACTGGCGGAAGAAGTAGAGTGCATGACAGCCATTTTTCTTGTTAATACTTTACTGTGCTGTTTTGTTTGCTGGAATCAATGGACACTCCTGGATTTTTCTTTTCCAATGTGAATACTATCTAACCATGAACACTGAACATGCAACCAGTGAGGTTTTTTTTTTGGTAACAAACACATTAACGAAACAAAAAAAACAAAAGAGATGGGTGTCAATATGTTTCTTGGCAACATCTTGTTTAACAAAAAAAAAAAACCCAAAACAACAAAACAACAACAAGCCAACAAAAGACATGGATAATGTCAATATACTGTTTCTTGGCAAATACTCATTTGTACATTGTCACTGTGGCAGATCCTTTAACTAGACTACAGCCAAACAGCCTACCAGACGAGTGCTAATCATAATTGTGGCAGTTGTATGTGATGAGATGATGAAAATGTTTTAATTATAAAGATTCTGGTGATCATGAAATCAATGAATATGTTGATAAATAAACATACTCTCTCTCTCCAGCCTAATTTTTTAATCTGTGGCACTCTCTCCTCTCTCTCTTGCCTCTTCAAGTAACAAACAAAAATTCATAACAAAATTTAAAATTCAAAACAAAGTTTTATTAAAGACAAGTTTTGAAACTGCTACCAGAATTTTGAGTCAAATGGTTTACATCATTCTGAACTAAACCCATAAGGCTCATGCTCAAATGCAAATTGAAATTAAAATCATGTATAATCAAAATGCCAGGAACATCTAAACTAAGTCCTTCAGACCAACCACACCTACCCTCCACTATTCCCTCACTAACTCTCCTCCTCCATCCTCAAATATATGCAGCAATTCCTAATCATCCAAATCTGCAGATCACTGTATTATTGTGAAGCGATCAGATTTTGGAATTTCCATTTCTGGAAGAGGTGTTAATTTACAGACCAACATGAATAGGCACGGTGGTGGTAACCATTGCGTCGTTATTGTGCTAATTTACAACCAATGTTGGTATTTCCCACAGAACTGAATCTAATGATAACCATTTGCATGAAATACATCCTGGGTTTTATCATTATGATCTAAGTGCTACCGGCTGCCTTTCTATTCCACAGACTCATTCAGGAGACAGATTATTTCAGACATAATGCTAGTTACTACAGGTGTTCATATCAGCACTGGCGAGCGAACTGGACTGTAATCTACAGCCAAGTCACAGCCCACAAAGTGCTAAAACTGCAAAGTAGGTTCAAATCAGAATACCCGTGTGGTACTTCAAATCCAAAACTGCAATACAAGCATGTGGATTATTCCATCAAAGAGATCAATCAAAATGATCTGAGAAAATTTTTCAAATCACACTAGTTCTTAATTCTTTCCTACAGATGTTGCCCAACAAATTCTCTCTCTTGTCAACATGTAATGTTTACAAAATTATATTTCATTGCATGCCTCTTAATACAGCTTTACATTATAAAACAGAAAGCGTTTAAAACAGGAAATCTACACTCAGTATGTTATTAAATACCTTTTTAGCTGATATGGAAACACTATTGTGACATTACAAAAATAAAAAAGGGAAATACAATTTCGACTGCCCGACATGAAAATGTTCAATATTTCTTTTCTTCAGTTCTGTAAGTCAAAATTAAAATACCATAAAAAATTCCATTGATCTTATAAGGTAAGGTAATGTTGCTTATAGCCCAGGCGACCGCAAAGGACTATATCAGGGCTGTCACCACGCTGAAGTCAGCTCACAAGTCATCAAAATCTTCTTATAAAAATCACTTTTCCCATTAGCGAGGATCAAAAGTCCCTGTAAAAAAATTATTTCTGCCATTTAACCGTTGTGGAGGGAGACAGAAAGATAATGCTGCATATAGCCCAGCCGACCGCAAAGGACCTGTCGCTGCGTTGAACTGTAAGAGGAAACGTGGGAGAATTTCACTTTAGATCTGACAGAAACTGTTCCAGTGCCAGCACATACACAGATTATATTGGGAAAAAGTTAATCAAGACATGTCGCTATGCTAACGACGTTATCAGGGCAAAAACAACAAAAGCAACTACATGTACTGGAATATACATGTACACCTTAAAATACAAAGTTAAAATGCAAACAAGTGGACTCTTCCACCAACAAGATCAATCTCATCTATCTCAACAATTTCATTGAAAAACTATGACAATTAACCACGTTCTCGACCGAAACATGCTGCTAAGGTTCAGCAATTATCAAGGCTGAAACAACGAAGGCAGGTTTGAACCAGAACTATAGATCTATGTAAAACTTCACAGTAATGACACAAAAAAGTTGGTTCTCTGATCAAAAACGTCTATCTACACACTCTCCATTCATCCCTTGGCTGCTACTAATGAGCATGTCGCCTGTGAGAGACTGTATTCCCCTAGCATCAGGCTTGTACAGACAGATCAAGAAGCTACCAGGTAACACTGTCTGTCTTGTTCTGTTTCCGATGGTAAAGTGTTTATTCACACAGGTGAAGCAATGACACTGTTTAGGTCCACAACAGTACACCGACTCCTCCAAGTCAAGTTCCTAAAGAAGACCCGTCACTATGGTGCAGTGGTTAGTGTCATGAACTTATGGGCAGGGAGGCTGAGCACTTGAATCACACCAGTGGCATACAAACTGGGACAAACACTGAAACAATCACCTCACTTGGCATTTTCAAGTTTTCATGACACATGTATAAATATATACTTAAACACTGTCTTTTGACTGACTTCATACATTCATCTTTGCAAATGTTACCACTTGCCTTTTTAACCCAGTAGTCAAGTTTGCATGGATTCAAACAGTGCCTCGACTTCCTGTCCCAGTATCCCTTAATCGATGTCACATGAGCTGATAAAACACCCATTGGCTATTCATTGATCGCTTTTGCCCACTTGTGAAGTTCTGGGTCTGCTGACAGCTCATCATGAATCCTGGCAAAGTAATTTGTAGATCAAAACCCCTGACCAAGGCATTTCGAGTCACCTTCAGAGCATAGATGTTGGTCTTATTCATGTCTGGACAGCGCCATTGTAAATATTTTAGTTTGCCACTTACAACGCACCCTGCAGTGTCATTTGCCATCATGGGGATTTACTTTAGTGCAAGTATTTTTGTGTGTGGGAGCCAGGTATATTTTCATGTTTCCCTTTACTTTATTATCTAATAAGTAATGGTGATAAAGCATCTAATTTGGCTGGAAATATTTGTTGCCTTCCATTTAATTCAGTTACAGTTATAAACGTGTTCAGATTATTTTTTAATGAATTACTCTGCAATCCTAAGACATATCACTGCTGCAAGTGAGAGAGACAAAAAGGATTTCTTCAATTCACACTGTTCACAACCCAGCTGACATTAGAGGGTCGTCATATCAAAATCGATTACCCTAGAAAGAGGAAGATGCTTCAGATAATGAATACTGGAGTCAAAAAAAAAAAAAAAAAAAAAGGAAATCCTGTGAAAGCTTTGAATAAACAAATACAATAGTGCAACACAGTGTTTTTTTTCTTCTACAAAGGGAAACTGGTTTCTGTTAAAAAATCTTTGCTTGAATGTGACTGAAAGGCAATGTGATGCATGTGAACAGATCGGAGTAAGGTTGACAGCAGAGTGTTTTTTCCCCCTCGTAACAATGAGTAATAATTAAAGAAACAGACCATCTATTAAAGGAGACTGTGTCAGTACAGTGGTTTGAAAAAGAAAGCGGAAATACACTGCTGGGAGTGTATCAAGGGAAATAACCCAACTGAGGCCAAAAGTATGGGCACTGAAAACATTAACTTGACTTTCGTCAAAAGTATTTACACTGCAAGTAAACACAGACGATCACTTTCACAAATGCAGGCCCAGCTGGACTGTGAGCAATGAACAATCATGACTCCAGCTGTGGCCTATCACAGTTATGTCAATAACGCAGGCCATCATCTATGGTGATGACAATACCTACTCTAAGGTTTTCCTGCCCTGAATGCCAACTGGTACATTAACAAGGTCGTCACACCTCCAGTTATCCCTTCTAGCAAGGCGGCACAGGATTCATGTTTATAAGCAACACTCTCAATGATGCTTATGGTCAAGATGATGAAACGTGATCCTGTATTCGAGTCTTCCGAACAGCACCTCTGGGTTTCAGCCCCAAATCCCACGTTACATTCTTCAGATGGGACCCACACTCAATACACAACAGCACTTCCTCTCATCATATTACCCATGCACCTAACTTCAACCAACAAAGGAGCAGATATGTTATGTAGAACACACTAAGTTTTCCATGCACAAGAGAAACAAAAGATCACAGATCGAACTGCTTAAAATGCAACCCAAATTCTAATCCATTTCCAACACAGTGGCCAAAATAAACTGAACCGTACGTCCTGGGCTGCCTTGAAAGAAATGCTAGAATTAGAAAAGCAGTGCACAAACTAAACTCTGTAATTCAACCATTCCCTTGCAATGACACACGAATTCCACTCTAAAGGAACTTGTACATGGGAGATAAGCACAAAAACAAGGTCTTAACTGAAAACAAAAATCAGACTTGTGGTTTTTGATCACACTTGCTACTTCCAAGTTATTTCATAACTTTGCTGTACGGTGGCAATCATGTTACAAGTTATAAGCCACCTGAAGTGAATAAAGTGAGGGTTAACAAGTGTCTGGAGTAGTCAAAGACTTCAGCATTCCCTGTCCCGAAAAGTGAAATGTCACAGCATTGCAACAACTGAGGGTGGGGAGAGACTGAACACAAAACACACACGTGCATACATATGCATACACAGGTAAAACTATTTCATTTGAATAATGGAACAAATGGTATGCCATTTTGAAGAAGAGGCAAAACAGACTGTCATCCTGGCTCATTTTTTCCTTTTAACAGTCGTTCAACACCAGATAGTTTGATAAATCTACACTGGCAGAAGTTCTTGTAATTCAGGGCTTTCTTTGTCACCAACAGGTTGACCTTTTCGCAAATTACAATCATTATCAAGATGAAGTCAGTATATGATTTTGTAGGAAAGATTATCATGTCTTATTCAGGGGTCAAAATGGTCCTCCATAAAAAAAGAGGAAAAGTTGACCGAAGTGGCGAAGCCACAAGTGCGCGTCTGCGTAAGCAGACGCGCCCACCTAGGGGGGTCCGGGGGGATGCCCCCCCGGAAAATTTTTAAAATCTAGATCAAAATCTGTGCAATCTGACGCATTCTGAGCTTCTTTTTAGTCATTTAGAGACAGAGATATATATATCTGAAAGTTCAACTGATCTTGAAGTTGAAGGTAAAATATAACAAAGAACTAGGCTACACATTTTAAAGGCATAAACACACAGGAAAATATCAAAAAGGAAGAAATTATAGGCTAAAGGTAACAACAGGTAAAGGCAAATAACACATTTTCAGGGATGAGAACAGATCTTTAAAAAGCAGAGGAGATTTTTCTGTTGGGGGTCTGGGGGCAGAGCCCCCAGTGGGGTCAAGGGGCAACGCCCCTGCGGGGGTCAGGGGGCAGCGGCCCCTGAAGCTGAAGCATTTTTTTAATATATAAAGAAAAATCCACATTTAAAACCATCAAATATGTTTCTAGCCTTCAATTCAAACCTCAAATTCTGAGGTTTTTTTTTTCTTTTTTGTTTTTGTTTTTTGTCAAACATGCAAATGGATTTAATACAGGGCTCTCTGCGTTTGTGGCTGGTCGATTTACGTAAGAAATGGGTTTTTTTCCGAAAATTACCTGCCCTTGGCCCTGGTTCTATTATTAGTAACTAGACGTCTATGTTTTGTTTCACAACATAAAGTCAAATGACGAATGTTTCAGCTAACTGAGATAGTTTGACCATTGCAAATGAATGATAAAATATAACAAAGAAGAGAGCAAAATCACCAACAGCTTACTTTCCAAAGTTTAATTGTTCTTCAATGCAGCGACACGCTGCCTGTGAACCAGGCGTTTCTACTTTCATGTGGTCAGCAATCGTAATGAAGCCACGACTTCCGAAGCTGATTTTCTTGTTGCAAGCTAGACATAACGCCTGCTCGTCACTGCTTTTGCATATGCTATCTCTAACTCTACTCCCACACACACCTCTTCCTCGAGCCAGTTTTCTTTCCAACGGTTGGGATATTTTTTTTTTTTTTTTTTTTTGCGATTTCGTTCGACAGATGACACTCGGTCGATCGGCGCTGTAAGCGGATGTGCAGTGGTTGGCCGAGTCAACCGAATAAACACCAGCCCATTTGGGTATAAGCCTGGAGTAATCTCGCCGGAGGCGTCTCGCCGAGATTGGGAGCAAAGAAAATCGCGATAGCTTTTTTTTTTCTTTTTTCGGCGGAGATATTTTCAAACGGCGGAGATTTTTTTTTAAGACGGCGGAACGGCGGAGAACGGCGGAGCTGTTCTCATCCTTGCATTTTATATGATTGATCAATATATTCATACATAAACATAAACTTTAATCAGAATACTCACAGAAATAACACCCTGGTCTGGACTGAATAAACTGATCAGTCGCCTCTTACGACAAGCAACCGCGCAACTTGTAAACAATGTCAGCTGGACAAAGCACGCATGGGGCGGTTCCAGATAAGTGTACTTTGCGGATGTGTTCGCCAATCATTTCAAAGGCATCAGGATTTGACTTCACTTTAACCGATTTTTCGCACCATTCCCATCTCCACTTATTTTTTACACCAGTTTCGTCATATTTTTCTCCATGAGAGACAACACGCACTTCGCCCGACGCCATCTTGAAAAACTACATCCGCTCAAGTTAACAACAAAGAAAGGTTACCAGCTCGCGAACCGCTCCGTTTGAGAATCGCAACCTTTTGAGTCTTTTTTCGTTTTTTGGGGGGGTCGACTTTTTTTTCCGAGGAAAGTGTATATTTTTTTACGAAGAAATTTCGAACATTACGCGAATTTCCTCGAATCCGAGGAAGATTTTGACCCCTGCTTATTACATTCTGGTCATCAAAAAGCCTCTATCTTGCGAACTGAGGCACATACTCTTACGTGGATGATTATGCTAAGTCTTGTGCATAGTCTCAAACAGAAACTTGACGGACACAATCCTACATCAGTGAACATGCTAATTGTGAGAAAAGTTGCCTCTGAAACCTCCTGGATGTCGGAATGATCTGTTCCATGGAGTTCTAGATCCAAAAGGTGGTCTACCCATTCGTCTCAAGCCTCTGACTTGACTGTGTGGCCCCATGGACATGTTAAACCTGTCCTGGTGTCCAAATGGGTCTGCTGGCCTCTCTGACCAACCAAATGATTCTGCAGCTTGTTCCATTGGGCTGTAATTGTCATTGAATGGCAAGTGGCTGTGCCACGAGACATCATCCCTCTGCCCAACCAATGATGGGTTGCTCCATGGTTCTGCTCTTAGTTGCTGCTGGCTGGAACTGCCGGCCGCTCCCTGCCAAGAATGATCCATTCTGTCTTGTTCTTCCTCCTGCGCCATACCCTCAACCCCTGTCCTAAGTAAGGGATTCAACTCCTGCTCACTATCTCTATTGGGGAATCCTGGCCACTCTCCTGTATCTTCAGCAAATTGTTGCTGTGGATAGTTTGTGCTGTGAACCTCATGCTCGGGCAACTGCCAGCTTCTGTGCTGTGAGGACTGCTGTGGCCAGTGTTCAGGCTGTGCGTGAAATTCATCAACACGCTGTGGCCAATGGTCAGATTCTGCAGCAAATTCAGTGACATGCTGGGGCCAGTGTTCTGGGTCTGTAGGTACTTGGTCCACAGCACCAGCTGAAAATGCTGGTAGTAATTCTTCTTCTTCTTCTCCATAGAACTGATGACCGATACTGCGACTGGTCTGCTGAGGCAGTGGCTGACTGCTTTGACTCGGCCGAGGTGAAAAATGGGACATGTCTCTGGTGAACTGATCACCACCTTCTGAAGGAAACGCCTGTAATGACCCAGTTTCTCCAGGGCACTGCTGCCGCGGCTGTCCACGGCCCCTGCCCGGAAAGGTCTGCCCCCTCCCATGTGTGAATTGCACTGGTCTACGACCAGCACCTCTTCTGGAATACTGGGACTGCTCTTCCACAGCTTGGGTGGTGAATCTGGAGAACTGATTTTGGTCTCTGTGTCCTCTGGTTTGCTGCGACATCCCTCTACCATGTGATGACTGCTGCGACTGCACTTGGCCTCCATGCCCCTGTGGTAATGGAACTGGAGCTGATGACATTGGGGTTGTCTGCTGCCATTGTGGAGGTTGACAGCTGTCCTGAAATGGTCTTCCTCCTCTGTCCACTGGCTGAGCTGGGGGAGACGGTCTCATTTTCTTGGATGGTAACTCCTCTGACGACTCCACATCAGTTGCCTCCCACTGCTGGTTCAGGTTCATCGGTGGAAGTGAGGGAGTGGGCAGCAGAGGCACCTTGAAAGGTTTCTGTTGCCGGGTTGGTGGCTGCTCCGGTGGAACGGACAAACGTCTCTTCATTTCCCTGGCTGGCTGCTGAAATGGTTGTGACATGGGGGCAGAGGATACAGACAGCTGCCTTCTAGGAGCACCAGTTGATGGGTCTGGTGAAGATGTGACAGTCACCGACACTGGCATCCTCTGTTCAACAGGATCTGATGGCTGGAATGGCGCATGAGCAAAGTTTGGTGGTGATGAAAACTGCCTCCCAACAGGATTTCCTGGCAAATATGGTGGAACATCTGGTGGAACTACCATCATCTGCGTATCAATAGACTCATCTGGCTGATAAAGCCGATCTGCATCTCTTGGTGTTTCTGACAACTGCCTCCTATAAGAATCGTGTGGCTGAATGGGTGGCTGTGCAATGTTGGGTGGCTCTGCCACAAGCCTTCCTGAAGAATCTTGCGGCAGATAAGGTGAAAGTGGGCGAGTGGACGATGCTGGAACCTGCCTGCCCACAACATCTGTTGACATGGGCCTTGGCTGTGAAGCATTTTGTGCCGCTGAGAAATGCCTTCCAACTGAATCCACTGGCTTGGGGAGTAGGAGTAAAGGTGTTTTTGACACTGGCACCTCCCCCTCCCCTGGACCGAAGGGCCTGCGTGGTGGATGTGCAGTTACTTGGGATCCCGGCAACTGCCTTCCGACAGGACTCCGTGCATTGGGAGGATATGCTGCAGTTGCTGCCATGGAGAAACGTTTTCCGGCCTCATCAGCTGGCTGGCTGGATGGGAAAGGAGGCTTTGGGACGGCTGAGGGCGAGATCTGTGATGGCTCATCTTCCCACACAAGTCCTTGCCTCAGACCTAGCACAGACATTGCAATACTGATTACATATTAATCGATGGCTTCAAAGAGACAGAGGTCAGATCAACCTTACTGTTTGTAGTTCAGAAAAAGAGCAAAGGACATTTTCAGGAAAGACAGCATGTTTAAAAATAAAAACATGTCAGATGTAAAATTGGCAATGAAATGAGGCAGGGAGCAGTAAACAACAAACAGTAAACAAGTGGGTATCTTTTGCTCTCATAGGAAAACCTAACACAGAGTAACTTTTATTTTTAACTCAAGATTTCTTTAAAAAAAAAAAAAAAAAGCAGATCACAGGCTAATCATGAAATTACCAGAGTTTTAAGCATGAACAGCACACCTTACATCCATTGATATGGATGACATTTCACCAAGACTGTGGGTCAGGGTTTTGTTTTTCTCCAATGAGTAAGCTCCTTTTAATAACTGTGCTGGGCCTAAATACTTTTTGCAAGGCCTGCAGATCAATGCAGGTATGACATGAAAATGCAGGTGAAGACAGTGAACTGATCATGGATGTGATGCTGCATATGAAAATTTTGGGAAAAGATAAGATAAGATAAGATAATGTTGCTTATAGCCCAGCCGACCGCAGAGGGCCACATCAGTGCTGTCACCACGTTAAAATCAACTCACCAGTCATAAAAAAAAATAAAAAAAAACTTTCACACATCTCGTTAAATGACATCGTCTACAAACGAACCAGAAACTTTGTTAAAAATCCTTCTTCCGTAAAATCTCAAATCAGATGAAAAATGTTAATTCTCTCAAAAACCCAAGGATCACGTCAGGCGGGACATCCCTGAACAGGATCTTCATGGACTCCGCTGTAAAATGTTTGTGTCTCACATCGTGCAAGTCCCAACACTCTAAAAGAACATGTTTCATTGTGAGTGGTGCATGACATGGAATGCACCACGGAGCTTTTCACTCTTTAAAAGGTAAGAATGGGTAAAATACAATGGCCGGTGGCAGCCGGCACAGAACCGTTTCCTCTTTACGACCACCCGACGTAGATGGGAGGAAGTCTTTAAGGTTTGGACGGATCTGAAAGAGTTTGTTATTCGTCTGTGTGTTCCAATCCTCCTGCCAGAGGTCTCTCACATAATCGTTAATTTTGGGTTTCACATCTGAGCAGGGGATATAAGTGTTGGACAGTTTCTCTCTTGTGGCGTTCTTGGCTAAACGATCAACCATTTCGTTCCCGCCGATGCCAACATGGCCAGGAACCCAAGCAAGAGTAATGTTGTAACCGTCCGCCTTCAACTTGCTAAAAAGTTCAAAAAAAAGTAAAAGTTCTGGATGCTGAAGGTTGCGGCCAGCTATGGCCCCTCCAAAGCTGACAGCGAATCCGACATAACCAGAAAGTCCCTCCTCGAAGAATGGGAGATTATCTTCAAAGCCAGTACTAGAGCAGTAAGTTCAGCAGAATAGACAGAAGCATCTGAATGTATATGTTCCAACAATATCTGAGAAGGAGCCCCAGGGCAGTAGGCTGCACAGGCCACTCCATCCTCAGACTTGGAACCGTCAGTGAAAACTTTTTGATAGGATGGGAATTTGGAACAGAGCTCGGCATACAAAGCCTTGTACGCCAGAGAGCCGGTAGACTCCTTACGGAAGCTGCGAGATCAAAACGAATCTCTGGTGTGACAAAGGTCCATGGAGGTTGATCCGGAAACTTGGAAAAATCGGAAACTACTTCCAGGTCTATACCTGCATTCCGCACGTGAGGCTGCAATACGAAGCCCAAACGGCGGAATACATTTCGGGTTTGTTTCAAACTTACTTGGAACGGAGGGTCAAAAACACAGTCATAGGCAGGATTCTGCGGTTCTGAGAACAGTCGGATGTAATAATTCAAAGACAGTTTCAGCCTGCGGTTGGACAGTGAAGGTTCACCTGCCTCTGCGTACAGGCTGTACACAGGGTGGTGCGGAACGCTCCAAGACAGAAACGAAGCCCTTGATGGTGGATAGGGTCCAAGAGTTTGAGGTAAGATGATCTTGCGGAGCCGTACACAGCACAACCGTAGTCCAGTTTGGAACGGACCAGGGCTCTGTAGAGGTGCAACAAAGTTTTCTTATCAGCGCCCCAGTCGGTGTGTGTTACGACCCACAGAATATTCAGTGCCTTTGGCAAGCAGTTTGAGGTTTTTAATATGGCTGAGAAAGTTAAGTTTTTGGTCAAAAATGACTCCCAGAAATTTGGCCTCTTTAACAGCTGGAATGGGAGATTTCCCTACTTGAAGTTCCGGATCTGGAAAAAACTGACGGAAATTATGGAAGTAAATACACTGGGTTTTTGTAGCAGAAAAGGTGAAACCGTTTTCATCCGCCCACCGATGGATTTATCTACGCAAAGCTGGAGCCTGCGCTGGACACTCGGGTACAGGCTTCCAGTTGCGTAGACAGCAAAATCATCCACAAACAATGAGTCAGTCTGAACCCTGCTGAACTGATTGAACAATGTTGTTGATCTTAATACTAAGAGGGCAGGAGATAGTATGCTCCCCTGTGGAACACCCAACTCCTGCTCGTGGACATCAGAGAGAGTGGTGCCAACCCGACCTGAAACTGTCGTTCTGCCAGAAAATTTTGAATAAAAAGCGGAAGATGACCTCGAAAACCCAGATCGTGGAGATCATGAAGTATCCCCGACTTCCAGGTGGTATCGTAGGCCTTCTCCAAGTCGAAGAAAATTGCCACTGCATGCTGTCTGTTTAAAAAAGCGTTCCTAAGTGTAGATTCCAGATGAATCAAATGGTCAACTGTACTACGATGTTTGCGGAAACCACACTGTTCTTTCGCCAAAAGGCCATCGGTTTCGAGTTTCCACATGAGCCTAGCATTGACCATTTTTTCCATCAATTTACAGACACAGCTGGTCAAAGCTATGGGAGGGTAGTTTAGATGGATTAGAAAGATCTTTTCCAGGTTTGGGGATGGAATAATGAGGGCTTTCCGCCAAGAGGGTGGAAAGCAACCTGTAGTCCACACGTGGTTGTATACCTGTAACAGGATGTTCAGACCTTCTTGCGGAAGATGTTTCAATAGTTGATAATGAATGTCATCTATACCTGGAGAGGAATCGCTGCAAGAGAGTAAGGCAGATTTCAGCTCGTTTAATGTGAAAGGAAGATTGTAGTCTTCCATGTTGTCGGATGAAAAGTTGCAGGGAGATTTTTCTTTTAGGCCTTGTTTTTGACAAAGTGGCTGATTTATTAGAAGAGGAGGAATTCTTTTCAATGGTTGAAGCAAGCAGATTAGCAACTGCTTTCTTCTCTGTTATTAAAGAATCCGAAAACTTGAGATGGTTCACAGTGGGACAGGTGTTCTTCCCTTTGATTTTCTTAATGATGTTCCACACTTTTTTCTTGGAAGTTTTTGATGTCAGCCTGGAGCAGAAGCTTCTCCAGGACCGACGTTTACTGATTTTAAAAGTGTGTCTTGATTTAGCACGGAGTTTCTGATGGGCTCGAGCGTTGGGACCCGAAGGTCGTTGGTATACCTGACGCTGAGCCCGTTTTCTAACTTTGGAAATTTGTTGGCATTCTGAATCGAACCAGGGTTTTTGGCATTTGAAGTTTATCGGAAGACACTGGAATACAGGCTTTAGCACATTTGATCATAGTGTTAGTCAGTGATTCAGCTGGATCCGGACTCTGAAAAAAATCAGTGTCCTGGAACTCCTTAGAAACAGTGGCGCAAATAGATCCCAGTTTGCTTTCTTATAATTTAGATGCTGAGAGACAGAGATGTGTTCAGTTATTACAGGTTGTAGAAGGACAGGGAAATGGGCACTTCCGTGCAGATCGTCATGGACAGACCACTCATAGTCCAGGACCAGCGAGGGTCACAAACCGACAAATCTAAACACGAAAGTGAACCTGAGGAAGAGTGGAGATAAGTTGCAGATCCGTCATTCAGACAACACAAATCCAAGTCTGAAAGGACATCCTCAATTAGCAGACCTCTGGGTGACGTACCGGCACTACCCCAAAGAGGATTGTGACCGTTAAAGTCACCCAACAGCAAAAAGGTCGAGGAAGTTCTCCTATCAGACTGACAAGGTCCTGACGACAAACCGGGACAGAAGGAGGTAGATAAAGAGAACAGATGGTCACAGTCTTGTGGAGAGTGACTCTCGCAGCTACAGCCTGAAGCGAGGTAGACAGAGCGACAGGACTATACAGCAAAGTTTTGTGTAGGAGAAGGGCAAAAACCGCCCGACAGTCCCAACATGGATGGTTGTGCAGGTATTGAAAGAATATTAAAGCCAGAAAGAGTAAAGGTCTTCTGGCTTTGAATTTGAGTTTCCTGAAGAGCCACGACGGAGGGTTTTATAGACTGACACAGAAGCTGCAGCTCCTCAAAGTTGGAATTTAATCCACGGATATTCCAATGTAATATTGTACTATCCATGGTGCAGAGGGCGAAAAGGAGAGAGATCAGGTCATCTCCTCATCAACATCTGCCGCCAATGGAGTGAATTTATTTTGTAGTTTCACTGGACTGTGTTGGTCTTTGGACCTGCTGGCAGACTTGCCCGCAGGTGACAAAGGCCTGGAGTTTGGAGAAGGTGGAGGTCTGGATTTGGGAGATGGTGGAGGGTTTTTTCCTTATCTCCACCATCTCCACACTGGGTGGAACTCCCTTGCCCGCACGGGCACTGGACAGAGGAGTTCGAGGGGAACTGCTGGTTTTTTAATCTGCCCAGCAGCAGATGTTGTAGACTGCTGGCAGTCTGAGGGGTGGCGGATTTTTTGCCTCCACCAGGGGCAATCATTTTGGGTTGAGAGGTGGTGGACCTGCTTCCACCAGAGTTGACAGTTCGGACTTGCAGTGTCTTCGAGAACGTAAAGTCATCAGTCTGACAGCAGACTGATCGAGTGGAAACTGTGGGAACTTTCCGTACAGCCGAAGCATAGGAAGAGGCTGTCGGCGTCTGACTGCCCACAACCTGCTTGCGGGCTTCAAAAAAGGAAATTTTCTTTTCAGTCTTTAGTCTTTGAATTGCGGATTCCTGAATCCAAAGAGGACAGTTTCTTGAAGAGGAGGGATGGTCGCCACCGCAGTTAGCACAATGTGCCGGATCTTGACAAAGGCCCATCATGGGTTGCCTTGCAGCAAACACCGCATACCTCTTGCCCTGAACAGCGGTCCCTGACATGGCCAAACTTCTGGCACCTGAAGCACCTCAATGGGGACGGCACATATAGCTGAACATGAACATTTAGGTAACCAACCTTGATGACCGAGGCAGCACAGGGTTTCAGAAGGTCAGAAAGAGGGTGTTGGTGGCCACTCTCTCTGAACCCTTCTTATCGTCACCCTGCGCACCTCCGTCACACCCTGGGACGCCAGCTCCGTTTTTATTTCCGCCTCTGAAACACCCGCCAGATCTCTGCATCGAATCACACCTTTGGATGAATTTAATTGCTTATGGGAGTCACCCTGATCTCCCTATCCACAAGCTTTTTTGCCTTCTGCAACTGTTCGGATTGCTTCTGTGATCGACATTGAAGAAGAAACGAACCATTCCTCAATCGTTTTATGGACCTAGTTCACCTGCTAACCATGAAAGCCCTTTTGTACAGCAAAAGGGCTCAGAGCTGAAAGGGGTCTTTCCTGCTCTGTCCCTTCCACCACGAGCCAGAAGCCCAGAAACCTGTCTCTGTCTTACCTCACTGTCAGAATCACTGTCCGTTTCAAATTCCCCTGAAATAGGGGATACTGCCTTCCTCTTCCTTTTGGGGGGGTAGTTTTTTAATGAAGTCATATTTAGTTTATTGTGATTCATCTCTCCCTTACCCACCCACCTTGGAGTCCAACTAAGGGCCAGGGCCAAGAAACCAATGTCTTGACCCCTTCCAGGCTTCGGAGAGACATACGACAAGCAGAAGCAACCAACCCTATCCCCCCTGATCATGCTCAACTCCCGGGAACAGAGAGCTGAGCACTGCAGGGGTTTACTTGGCCAGCTGGGGAACTGCCCGTCTTGACCCAACCCCAAAAGGGGAGCCGATAGTACACCCGGGCCAAAGTGTACTCCCTGTCTAGGAGAGGTCCGAGCCAAAGTGATGTGTTGAGAGCGCTGGCCCTCTCAATCACCAGGAATCTCATTCCCCTCCGACACAGGTCGCAACCGCACGGCAAACGCGGCGGATCTTAAGGAGACCACAGAGAGAAAAGGAGTGTGGAAAAGAAGACTTGAAGGGAGACGAAGATAGAAAAGGGCCAAATAAGGGAGGCAGAAAACAAGAAAAGGAGAAGGCGGGTTACTCTTAGTCAGGATCCTCACCCTTAGCCTATCTGACATGGGAAGCCCTACCAGGGGCATCAACTCCTTACCACGTTACGCTTAGGCCAAACAGCATCTGCACCTCTCAGGCCTAGAAGCAGTGTGAAAAAAACAGCCTATCTCCAAGTATTGATGCCCCCGCCAGCAAAGCCTAAGGGATCACTGGACCACGCAAACCCTCCGACCACGACAAGGTCGCAACCCCCCGGAGGGATCTTGGAAAAGCCCCCAGCCTCAGTTCAAATATATTCTAAATTTTACTCAGTGTATCTGTAATCACATTATTATCTCAGAATTCAAATGCATACATCCCTGGGACCAACAAAAATGACCATTTTTTCTTTCAACTTCAGATTTCATCTATATTTTCACTTCTCACCAAGACTTGTCAAGTCCTAAAATCAAGTTGAATGAATTTCTCTGCCTCAAATGCACATGACAGCAACATTGTTAAGTTATATTTCTGAAAATAAAAAAGTACAAATATGAACAAACAGTAATAAAGTTAACAAGAAGAGAGTACCCACACAGCACTGACAACAATGTTGTGAAGTTAAATTCCTGGAAAACAGATCTGCAAAAATTATGGCAAACAGAGAGAGAGAGAGAGAGAGAGAGAGAGAGAGAGAGAGAGAGAGAGAGAGAGAGAGAATACATACAGCAGTGACTGCAATTTTGTGAAGATAAAATTCCTGGAAAGAAAAATGTGGATCAAGTCAAGTCATATTGCTTATAGCCCACAGGTCATAGTGCCCCATCAGGGCTGTCGGCACATTAAAAACTCACCTGTACAGTGAGTGCACAGCAGTGACCACAATACTGTGGAGTTAAATCCCTGCAAAAAGCGAAGTTGAACCAATATGGGGACACAGCAACCAAAAGCAAAGACAGTAGTATACACAGAGCAGCGCCAACTTTATTTTGGAAGCTACCTTCCATCTTCATGATTGATGCTCAACAGTGCATGTGTGTGTGCGCACACAGTTTTTGGTTGTTTGTTTAAGAAAGAAGACAGAAGGGAGGGGACAGGACGAATGGGTACAGGGCACAACCATCACACAAAAAATGACCTGCTCTACTGGAGGGAATGGAACAGGCTTTAACATGCGTGCCCATCTTCTTCTTGCTTTTTTTTCATTTTTTTTCTTCTCATTTTATTTTATTTTTTTAGATTGAAATGTATCCATTCACACACAGGACCTGATGTCGGCTGAAGAGAAAATACCCTCTGACCTGACCTGTGTTAAGTGGTGACTGAACCCAGGACCTGCGAATCAAGACAAGGATATTGTATCCACCTGGCCATCCCCACCCAAATAAAAACTAAAACTGCAAGACTCAAACCTCACTTAGACACCATCCAGCTCACTCAACACTCACCATGGGACTCCATACTCTTGAGGTGGGAGACAAGGGAGACGTAGTCCACTACCAGCAGGCTGATGACCTTGCTGAAGGAGGCATGTAGAGGCGGGGTCAGGTCAGCCAGCTCCTGGGTCACCACAGCGATGGCCTGCTCCACAGAACGAGGAGCCAGGGCCAGGAAAGGCAGGGCCAGGAGCTGAGGTTCGTGCTCGCTCATGATCTGAATGGCCAGGCCTTTCTCCATGGATCCCAGCCGGCCCCCTGAAGCCATGTTGCTGCTTAGTCGGCCGTGGAGCTGTCCACAGAAAAATGCTCACAGACTTAACTGTCACTGATGTTTAATTTCTCATGCTAAAGGCATGACTTTACACTCCTCCCTCCAATATTCAGTGACATGTTAAGCACTGACATCAGAAAACAATGAGGTTCTTCCTCCCTATCCCTGCTACCTTCCTTTTGATGACCTCCATCGTCAAAACTAAGGGGAAAAAAAAAGATAAGATAATGTTGCTTATAGCCAGGGCTACATCAGGGCTGTCACCACATAAAAATCAACTCACAAGTCATTCATTCACACAATTCTTTAAAATACATCTTCTAAAAACCCACCTGATATTTTGTTAAAAAAAAACTTTCCACTGTAAAATCTCAGATCCGATGAAAAACGTTAATCTCTTTGAAGAAAAAAACTAAGGAATGACCCAGACAACAGTTAGTTCCTCTTATAACATTAGTCCCAAAATAGTGCAAGATAAATACAAAACATTTAGTGCAAGAAAAAAAAATAGTGCAAGATAAATACAAAACAATTACAAGGGCAACATAATCAACCACAAATTAAAAGACAGCTGACTTCAAAGAAAGCAACAATCAACTGTCAGGATAAAATTTTTGCTTGACCGAAACCCAGGAACACAAATTCACAGACGCCATCTTAAGCATGGATGAACTGACACAGAACAGCACAGTCAGCACCTTACCTCTTTCAGACGATCCATAATGCAAAGACGGATTTCTATGGGCGTCAGCATGGTTGACAACTGGAAGACATAGGGCGGGTTGCCCAGAGCGTCTGTGTTGTACACCCTGCGTCTCTTCAGCTCCTCGAACAAGGAGCCCGCCTTCTCGCTGTAACCAGACTGACAGCAGGCCACCAGCACAGCCCGCAGAAGGGCCAGGGGAAGCGAGGCAGGAGGGGGCTGCTTCCGCCCCAACTCCAGAAGATCCAGGGCCACGCTGACGTTGCCGGCGCTGAGGGAATGCCACATGAGCTGCGATGACAGGATGCCTACATCTGCAATACCTGACAGGTCATGTCCATTACATGCATGGGCTGTCAGGATTCAGGACCATACCTGTTGCTTGCTCAGGATAGGAACTTCAACAGTTCTGGTCCGGAGGGAGCACAATTAGTACGGCGGTTTAATGCCAAGACAACAGCAGAGGCAATATCATGGCATTGGACTTCCCATCAATTGCAGGTTGCTTTGAAAAACAACAACAACAAAACAAAACAAAATCCACCGCTGAAAAGCTGAGCAAATCTGACCTTCGACCAAATTTAGAAGACCAGGATAAAATAAACAAGTAAAAATTTCCAAACATGACTGCCCTATCTGGAATTCTTCCAATTTGATACCAGTATGTGAATTCGGCCTAAACTGATATCAACCGTGGAAATGAGATAAGATCAGATAAGATAATGTTGCTTATAGCCCAGCTGACCGAAAAGGGCCACATCAGGGCTGTCACCACGCTAAAATGAACTCACAAGTCATTTGGAAAAAACCCCAACAACTTTCATACCTCTCTTTAAATGACATCTAGAACGCACCAGAAACTTCATTAAAAATCTTTCTTCTGTAAAATCTTAAATCAGATAAAAAATGTTAATCTCTCTCAAAAACTCAAAGATCACGTCAGGTGGGACATCTCTGAACAGGATTTTCATGGACTCTGCTGTAAAATGTTTGTGTCTCACATCGTGCAAGTCCCAACACTCTAAAAGGATATGTTTCATTGTGAGTGGCACATGACATGGAACGCACCACGGAGCTTCTTCACTCTTTAAAAGGTATGAATGGGTAAAATACGAATGGCCGGTGTGCAGCCGGCACAGAACTGTTTCTTCTTTACGACCACCAGAAGTACATGGGAGGAACTCCTTAAGGTTTGGACAGATCTGAAAGAGTTTGTTATCCGTCTGTGCATTCCAATCCTCCTGCCAGAGGTCTCTGACATAATCGTTAATTTTGGGTTTCAGATCTGAACAGGGGATATATATGTTGGACAATTTCTCTCTTGTGGCATTCTTGGCTAAACGATCAACCATTTTGTTCCCTCCGATGCCAACATGACCAGGAACCCAAGCTAGAATAATGTTGTAACCATCCGCTTTCAACTTGCTAAAAAGTTCAAAGAAATGTAAAAGTTCTGGATGCTGAAGGTTGCGGCCAGCTATGGCCTCCAAAGCCGACAGCGAATCCGATAGAACCAGAAAGTCCCTCTTCGAAGATTGTGAGATTATCCTCAGCGCCAGAACCAGAGCAGTAAGTTCAGCAGAATAGACAGAAGCATCTGGAGGTATATGTTCTAACAGTATTTGAGAAGAGGCACCAGGGCAATAGGCTGCACAGGCCACTCCATCTTCAGAACCGTCAGTGAAAATTTTCTGAGAAGATGGGAATTTTGAACAGAGGTCAGCATACAATGCCTTGTATGCCAGAGAGCTGGTAGACTCTTTGCGAAAAGCTGCAAGATCAAAATGAATCTCTGGTGTGAAAAGGTCCATGGAGGCTGATCTGGAAACTTGGAAAAATCGGACACAACTCTAGGTCTAGGCCTGCATTCCGCACGTGAGGCTGCATACAAAGACCAAACGGCGGAATACAGTTAGGGTTGTTTTCAAATTTACTTTGAAACTGAGAGTCAAAGACACAGTCATAGGCAGGGTTTTCCGGTTCCGAGAACAGTCTGATATAGTAATTTAGAGACATTTTCAGCCTGCGGTTGGACAGTGAGGGTTCACCTGCCTCTGCATACAGGCTGTACACAGGGGTGGTGCGGAATGCTCCAAGACAGAGACGAAGCCCTTGATGGTGGATAGGGTCCAAGAGTTTGACGTAAGACGGTCTTGCAGAGAGGTACACAGCACAACCAGAGTCCAGTTTGGAATGGACCAAGGCTCTGTAGAGGTGCAGCAAAGTTTTCTTATCAGCGTCCCAGTCAGTGTGTGCTACGACCCGCAGAATATTCAGAGCTTTCTGGCAAGAGGTTTTTAATGTGGCTGAGAAAGTTGAGTTTTTGATCAAAAATAACCCCCAGAAATTTGGTTTCTTTTACAGCTGGAATGGTGGACTTGTCCAGACGAATTTTTCTGTGCTTCAGATTCTTCTTCAGTTTCTTCATTTCAATGACAATGCAGCCATACCAGTGCAAGGTGACCCAGGGTACGACTGGCTCTACAAGATTCGACCCATTCTGGATTATCTTCATGAAAAGTTCCAGGAAGTATACGAGCCCCGGCAAGCGGTGCATGTTGACGATAGTCTACTGCTTTGGAAGGGTAGACTGATATTTTGTCAGTACATACTTTTGAAATGTGCCCGGTTTGGAATCAAAATCTACCTTAGCTGCGAGTCCGACGGCGGTGTCAAGGGAAGTGGTGACTACTGCTACTGCTTCAAGGTGTATGCTGGAAGCGAGGACCCCATAAACGAGGTGCAGCATGTCCTGGAGTCCGTGAGCGCAGACAACCCAACTCTCTCGGCCAGCGAGAAGATGGTACTGTACCTAGTATCCCTCTCCTGGAAAACGGCTACCATGTCTACACGGACAACTGGTACGGTAGTCTGAGGCTGTACCTCTACCTCCTGGAAAGGAACACCTTGGCCTGCGGCACCGTCCGGGAGAACCCGGGTATTCCAGAGGAGCTATGTTGCGTGAAGGTGGACCCCGGATCGTCAGCTGCTCTTTGCGGTGACAAGATCGTCGCCAAAAGTACCACAGCATGAAAGTGGTGCACCTCTTTCCTCTGTGCACGGCTGCACTGAGGCACCAATTCTAGACCGGGGACAATGGGGAGTCAACATGCGTCTGGCCATTTCATCCCAGTACAACAGGAATATGGGCGGAGTCGACAAACAAGACCAGCTGCTTCACCCATATGACTGCACCCAGAAATCAATCAAATGGACAAAAGAAATTATTTTTACATTATCTGCAGGTTGCACCCTGCAATGCATTTATTTTGCAGAAATAAAGGTCATGACTCCTGTAAAACTTTCCTAGGTTTTATGGAGAACATCATCACTTAAGGTAAGGTAATGTTGCTTATAGCCCAGCCGACCGCAAAGGGCCATATCAGGGCTGTCACTGCACTTAAGTCAACTCACCAGTCACTCGTTCACACAACTCTTTAAAATACATCTTTTGAAAACCCACCAGAAATTTTGTTAAAAAACTTTCCACTGTAAAATCTCAGATCCGATGAAAAATGTGTCTCCCTCAGAAATTCGAAGATCACATCAGGCGGAACATCTCTGAACAACATTTTCATGGAGTCTGCTGTAAAATGTTAATGTCTCACATCATGCCAGTCCCAACATTCTAAAAGAATATGTTTCAATGTGAGTGGTACATGACATAGAATGCACCATGGAGCTTCTCCACCCTTTAAAAAGTACAAACAAGTAAAAAAAACAAATGGCTGGAGCGCAGCCAGCATAAAACCTTTAAGCCACGTTTCCATGCATCCGTTTTTGCTGACCGGCAAACCGCATCCGCCAAACTAACGAACAAGTAAAGAAAAAGAACGACTGTACCCATGTTCCATTCCGTCAATCCGTTTATCTGCCCGTTTAACATGTCCGGCAATGGCAAACGGTTGCTCTTCCGTTCCAAAGCAAAAACGGATTGCCGTGCCGGGTGATGGGAGATAATTCTCGGAGAAAACTCTGTGCTATATTCTCCCGCCATTTGCATTTTTCAACATGAAGGGAAAATACGACGCCGGTGTCATAGAGAAACTTATTGATATTGCATATGTGAGGCAACACCGCGTGTTGTATGATGCAGCCGACGACAACTACAGCAACCAGGATATCAAAAACAATATTTGGGAGTCCATCCAGAAGAAAATTAATATGGCTAATGTGACTGGTAAGTTTTGATTTGTATCATCAATTGGCGAAAGAAGAAAGGTTGACAGTCATTTATCACAAGATGTGTGTGTGTGTGTGTGTGTGTGTGTGTGTGTGTGTGCGTGCGTGTGACAGTGTGTGTGCGCGTGTTTGCGTGTTTGCATAAAGAACCCTGGGCATATACAGATGACCCCATGAGGGCTAAAGCCCTCTCGTGACGTCATGAAACCTCTCGATATGCCCCAAAGACTTATTCAACGCCAAAGTCGAATTAATGTATATTATCGGTGTATTCATTTTCAGCAAAGCAGTGGAAGAAAGAGTGGAGTGGTAAACGAGATGCGTACGTCAAGAAAAGGAAGGAGTATAGAACACAAAAAAGTGGACAGAAAGCAAAGATCGTGAAGACGTGGCAGTTCTTCCATATGATGACCTTCCTCGATCCGTTCTTGGGCACCTGCAGGTACTATGAGTGTATGGATATGTGTGTGTGATGTATATATATATGTATGTCATTGAAGATTGAGAGAGAGAGAGAGAGAGAGAGAGAGAGAGAGAGAGATTGAGAGATTTAAACTCGCCTGCTGTCGCAAATAAAAGAAACAGTTATTTTCAGTCAATTTTCATTTCATTTTTATTTTAATGTCTTGTAACAGCTATGCATTGATGTCATTCAAACGTGCATAAAAACGTTTTTGCCTTTCACTTCAATGTGATCTATTCATGATCTTTCAGTAATTTTAATCTGTTGTTGACAGGACCGAAGGAAACCTGGCCCCCCCCAACACAGTCGTCTGGAGAGGACTCTGTTACTGAGGGCGAGGGCGACACTGACAGCCAACATGGCGGCGATGACAACAACAGCGAAAAGAACAGGGACAACAGTAGGGACAATGAGGACAACGAGGACGCCAGCAACAGTCTGCAAGACGCTGAGAGTGTTGCCGCAAGCATCCCAACCACAGACAGCATTATGTGAGTTTCTATACTTGTACGAGTCATTCAGAATTCCCTCGCATAACGTTGTGCATCTGCCATGGGAGTGGGTGCACATCACAGAAATACTGTGTGAATGCTTCCCTAACCTGCGCAGCGTCCTGCCCTGGTCTGTGCCCAATGCAAGTTAGGTTATGCAGAGCCTCGGGCAGCACAGGCTGCTTGCTCTTTTGCCGTTGCTTTCTGGTTTCACGAACTTGATTGTTCAACTGCGTGAGCTGTGCAGGTGTGGAGACCGTCTGCAACATGTTGTGCAAGCAACAGGCGGCCTTCACAATCCTGGTGCAGAAATCTGGCTGCACAGCAATTTTGCTGTGAAACACCCTCCATCTTGCAGCCAGCAATCCAAAGGCATTTTCAACCATGCGTCTTGCGCGGCTCAGCCTGTAATTGAATTGCCGTTCTCGAGTAGTTCGCCCTCGTCCTGGGTAAGGCCTCATGATGTGCTTGTGCAACGGAAAGGCTGCGTCTCCCACGATCACATGGGGGACAGGCCCAAGGTGCGTTGCATCAGGCAGGCAAGTGTTTTGAGGGAGGCTCAACTCATTTCTTTGCAGCCTTTTCCCCAAGTTTGAGTTAGCAAACACCCCTCCATCCGAATTTTTTCCCAAACGACCCGACATCAATGACAACAAAGCGATAATTGGCATCAACCAATGACAAAAGCACAATGGAAAAAGCCGCTTTATAGTTATAAAAGAGTGAGCCCGAGTTGTCTGGTGCTTTCATGACCATATGTTTGCCGTCTAAGGCGCCAACACAATTTGGAAAGTTCCACTCGTGCTCAAAGTTGGCCGCCAGGAGCTGCCAATACTCCGCTGTCTGTGCCTCAGCATTCAGGTAGATGGGGGATAGTCGGCTCCACAGAACTGCACACACCTCCCAGACGATTCTTGCAATCGTTGTCACTCCCATGCGGAAGCTGAACGCAAGCGACCTGAAGCTCTCACCTGTGGCTAGGTATCTGAAAAACAAGGGCAAACCATTCATAATTCCAAATCACTTGATTGAAATTTTACCTTGAAGGAGGCCTTAAACAGCCAAAATTTTAAACGTGACTTCAATTCAGTCAGGGTGTGGGGAAGGATGGGGGGGTGGTGCAGGAGGGCACAATGACGTTTTGTTTGCACAGTAATCATAATGACTTCATTTTTGCAGGTCGGACGCAAGGTCAGCCATTAGCAGTGCCAAAAGGCGAAAGCGGACCTTTCACCCATATGGACGGGGAAAGCGGACGACTGAGAAGTGTGACGCCACCGAAGCAGGCATACTGCAGTTGCTGAAGGAGAACAGGGCGAAACAGTCGCAACAGCAGCAGTATCCCTATGAGCAAGAAGATCAACCATTTTTTGACGACTGTGCCCGCCGTATGGGGAAAATTACCAAAATCTACCAAAAGTGTTCTTCGTGTCCAAATACAGCAATTGTTTCATAATGCAGAGAATCCTGGAGACCAGATGCCTGTGATTCCCCTGCCGTCGCCGCCCGTGTTCCTTCCGCAACTGGCTTCTCGCCAGCGTCAAGCAAGCAGTACCATGACAACAATGCAAGGTCCAATGCAAAGTCCAATGCAAGACTCAGATATGCTCGAAGCGGCCATGCGCGATAGTGACCTGTCAGCTGACGTCTACTTTCAGTGACAGCTACACTTCTCAGAAACTGCACAACTGCCAAACAAATTATGAATTGAAACCGAAGCAAAACCGTTGTGCTAAATTTGTTTTCTTCGACCTCTTCTTTGTTAAGTTTGTAATTAAAAGAGAAAGTTCCAGTTCACCCTACTGTTTTTTTTTTGTTTTTTGTTTTTTTTTGTTTCCTGCTTTGAGTATCCTTGTTTCTCATACCCTTATCAACAACATACAGCCAGGTAAATGCATTGTATGACTTCGAAAACACCCTATTTGGGGCCCACAGGAACATGCAAAATTCCCAACTCGCACAACTTTCTAGTAGCGGCATAATGTAAGCAGACATGTTTAGGTCTAACTACAATGAAATCCAACAGAAACGCAAGTGTTTTACAAATGATATCAGCGCCATAAAATCCGTTCAGAAGGTGGGGGCACGGTGGCCGAGCAGTTTCCGCGATCAGCAATGAGATGGGTTAGTTCTTGGATGGGTGACCCGCATTCAGTGATTACTTGACAGTGCCCTCCTACTCTTACGATTTCCAGTCGGTTTCCACGAGCCAAACATGTCTTTTGTCTTTAAAGTATGATCAAGACAAAAGTTAGACACATACTAAAATATATGCCTTTTTTCTTTCTTATATTTTTTGTGCCTCAGTTGCATGCAGGCCGCTTCAAGCTGAAAACAAAACAAAACAAAAACTTTCATTGTATTTTTTTTTTCAGGCAAGCTGAGCGTCTTTCTTCATAGGCATTGCATTGATTTAACTCGTTTTGTTTTGATCTACGATGGATATATAGCTTTGTTTCTTTAATGTTTAAAGTTTTGTTTTACATGTGCCTCCGGGTTTATTTAACCTAAATGTTGTGTTGAATGATCTTGGGAAATGGTGATTTTATAGTCACGCCCAATTATTTAAACACAGTCGAAAGAATAAGTAATCCCCCCCCCCCCCCCCCCCCCCCCCCCCCCGGCATACTTTCCTTTCTCTTGGATTTCAGTCTATAATTATAAAGAGTTACAAACAATATTAGTGTCTAACCTCCTTACCTCACACAGATAGCGAGCCTCTGTCGTGGACAGATCGGTTCTCTGGTCAAGCGCTGTCTCATCAACTCCTCCTCCACAAGGTATAACAGCTGTGCAAATTGCTCCCTCGTAAACCGGAAGTATTCATAAAATTTGGTGTCGAACAAAAGAAGATCTTGAATCAAGTTGTGATAGGCTCCTTGCTCTCTTCTTTTCCTCCACAAGGGATGTACCCAAAATTGAGGAGGGCGACGGGACTTGGTTTTCTTTGTCCGTTGGTGATGAAGTAATAAACACAAAAGCATCTCTTCCTCCACCAAAACACCCTGTTGAACCACCCTTGATTGCACTGGCGCCATGCTTCCACCAAAAAAAGGAAAATATGGCGGGAAATCTATTGCACCTCCCAGTTGACGAACAGAGAGGCTGGCGGTATAAACGGTGAACATGGAAACAGACAGCCCGTCATCCGGCAATCCGTTTTTCCAGCAAGTGACGGTTTGACGGATTGACGGATGTCTTTGCCGGATGCATGGAAACAAGACTTTAGGCGAACACAAAGCAAAATTCAGCATGTTCGACGGATTGACGGGATGTCTTTGCCGGATGCATGGAAACAAGACTTAAGGCGAACACAAAGCAAAATTCAGCATGTCAAAACAGAAAAAAAAAAGATTTTGTTCTTCGAAGCTAAACAGTTGGTGCAGGAACAGAAGGGTACCCCACTCCTTTTTTCGACAGTCAGTGAAAGAACACTTAAGGCAACTCTGGTAAGATAAATAAGATAATGTTTCTTACAGCCCAGTCGACCGCAAAGGGCCACATCTGGGCTCTCACGCATTAAAGTCAACTCACAAGTCATTCATTCACAGAACTCTTTAAAACACAATTTCAATCTCTTTCAAGAATTCAAAGATTGCATCAGGTGGAACATCTCTGAACAAGGTTTTCATGGAATCTGCTGTAAAATGTTTGTCTCTCGCATCATGCAAGTCCCCACAATCTAAAAGAGTACGTTTTATTGTGAGTGGAGATAAGATAAGATAATGTTGCTTATAGCCCAGCCGACCGCAAAGGGCCATATCAGGGCTGTCACCACGTTAAAATCAACTCACCAGTCATATTAAAAAAAAACAAAAAAAAAAACAAACAAACACCACTTTCATACATCTCATTAAATGACATCGTCTACAAACGCACCAGAAACTTTGTTTTATTGTGAGTGGCACATGACATGGAATGCATCAAGGAGCTTGATCACTTTTTAAAAGGTACGAATGAGTAAAATATGAATGGCCGGTATGCAGCCGGCATAAAACCGTTTCTTCTTTGCGACCACCAGAAGTGAGGTAAGGTAAGGTAATGTTGCTTATAGCCCAGCCGACCGCAAAGGGCTATATCAGGGCTGTCACCACGTTCAAATCAACTTTTCACTCGCATTCACACAACTCTTTAAAATACATCTTCTAAAAACCCATCCGAAACCTTGTAAAAAATCTTCCCACGGCCGCCTCGGGAACATGGTAAAAACTCTTTCAGGTTTGGAGGGATTTTAAATAGTTCGTGACCTGCAGCAAATCAGCACTCACCTGCACAGAATTCTGCATATGCAAAGGAAGCTTTCTGTGTAAAAAGCCCATGACAGTTGCCATCGGAGACCCAGAAAATGATGATGTGAAACAGACTTAAGTTGATATGTGACCAGTTTTGGACACACGAGCAACTGTGTTTCTTTACATATATGAGTACTTTCTAATTATACGGCCACTTACCATTTCTTACTACAATCACAGATGGAAAGAAGGCTTACTATGTTTCATGACTTCAGTCTGCATGCCAGTCAAGACAAAGAAAAGTGCTTTTTTTTTCTTCTATCAGTAGCCATACTGTAAAGGCAAAAATCACATAATGATAAATTATACAAAACAGGACAACTTTCAGACAGTATGAAACTTTTCTGCAAACTGCATAATTTTCCTCGCCTGAGAGCAATATTAGATCAGAAATCATTACGAGTATGTGTCACATGTCCTCTGCATTTGCAGTTTTCTAATCTGGTGGCAGCCATCTCGGATTTTATAACTCAAAATGCTCAACATTTACGACTTGGCCTCGAACAGATGTGAATTCAGCATCCCTAAATCATGGTAAATCAACAACAAAAAAACTAATAGTAATATGAGTCTCAAAACAAGGCTTCCTATCCTTTCGCTCAGACTATGTGTCCCAGTTGTCAAAAACAGTTTGGTGCATGGAGGTACTTCTCAGCATCAGAAACAAAATTTTCACTGGCCTCTGAATTCACTTTCACATGCTCATGCGGTCAAGAGGTGAGCTTCTTGTCCTCAAAATGCTGCAGGAAGACTTATGAAGTCAACAGAAGATTCCCACTAGCTATTTCCAGCTATTGGAAAGCACCAAACTGCAGACAGAAAATCCTTAGTAAATATGAAACGAGGCAGGAAACAGTAAACAATTAACAAGTAGGGCAACTCTTGCTCCCACAAGAAAACATAACCCCCCAAAAATGCTGCCTACAACACCGAATCGCCTAGCAGACATGACAGCACAGAGCGCACACAACAAACAAGGAAACATCCCCAGCACAGAGCGCACACAACAAACAAGGAAACATCCCCAGCACAGAGCGCACACAACAAACAAGGAAACATCCCCAGCACAGAGCGCACACAACAAACAAGGAAACATCCCCAGCACAGAGCGCACACAACAAACAAGGAAACATCCCAGCTCTGTGCTGTCATGTCAGCTAGGCGATTCAGTGTCGTAAGCAGCATTTCTTTCGAGTTCTGTTTTCTTGTGGGAGCAAGAGTGAACCTACTTGTTAATTGTTTACTGTTCCCTGCCTCATTTCATATTTACTTTTGTTTCAATTAAATTGAGGTTATTTGTATTTGTTTCTGTCCGTCTTTGTATTTGCCAGACTTTATATAAGTTTAATTTAAAAGGCTGTGCCGATCTTGAATAAAAGTTACTTTATATTTATTCATTTCTCCAGTTCTTGTTGCTGTGTAGATGTGTTCGGTATAGGGTATATGGGCAAGCATGGAGCATACTTCTTTGGGGATATTTCCTTGTTTGTTGTGTGTGCTCTGTGCTGTTATGTCTGCTAGGCGATTCGGTGTCATAAGCAGCATTTCTTTGGAGTTATGTTTTCTTGTGGGAGCAGAGTTAGCCTACTTGTTAACTGTTTAGAAAATCCTTAGCCAACATGACTACGCCACCCCGTCCTCACAACACCAGCTGGACAACTCACTTGAAAGAGATAAGAACTGCTACAGAAACAGTGGCCAAGGAAAGCATGAACAGGGCTGCAGAGGAAACGAGGGCTGTGGAAGGTGATGATGCGACTGTGTTGACTGATGGCACATGGCTAAGACCGGGGATTCCAGTCCAAGAATGATGTTGTGACCACACTAACCGTGAACAGCAAAGCATCAAAGGTGATTGATACTCGCACACTTTCCAACCACTGTGACCGATGTGCAAAGAATGCAAAAAAGAACATGACTCCTAACCAACGCCTCCAGTGCCAGGTTTTATTTATAAATCTTGTGTGTAAGATGGTAATTTCAGTTTCTTTAGCAAATGCAAAAAAGTGTGCATCTTTTATGATTTGTTCTTGATCATGTTGCTTTTTTCTCTCTAAATATTTGTAAAATATGGTTAAAAAAAACAAACACTTGTTTTTCTTTCTGAAAAGGCACAGCATGACCTCAACTGTGACAAAAACCACAATGGACCTGCTGGGAAGACTGAACCCGATGGAGCTGAAGTCATCTTTCAAAGCTCTGGAGAAATACTGGTTACGTTACACAAGGTTCCTCGGCAACAGTGACAGCAAGAACTTCGCAACACTGAAAAAAGCTGATCTGCCTGTGTACGATAATGTTGACTTTAACAGACAAGCGTGTTGAGGTCATGTCCAGAAGAGGATGGGTAGACAGCTTCAGAATAAAGTGCTGGAGCTAAAGCACAAGAGCTTTGATCACAATGAAAAAATGGTGAAGGGTATTGGGGGCAAGGGATAACATAACATAATGTTGCTTATAGCCCAGCCGACCGCAAAGGGCCACATCAGGGCTCCTCCAGATGTTAGGCCCATAGATTATTTCCACTTATTTTCCACTCCTGGCCTAGTGGGTACAATTATTCATAAGACCAACACCTACACTCAGGAGTGGATCAATGCCAATGCCGACTACTTATGCCGCAAGCCCATCTCCATTGTCCATCAATGGATAAAGAGGGGGCAAACAACCCAGGAAGAATTTTGGGCCTTTCTGGGCATTTGCCTCAACATGGGACTCATCCAGAAGCCCACACTCACTTCTTACGGGGATTCCAGTCATCCAAGTCAACGGAACCCATGGTTCAACGAACACTTTTCAAGGGATCGTTACCTGCTTCTGTTGAAGTTTTCACACTTCAACGAAAATGCTAGGCAGCCCCCTCCTGGTGACCCTGGCCACCAACTATATAAAATTCAACCTCTGATTGAACATTTCAATAATGTATTTCTTCATCATTACAACCCTGACGTGGACATCAGCATTCATGAGAGCATGACTGGGTTCAAAGGCAGAACCCCCCATCTTCGTATGTTTATGCTGCAAAAACGCCATGCCCATTTTGGGGTGAAGTTGTGGTGTGTCTGTGACAGCAAAAATGGATACACTTTCAAGGTTTGAAGACTACAAGGGGAGAGATCCTGCAGATCCTGTTCATCCTCATGGCCTCACTTTTGATCTGTTCACGAGGCTGCTGAGAGACTGTGATTTTCTTCATCGACGCTACCACCTTGGGTGTGATAGTGATAATTCCTTCTCCTCTCCGGATCTGTTCTTTGAACTTTATGTTCAAGGCACCAAAGCAACAGGCACAGTCAGAAAGAACAGGAAAGGACTGCCCAGAGCTGCAATCAATCAGAGGCTGAGGAACCACCAGGTGGCCGATTGACAGAAGGGGCCTCTGCTGTGTGTTGCCTACAAGGATGGAGGCCACACACCAGTGCTTCTCAGTACTGTTTCATCTGCTTCGTCAACATGCTTTCACAGCGCACTATTACAATCCAGGTGTGCAGTGTAACCCTGACAAAGAGCAAACTACAAGGACGTGCAGCCAGTCAACTCAGTGTGATCTGAACCTGGATACCAGCTACATGCAAGACAAAACACCTGACCAGTGTGAATCAGCCAGTGATCCAGCCAGTGGACCTGAAGAGACTGAGTGCTGTGAGCAGGCTGATGATCATGACCATGATGAAGATTACATCCCAGTGGAGGAGATAAGATAATGTTGCTTATAGCCCAGCCGACTGCAAAGGGCCACATCAGGGCTGTCACCATGTTAAAATCAACTAACAAGTCAGTCATTCACACAATTCTTTAAAATACATCAAAAAACCCATCCGAAAATTTGTTAAAAATCTTTCCACTGCAAAATCTCAGATCCGATGAAAAATGTTAATCTCTTTCCAAGAACTCAAAGACCGTGTCGCGCGGAACATCTCTGAACAAGGATGGAATCTGCTGTAAAATGTTTGTGTCTCACATCATGCAAGTCCCAACACTCTAAAAGAACATGTTTCATTGCGAGTGGCACATGACATGGAATGCACCACAGAGCTTCTTCACTCTTTAAAAGGTAGGAATGGGCAAAATAGAAATGGCCAGTGTGCAGCCGGCACAGAACTGTTTCTTCTTTACGACCACCAGACGTAGATGGGAACTCCCCAATCCCCCTGCCAGGTCTCTGACATAATCATTAATTTGGGGTTATGGGATAAGATAAGATAATGTTGCTTATAGCCCAGCCGACCGCAGAGGGCCACATCAGGGCTGTCACCACGTTAAAATCAACTCACCAGTCATAAAAAAAAAAAATTAAAAAAAAAAAAAAAAAAAAAAAAAAAACAAACCTTTCACACATCTCGTTAAATGACATCGTCTACAAACGAACCAGAAACTTTGTTAAAAATCCTTCTTCCGTAAAATCTCAAATCAGATGAAAAATGTTAATTTCTCTCAAAAACCCAAGGATCACGTCAGGCGGGACATCCCTGAACAGGATCTTCATGGACTCCGCTGTAAAATGTTTGTGTCTCACATCGTGCAAGTCCCAACACTCTAAAAGAACATGTTTCATTGTGAGTGGTGCATGACATGGAATGCACCACGGAGCTTCTTCACTCTTTAAAAGGTAAGCATGGGTAAAATACGAATGGCCGGTGTGCAGCCGGCACAGAACCGTTTCCTCTTTACGACCACCCGACGTAGATGGGAGGAAGTCTTTAAGGTTTGGACGGATCTGAAAGAGTTTGTTATTCGTCTGTGTGTTCCAATCCTCCTGCCAGAGGTCTCTCACATAATCGTTAATTTTGGGTTTCACATCTGAGCAGGGATATAAGTGTTGGACAGTTTCTCTCTTGTGGCGTTCTTGGCTAAACGATCAACCATTTCGTTCCCGCCGATGCCAACATGGCCAGGAACCCAAGCAAGAGTAATGTTGTAACCGTCCGCCTTCAACTTGCTAAAAAGTTAAAAAAAAAGTAAAAGTTCTGGATGCTGAAGGTTGCGGCCAGCTATGGCCTCCAAAGCTGACAGCGAATCCGACATAACCAGAAAGTCCCTCCTCGAAGAATGGGAGATTATCTTCAAAGCCAGTACTAGAGCAGTAAGTTCAGCAGAATAGACAGAAGCATCTGAATGTATATGTTCCAACAATATCTGAGAAGGAGCCCCAGGGCAGTAGGCTGCACAGGCCACTCCATCCTCAGACTTGGAACCGTCAGTGAAAACTTTTTGATAGGATGGGAATTTGGAACAGAGCTCGGCATACAAAGCCTTGTACGCCAGAGAGCTGGTAGACTCCTTACGGAAAGCTGCGAGATCAAAACGAATCTCTGGTGTGATAAAGGTCCATGGAGGTTGATCCGGAAACTTGGAAAAATCGGAAACTACTTCCAGGTCTATACCTGCATTCCGCACGTGAGGCTGCATACGAAGCCCAAACGGCGGAATACATTTCGGGTTTGTTTCAAACTTACTTTACATCCGAGCAGTGGATAGGTGTGTTTGACACTTTCTCTGTTGTGGCATTCTTGGCCAAACGATCAACCATTTCATTCCCTCCGATGCCAACATGACCAGGAACCCAAGCCAGAATAATGTTGTAACCCCCAGTGGAGGAGGGTAGCATGGACAGAGACTCTGCTAGGTATGTTGGTCATCAATGCTCTTTAAAGCTGATATGATGATGAATTGTGGTGGTGATAATTGTTGTAACTAACCGACGCTTACAATTGCATTAAGTATGTTTTCTGCTGATTTATTGTTGAGAAGAAAAATGAAAACTTGGCAAAAGCACACTAGTTCAGTGACTCCTTAAGAAAACAAAGGAAACGATATTTAAATTCTGATTTTGATTATTTTGTTTTCTCCTCTCTATTGCTCATTAAATAACATTTAACGCATGATCTTACTGCTATTGTCATTTCCTGGCAAAAGGACTTCAGGGACCATCCTAACAGTTGTGAAGCGCCTGGACACTATGGTAAAACTGCATCAGCTAAGGATGAAAACTTTATGCGTGTCACCGTTTTGGATTACCTTGCCACATTCCGTCTATGGGGGAGGCATTATTTTGATTTCATAGTGTACTCTACTTTTAAGAACAACTATTCCACTGCGTCAAATGTAAAAGTGTTTGTGCTTTGACCATTTACTTAAGAATTTTTTCATGTTGGGTGAAACAAGTAGTAGGAATATAATTTTCAGGTTCAATTACACACACACACACACCTCTCCCCCTCCCCTGCTTACTTACCCTCCCTGCCACCCACACCCACATCATATTAACATGGAGTTGTCATATATTTAAAAATTTCATCACTTTCTATTTTCAGTGACGCTGAACTAGATTGTGGGGAAAGCGAAGACAGTCGAAAACTTATCGTTTTCAAAGAATGCCTCCTTGAGCTGTTTCAACGCTGCCAGTACTGCGCTCAGCCAGCAAGTGGTACGATCAGACACATTAGAGGCACTTTCCTCGGTGTGAAGAAGGAATGCCCGCACTGTGGGAAGGACAGAGTGTGGATGAGCCAGCCCTTCATCAAAGACATTCCTGCTGGCAACCTGTATGTGTCTTCAGCCATTCTGTTCTCTGCTTAGTATACCCTATAGTTTCAATAAGAAAAAAAAAGTCAATGCATTTATTCAATACTGTTGTGTAGCGCATTCTAGCTTTAAAAGCCACGAAATGATTAAAACATTTACGGACTGTGAGTACAATCCTTTTAGAGAACAGTCAACACTTGACTTGTTATAACGAACTTCTTGCCACATTCAAAACTAACGTCGTTCAGCATGTAACCTTATGTTTAGTCATGTGAAGAAGGATTGGTGCAAACCTCAATGTTTCAACGTGTTAGTTTTTCGTTAGATCCAACTTCGTTATAAACATCCTCGATTGTATAAGGCAATTCCTCTTTTCCAGATTATTTATCTGTGCTTATAATATGACTACAGTAAAACCTGTGATGTAAAGACGGGCCTGTCATGAGAGGACACCTGTCATGTAAGGACACTTTCACAATGTCCCTTTTGTTCTTTTAAAGTGCAATGTATCCCTGTCGTGAGAGAACACCTGTCATGTAAGGACACTTTCACAATGTCCCTGGGGTGTTCTTACATCGCAAGTTTTACTGTACCACGTTGTTACAGTGCATCAGGCAATACATTGTGCCCCATAATGTGCCTGGTAATCTAGTTAGAAACTGTAATAACAGAACCTGATTTGTCATCTTTAAGCGTAAGAATTTGGTGTGAATCAGGTGTGAACTGAGGTCTGAAAAGTGAGGCAATAGTCTGCTAAAGAGACATAATAACAAAATCTGAATTTTGTAAGATAAGATAATGTTGCTTATAGCCCAGCCGACCGCGAAGGGCCACATCAGGCTGTCACCACGTTAAAATCAACTCACAAGTCAAAAAAAAAAAAAAAAACCATCACCACCTTTCACACATCTCTTTAAATGACATCTTCTAGAAACGCACCAGAAACTTCGAAAAAAATCTTTCATCCGTAAAATGTTAAATCAGATGAAAAAAGTTCATCTCTCTCAAAAACTCAAAGATCACATCATCCCTGAACAGGATTTTAATGGACTCTGCTGTAAAACGTTTGTGTCTCACATCGTGCAAGTCCCAACACTCTAAAAGAATATGTTTCATTGTGAGTGGCACATGACATGGAATGCACCACAGAGCTTCTTCACTCTTTAAAAGGTAGGAATGGTTTAAAAATACGAATGGCCGGTGTGCAGTCGGCACAGAACTGTTTCTTCTTTACGACCACCAGACGTAGATGGAGGAACTCCTTAAGGTTTGGACGGATCTGAGTTTGTTATCTGTCTGTGTATTCCAATCCTCCGCCAGAGGTCTCTGACATAATCATTAATTTGGGGTTTCACATCCGAGCAGTGGATAGATGTGTTTGACACTTTCTCTGTTTTTGGCATTCTTGGCCAAACGATCAACCATTTCATTCCCTCCGATGCCAACATGACCAGGAACCCAAGCCAGAATAATGTTGTAACCCCCAGTGGAGGAGGGTAGCATGGACAGAGACTCTGCTAGGTATGTTGGTCATCAATGCTCTTTAAAGCTGATATGATGATGAATTGTGGTGGTGATAATTGTTGTAACTAACCGACGCTTACAATTGCATTAAGTATGTTTTCCTGCTGATTTATTGTTGAGAAGAAAAATGAAAACTTGGCAAAAGCACACTAGTTCAGTGACTCCTTAAGAAAACAAAGGAAACGATACTTAACTTCTGATTTTGATTTGTTTTCTCCTCTCTATTGCTCATTAATAACATTTAACGCATGATCTTACGCTATTGTCATTTCCTGGCAAAAGGACTTCAGGGACCATCCTAACAGTTGTGAAGCGCCTGGACACTATGGTAAAACTGCATCAGCTGAGGATGAAAACTTTATGTGTGTCACCGTTTTGGATTACCTTGCCACATTCCGTCTATGGGGGAGGCATTATTTTGATTTCATAGTGTACTCTACTTTTAAGAACAACTATTCCACTGCGTCAAATGTAAAAGTGTTTGTGCTCTGGCTTGGTCATTCACAAACAAATTTTCTGTTCGTTAAAACACAAGATAAATCGTCTTGTCGACAAGGCAAAGACTGTGTATTTCAATGCAAAGATAAATGCTTCTACCACTTGTAGGCAGTTGTTTTCAATCACAAACACGCTAATGAATAAGACCCGTTGTACTGCTCTCCTTCTTCTCCAGTCTCGTTATTACCTCAGAGGTTCTGCGACTTCTTTGTGTCCAAGGTGTCCGCCATTCGAGGCAACATTGACATGTCAGCCAGTGCAGGTGTTCCTGTTAATGACGATCCAGTGTCCTTCAGTGGTACCCCCCTCCTTCAGTTCAGCCCGGTTGAGGCTAGCACGGTCCTTAAGACCATCCGCAGTATGACCCCTACCTCCTGTGACCTTGACCCTGTTCCTACACCTCTCTTACTTGAGTGCATTGATGACATTCTCCCTGTCCTGACACAGATGATCAATGATTGTTTCCAGTCCGGTACCTTCCCTAGTGTTTTAAGCAAGCTATAGTTAAGCCGCTTTGAAGAAGCAGGATCTGGACCCAAACAAGCTCAGCAATTATAGACCATCTCCAACCTTTCATTTCTTTCGAAATTGTTAGAGAAGTTAGCTTTGCAGCAGATGCTGGGGCACGTGTCTAGGTATGACCTTTTAGAGATAAGATAATGTTGCTTATAGCCCAGCCGACCGCAGAGGGCCACATCAGGGCTGTCACCACGTTAAAATCAACTCACCAGTCATTTAAAAAAAAAAAAAAAAAAAAAAAAAAAAAAAAAAACAACTTTCACACACCTCGTTAAATGACATCGTCTACAAACGAACCAGAAACTTTGTTAAAAATCCTTCTTCCGTAAAATCTCAAATCAGATGAAAAATGTTAATTTCTCTCAAAAACCCAAGGATCACGTCAGGCGGGACATCCCTGAACAGGATCTTCATGGACTCCGCTGTAAAATGTTTGTGTCTCACATCGTGCAAGTCCCAACACTCTAAAAGAACATGTTTCATGGTGAGTGGTGCATGACATGGAATGCACCACGGAGCTTCTTCACTCTTTAAAAGGTAAGAATGGGTAAAATATCGAATGGCCGGTGTGCAGCCGGCACAGAACCGTTTCCTCTTTACGACCACCCGACGTAGATGGGAGCAAGTCCTTAAGGTTTGGACGGATCTGAAAGAGTTTGTTACTCGTCTGTGTGTTCCAATCCTCCTGCCAGAGGTCTCTCACATAATCGTTAATTTTGGTTTCACATCTGAACAGGGATATAAATGTTGGACAGTTTCTCTCTTGTGGCGTTCTTGGCTAAACGATCAACCATTTCGTTCCCGCCGATGCCAACATGCCAGGAACCCAAGCAAGAGTAAATGTTGTAACCGTCCGCCTTCAACTTGCTAAAAAGTTCAAAAAAAAGTAAAAGTTCTGGATGCTGAAGGTTGCGGCCAGCTATGGCCTCCAAAGCTGACAGCGAATCCGACAGAACCAGAAAGTCCCTCCTCGAAGAATGGAGATTATCTTCAAAGCCAGTACTAGAGCAGTAAGTTCAGCAGAATAGACAGAAGCATCTGAATGTATATGTTCCAACAATATCTGAGAAGGAGCCCCAGGGCAGTAGGCTGCACAGGCCACTCCATCCTCAGACTTGGAACCGTCAGTGAAAACTTTTTGATGGGAGGGGAATTTTGGGAACAGAGCTCGGAAATACAAAGCCTTGTACGCCAGAGAGCTGGTAGATTTCCTTAGGGAAAGCTGCGAGATCAAAAAACGAATCTCTGGGTAAAAAAGGGGCCCAAAGGAGGTTGCCCCGGGAAAAATTTTGGAAAAATGGGAACTACCCCCCGGGTCAAATACCGCATTCCCGCACGTGGGGCCCTGATACAAGCCCAAAAACGGGGGAATACATTTGGGGTTTTTTTTCCAAAACTTATTTTTGGAACGGGGGTCAAAAAACACCCATGGGCAAGGTTTCTGGGGTTTTTAGAAAAAAGTCGTATAAAAAATTTAAAAAGACGTTTCACCCTGCGTTTGGACAGTGGGGGCACCCGGCCTCGGGCGAAACGGGCTGTACACGGGGGTGGTGAAAAACCCTCCAAGACGAGACGAAGCCCTTGATGGGGGATGGGTCCAAGATAAGTTTAAATAAGGGTTTGCTTATAGCCCACCCCGCCCGGCAAGGCCCATCAGGGCTGTCACCACGTTAAAATCAACTCACCAGTCATTTAAAAAAAAAAAAAAAAAAAAAAAAAAAACCACTTTCATACATCTCATTAAATGACATCGTCTACAAACGCACCAGAAACTTTGTTAAAAATCTTTCTTCCGTAAAATCTTAAATCAGATGAAAAATGTTAATCTCTCTCAAAAACTCAAGGATCACATCAGGCGGGACATCCCTGAACAGGATCTTCATGGACTCCGCTGTAAAATTTTGTGTCTCACATCGTGCAAATCCCAACACTCTAAAAGAACATGTTTCATTGTGAGTGGCGCATGACATGGAATGCACCACGGAGCTTCTTCACTCTTTAAAAGGTAAGCATGGGTAAAAATACGAATGGCCGGTGTGCAGCCGCACAGAACCGTTTCCTCTTTACGACCTCCCGACGTGGATGGGAGGAAGTCCTTAAGGTTTGGACGGATCTGAAAGAGTTGTTACTCGTCTGTGTGGTCCAATCCTCCTGCCAGAGGTCTCTCACATAATCGTTAATTTTGGGTTTCACAATCTGAACAGGGGATATAAAATGTTGGACAGTTTCTCTCTTGTGGCGTTCTTGGCTAAACGGTCAACCATTTCGTTCCCGCCGATGCCAACATGACCAGGAACCCAAGCAAGAGTAATGTGGTAACCGTCCGCTTTCAACTTGCTAAAAGTTCATAGAAATGCAAAAGTTCTGGATGCTGAAGGTTGCGGCAGCTATGGCTTCCAAAGCTGACAGCGAATCCGACAGAACCAGAAAGTCCCTCTTTGAAGAATGTGAGATTATCTCAAAGCCAGTACCAGAGCAGTAAGTTCAGCAGAATAGACAGAAGCATCGGAATGGATATGTTCCAACAGTATCTGAGAAGGAGCCCCAGGGCAGTAGGCTGCACAGGCCACTCCATCCTCAACTTGGAACCGTCAGTGAAAACTTTTTGATAGGATGGGAATTTGGAACAGAGGTCAGCATATAATGCCTTGTACGCCAGAGAGCTGGTAGACTCTTTGCGAAAAGCTGCAAGATCGAAACGAATCTCTGGTGTGAAAAAGGTCCACGGAGGTTGATCCGGAAACTTGGAAAAATCAAAACTACTCCCAGGTTTAGACCTGCATTCCGCACGTGAGGCTGCATACGAAGCCCAAACGGCGGAATACATTTCGGGTTTGTTTCAAACTTACTTTGGAACGGAGGGTCAAAAACACAGTCATAGGCAGGATTCTGCGGTTCTGAGAACAGTCGGATGTAATAATTCAAAGACAGTTTCAGCCTGCGGTTGGACAGTGAAGGTTCACCTGCCATCTGCGTACAGGCTGTACACAGGGGTGGTGCGGAACGCTCCAAGACAGAGACGAAGCCCTTGATGGTGGATAGGGTCCAAGAGTTTGAGGTAAGATGATCTTGCGGAGCCGTACACAGCACAACCGTAGTCCAGTTTGGAACGGACCCAGGGCTCTGTAGAGGTGCAACAAAGTTTTCTTATCAGCGCCCCAGTCGGTGTGTGCTACGACCCGCTAGAATACTCAGTGCCTTTTGGCAAGCAGTTTTGAGGTTTTTAATATGGCTGAGAAATTTAATTTTTGGTAAAAAATGACTCCCAGAAATTTGGCCCCTTTAACACGGGAAGGGGAAATTTCCCTACTTGAATTTCCCCGGTCGGAAAAAAACTGACGGAAAATTTATGGAAGGAATACATGGTTTTTTTAGCGAAAGGTGAAACCTTTTTCTCCGCCCACCGAGGGATTTTTCTACGAAAAGCGGGAGCCTGCCTGGACACTGGGGGAAACAGGCTTCCAGTTGCTAGACGCAAAACACCACAAACAATGAGCAGTCTGAACCCTGCTGAATGATTTAACAATTTGTTGATCTTAAACTAAAGAGGGCGGAGATATATGCCCCCCGTGGAACCCCCAAACTCCGCTCGGGACATCAAGAGAGGGGGTCCCAAACCCCGGACCGAAACTGTGTTCTGCCAAAAATTTGAAAAAAAGGGAAGATGACCTCAAAAACCCAGCGGGAGATCAAAGTATCCCGACTTCCAGGGGGTATCGTAGGCCTTCCCCCAAAGTCAAAGAAAATTGCCATGCTCGTCTTTTAAAAAAAAAGCGTTCCTTTGAAATTCCGACAATCAAAGGTAAACGTACAAAAGTTTGGGGAAAAACCACATGTTTTTTTTCGCCAAAAGGCCATGGGTTTCGATTTTCCAATGAGCCTAGCATGACCTTTTTCCCATAAATTTACAGACACAGCGGCAAAGCTAGGGGCGGTAGTTAGATGGTTTAGAAAATTTTTTCCCAGGTTTGGGGTGGGAATAAGAGGGTGTCCGCCAAGGGGGGGAAAGCAACCGTAGTCCACACGGGTTGTATACCTGTAACAGGATTTCAACCTTCTTGCGGAAGATGTTTCAATAGTTATAATGTAGTCATTATACCGGGAGAGGAATCGCGAAAGAGAGAAGGCAGTTTTAGCTTTTTTAAATTTAAAAAAGGAAGATGTAGACTTCCATTTTGTCGGATGAAAATTTGCGGGAATTTTTCTTTTTAGGCTTTGTGTTTGAAAAAGTGACGTTTTATTAGAAGAGGGGGGAATTCTTTTCAATGGTTGAAGCAGCGATTAAAAAATGCTTTCTTCCTGTTATTAAAGAATCCGAAAATTTGGGGGTTCACAGTGGACGGTGTTTTTCCCTTTTGATTTTCTTAATGATGTTCCACACTTTTTTTTAGAATTTTATGTCACCCGGGCAAAAGCTTCTCCGGGACCGCTTTACGATTTTAAAAGTGTGTCTTGATTTAGCAGGGATTTTTCTGAGGGCTCGAGCTTGGGGCCCCAAGGTCTTGGTATACCTGACGCTGACCCTTTTTTCTAACTTTGGAAATTTTTTTGGCATTTGAATCAAACCAGGGTTTTTTGGGGGATTTGAAGTTTATCGGAAGACACGGGAAAATACAGGCTTAGCACATTTGATCATATGTTATCAGAATTCGGGGGGTCTGGACTCTAAAAAAAATCAGTGCCTGGAATTCTTTTGAAATAGGGGCTGCAAAAGATCCCATTTGCTTTTTTATTTTTAAATTTAAGGACAGAGACGGTTCAGTTAATACGGGTTGTAGAAGGGCAGGGAAATGGTCATTCCCGGGCAGATCGTCATGGACAGCCCACTCATAGTCCAGGCCCAGTGAGGGGTCACAAACCGAAAAAATCTAAACCCCAAAGTGAACCTGTGGAAGAGTGGAGGTAAGTTGCAGATCCGTCGTTCAGACAACACAAATCCAATCTGAAAGGGGCATCCCAATCAGCAGACCCTGGGTACGTCCCGGGCACTACCCCAAAGAGGATTGTACCGTTAAGTCACCCAACAGCAAAAAAGGTGGGAAGTTCCCCTATCAACTGAAAAGGTCCTGACGACAAACCGGGACAGAAGGGGGTAGAAAAGAAACGTGGTCCATTTTTTTTGTGGAAGTGACTCCGCGCTACAGCCGAAGCGAGGTAGACAGAGGCCGGGATAACAGCAAAGTTTTGTGTAGGAAAAAAGGGCAAAACACCGCCCGACGCCCCCAACATGGATGGTTTTTTTTTTGTGCAGGATTGAAAAAATATTAAAGCCAGAAAAGGGGTAAAGGTCTTCGGCTTGAATTTAGTTTTTTTTTGGAAGAGCCACGACGGAAGGTTTAGAGACTGACACAAAACGCAGCCCCGATTTTTGAATTTAGACCACGGTTTTCCAATGGAAATATTGTTTATCCATGGTGCAGAGGGCGAAAAAGGAAGAGATCAGGTCATTCCCCCCAAACATCTCTGCAAAGCGTAAATTTGTTCTTAATTTCACGGGCTATCCAACCTGCTGGCAACTTGCCAACAGGTAAGTAGGTTGGGGTTTTTGGGGGAGGGGTGGAGGTTTTTTCCTCAACTCCACCATCTCCACATGGGTTTGAATCCCTTGCCCCACGGGCAGGACAGAGGAGTTCGGGGGAGGGGTGCGGGTTTTTTAATCTGCCCAGCAGCAGATGTTGTAGACGCTGGGCAGCTGGGGGTGGCGGATTTTTCCCCTCCACCGGGGGCGTCCTTTTTGGGTTTTGGGAAGGTGGGGACCTGTTTCCCCCAAGCTGCAGTTTTTTCCTTCAATGTCTTCAAAACGTAAAATTATCAGTTGACAGCAACTGACCATTTTGGAACTGTTGAAACTTTTTTTTAGGGGCCGAAGCATACGAAGAAGCTGCGGCGACTGACTGCCCACAACCCTTGCGGTTTAAAAAAAAAAGGAGATTTTCTTTTCGTTTTTAACCCCTTGATTGTGATTCCTGAACCCACGAGGACAATTCCGTGAAGAGGGGGATGGCGCCACCGCAGTTTGACAATGTCCCGGTTTTTACCCCCATCATGGGGTTTCCTTTCAGAAATACCACACACCCCTGCCCAGAACAACGGGCCCCGACAGGCCAAACTTCGGGCATCAAAACACCCCAACGGGGGGTGGAAAAGTACAAAGAACCCGGGGAAACAGGTAGCCGACCTTTTAGACCGGGGCAGCACAGGTTTTCAGAAAGTCAGAAAGAGGGTTTGGGGCCCTCTTTTCTGCACCTTCTTTACAGTCACCCTGCGTACCTCCGTCACACCCTGGATGCCAGCTCCGTTTGATCTCTGCCTTGAAACACCTGATAATTCCCCGCAGCGAACACTCCTTTTTTATGAATTTATTGTTTTTGGGGGGTTACCCTGATCCCCTTCCACAATTTCGTTGCTTTTAGCACTGTTTAGATTTTTTTTTGCGATTTGACTGAATGAGAAAGAGCCGTTCCCAACCTCTTGATGGACCGGGGTCACCTCTATACCTTGAAAACCCTTTTGGGTAGCAAAAGGGGCCAAGCTAAAGGGGTCTTTCTTTCTCAGTTCCTTCCATAACGAGCCGGGAAACCCAAAACCTGTTTTCTGTCTAACCTCCAAATATCCAAACGCTGTCACTATCAAAAACCCCTAAATAGGGGGTGCTGCCTTTCCCCTTTTTTGGGGGGGTGATTTTTGAAAAAGCCTAGAGTGAATTTGTTTTCACCCTCCCTTACCCCCCACCTTGGAGTCCAACTAAAGGGGCCAGGGCCCAAGAAACCAATGTCTTGACCCCCCTTTAGGCTTGGGGGGGAATAGACAAGCAAAACAACCAACCCTACCCCCCGATCTGCTCAACTCCGGGGAACAGAGAGCTGAGCATGCAGGGGGTTTACTTGGCCAGTGGGGAACGCCATCTTGACCCCCAACCCAAGAAGGGGACCGATTAGACACCCGGGCAAAGTTTCTCCCTTCTAGGAGGGTCCGGCCAAAATGATTTTTGTTGAGAGCGCGGCCCCTCAAACACCAGGATTCATTCCCCCCCGCACAGGTCGCACCGCACGGCAAACGCGGCGGATCTTAAGGAACCACCCGGAGAAAAGGGGTGGGAAAAAAAGACTTGAAGGGGGGACGAAGAAGAAAAGGCCAAATAAGGGAGGGGAAAAACAAAAAAGGGAAAGGGGGTTACTCTATCAGATCCTCACCCCTTTCCTATCTGACATGGAAGCCCCACCCGGGGCTACTCCTTACCCCTTACCTTAGGCCAAACAGCATCTGCACCCCCTAGGGCCCAGAAGCAGTAAGAAAAAAACAGCCTATCTCCAAGTTTTGAGCCCCCGCCAGCAGAGCCTAAAGGGGTCATGACCCCGCAAACCCCCCGACCCCGACAGGGAACCCCCCGAGGGGTAGACCTTTTGGCGCGTTTTCAGTTGCTACCGTGCTCATTTCCACAAATGCTCTCCCCGCGTTCTAAAGACCCTTTTTGTTGCTTCGGGGCGATTCCAAAGTCTCCCTTCTCACCTGTTAGATCTGAGTGCCGCGTTTTAACCATAGATCATGGGAATTTTTCTCACCCGCTCAGACACGTTTTTTTGGGATGATAAAGAGCGCTTTCTTCCGCAATCATATCTCTCTGGACGTAGGGGAGACCGTTTCGATCCGGGTTTTGTTTCTAAACCCACACCTCTCAATTTGGGGGTTCCACAGGCTCAGTTTTGGGCCCCTCTGCGTTTCTACTGTACACCAACCCCCTTTCCCAAGAATTTATAGTCATTCGTTTTTTCCGTGAATTTGGGTTTTGAACTCCTCTACAACTCTTCTTATCCCAATCAAACCAAGATTCTTTCTACCCGTGAAAACGCACCTGATGAAAAGGGGTGACCCAAAAAAAGCTCCAACTAAATATTTAAAACAGAAGCTCTCCTGGTTGGCGGTAGGGGTAAATCGGACCAGGCCCTCAAAATCACTATTGGTCACAGCGAAATAGCATTCTCCACATCTGTAAGGAACCTAGGAGTCATGTTTGATGAAGATCTGTCCATGAAACCTCATGCAAACAAAGTTTGTCGGGTAGCGTATCACGAGTTAAGAAAAATTAGCACTATTCGCCACTATCTTTCACAACAGGCCACTCAGACTCTTGTTACTTCACTTGTTCTGTCTCGTCTTGACTATGGAAATTCTCTTGTTGCCGGCATCCCTGACACTCTGCTAAACAAGCTCCAAAAAGTTCAAAACAGTGCTGCTAGGTTAGTTTTTAAATGTCCCAAGAGAACTCACACCACTCCACTCCTTCGAGCCCTGCATTGGCTCCCCATCGCCCAGAGAATAGATTATAAACTTAGCATTATGTGTTTTGACGTCATCAACCAAACCGCACCGCAAGCACTCAAAGAAATTCTCACAGTCTACACCCCCTCTAGATCTCTCCGTTCATCTACTGACACTAAAACGTTCAAGGTTCCCCGACGCAACAAGAAAACTCAAGGACAGCGTGCCTTCTCTTACATCGGCCCTATAACATGGAACAGCCTGCCTCTCCATGTACGAAATTCTAATTCCCTGACACAGTTCAAAAGCTCCCTTAAGACCCACCTTTTTCGATCCGCCTTTCCCGCTCGCTGGTGAGACGCAGCTGCTTGCTTTGCATATGTACATAATGACTGATTTGATGAGTGTTATACATTATTGAGTTTCAGACACCTTAACCATGTACAGTTAGTTATCCTTGTATATTTCTTATCCCTTATTTTATTACTATTTTGTATTGTGAGTATGTGGATTGTGAGTTTTGTGAGTTTGCTACGTATGAGTATATATGCACGAAATGCCATTGTAAACGCCACGAGCTTCTTGACAAGAAGGTGTGTGCGTATAAATAATCACTATTATTATTATTATTTACTTAAGAATTTTTTCATGTTGGGTGAAACAAGTAGTAGGAATATAATTTTCAGGTTCAATTACACACACACACACACCTCTCCCCCTCCCCTGCTTACTTACCCTCCCTGCCACCCACACCCACATCATATTAACATGGAGTTGTCATATATTTAAAAATTTCATCACTTTCTATTTTCAGTGATGCTGAACTAGATTGTGGGAAAGCGAAGACAGTCGAAAACTTATCGTTTTCAAAGAATGCCTCCTTGAGCTTTTCAACGCTGCCAGTACTGCGCTCAGCCAGCAAGTGGTACGATCAGACACATTAGAGGCACTTTCCTCAGTGTGAAGAAGGAATGCCCGCACTGTGGGAAGGACAGAGTGTGGATGAGCCAGCCCTTCATCAAAGACATTCCTGCTGCCAACCTGTATGTGTCTTCAGCCATTCTGTTCTCTGCTTAGTATACCCTATAGTTTCAATAAGAAAAAAAAAGTCAATGCGTTTATTCAATACTGTTGTGTAGCGCATTCTAGCTTTAAAAGCCACGAAATGATTAAAACATTTACGGACTGTGAGTACAATCCTTTTAGAGAACAGTCAACACTTGACTTGTTATAACAAACTTCTTGCCACATTCAAAGCTAACGTCGTTCAGCATGTAACCATATGTTTAGTCATGTGAAGAAGGATTGGTGCAAACCTCAATGTTTCAACATGTTAGTTTTTCGTTAGATCCAACTTCGTTATAAAACATCCTCGATTGTATAAGGCAATTCCTCTTTTCCAGATTATTTATCTGTGCTTAAAATATGACTACAGTAAAACCTGTGATGTAAAGACGGGCCTGTCATGAGAGGACACCTTTCATGTAAGGACACTTTCACAATGTCCCTTTTGTTCTTTTAAAGTGCAATGTACCCCTGTCGTGAGAGAACACCTGTCATGTAAGGACACTTTCACAATGTCCCTGGGGTGTTCTTACATCGCAAGTTTTACTGTACCACGCTGTTACAGTGTATCAGGCAATACATTGTGCCCCATAATGTGCCTGGTAATCTAGTTAGAAACTGTAATAACAGAACCTGATTTGTCATCTTTAAGCGTAAGAATCAGGTGTGAATCAGGTGTGAATTGCGGTCTGTAAAGTGAGGTAATAGTCTGCTAAAGAGACATAATAACAAAATCTGAATTTTGTAAGATAAGATAATGTTGCTTATAGCCCAGCCGACCGCGAAGGGCCACATCAGGGCTGTCACCACGTTAAAATCAACTCACAAGTCAAAAAAAAAAAAAAAAAAAAAAAAACCACCACCGCCTTTCACACATCTCTTTAAATGACATCTTCTAGAAACGCACCAGAAACTTCGTTAAAAATCTTTCATCCGTAAAATTTTAAATCAGATGAAAAATGTTAATCTCTCTCAAAAACTCAAAGATCACATCATCCCTGAACAGGATTCTAATGGACTCCGCTGTAAAATGTTTGTGTCTCACATCGTGCAAGTCCCAACACTCTAAAAGAATATGTTTCATTGTGAGTCGCACATGACATGGTATGCACCACGGAGCTTCTTCGCTCTTTAAAAGGTAGGAATGGGTAAAATACGAATGGCCGGTGTGCAGCCGGCACAGAACTGTTTCTTCTTTACGACCACCAGACCTGGAGGAACTCCTTAAGGTTTGGACGGATCTGAAAGAGTTTGTTATCTGTCTGTGTATTCCAATCCTCCTGCCAGAGGTCTCTGACATAATCATTAATTTGGGGTTTCACATCCGAGCAGTGGATAGGTGTGTTTGACACTTTCTCTGTTGTGGCATTCTTGGCCAAACGATCAACCATTTCATTCCCTCCGATGCCAACATGACCAGGAACCCAAACCAGAATAATGTTGTAACCCCCAGTGGAGGAGGGTAGCATGGACAGAGACTCTGCTAGGTATGTTGGTCATCAATGCTCTTTAAAGCTGATATGATGATGAATTGTGGTGGTGATAATTGTTGTAACTAACCAACGCTTACAATTG
>CM031597.1:47374163-47387515 GCA_018398815.1 Conus ventricosus | reverse complement strand
GGAAAAGGTCGTGCGCTTTCGCTGTATTTACGTGATAGGTCCGCCGTCTCCCCGCCATCTTAATTTGCTCCGCTCATACTCGACCCTTGACACGACTCTGACTGGCCACAGAGCGCAAATCCAGGGGAAACTCAGCTATTATGTGCACCAAGGTTAAAACATCAAAACCAAAACAAACCATCTCTGCTTTTGTTTAATTAATAAACATCACTTTTATTAAAGGGTAATATTTACTTACCCCTTCTTTTTATTTTTGTAACGACAAACATGGACATTTCATGTCCTGTTGTTTTTAGTTAGTTCGGTATACGCACATCACTGATGTAATAAGTAGTAACATGTACCCCCCTGGTTTTTGCCACACATTTTGGACCCCAGTCAATAGTCAAGATTGGTCAGTTTCCAAGTGCCAGAAGCGCGGGGTCCTTTTAACAGCGGTTTGTTTAGCTTCCTGACTTCGTATAAGCCAAGGTCCCCCTCTCCTCCTGCTCAGTATTGCAAAAGATTTTTATCTCAATTTTTCCAAGAATATTCTGCACATGGGCATCTTTCCGTGGTCCTCACGTGGTTATAGTTTGGTTATAAAGGAGATAGCATTTTTAGCTGCTTTGTTTGTACTCCATTCCCACAACAAATAGCATCGCAGGGTGCCAGAAAAAAAAGAAACAAGGAAAAGAGGCCTGATGGCTAACTGGTTTTGGGGAGAGAAGTACAGGGCCCAGCTACCAAGGTCAAGCTTATATCCTGCCATCATCGTGGGATCAGGACGGTTAGAGTACGTTGTTTTTCTTTTCACCCTTTCTAATTAGCGCCCCCCCCCCCCCCCCCCTCTGTGTTGTGATGTTGATGTGTGTGAGTGAGTTGTCCCACATAGCTAAATATGCATTTTTCTAGCACTTTTTTGCCCCTCCCCCCTGACCCTCTTTGGCTCAAAATCCCCCTTTTTCCAAATGAGTGGGGGGGGGAGGGGGGAGGCTTAGGGCGGGGGGCAGGGCGGGGGGGGCGGGGGGGGGCCGGGCCGGCAGGGGGGGGGCGCGGGGCGGGGGCGGCAGCCACTGGGGAGCGGGGGGCCGGGCCTTGGCCCTCTGAGCTGGCCGGCTTCTTCGCGCTTGGCTTTGGGCCTGGCCCTTCCCCATGGCTGGCTGCCTGGCCTCAGCCCCCCACCCGTGGCAGGGGCTTGCTTCATGGGCGCTTTTTCTCTTTTTTTTGGCTGGGCTTGCCCCCAACTACCGGCTGCTCCTTTGCTTCCTTCTCTCCTCTATTCCAGCCTTGGCTAGGCTGTCTTACCCCCCGGCGGGCCGACCGGCGGGAGGGCGGCTGGCGCTCTTGGCGGCTCTCCGGCGCTGCTTTTCTTGTCGGGCTCGCCTTGCCCCCACTTTCTTGAAAATCTAGTGATGCAGCCTCTTAGAAATTCGTAGGCCCCCTCCCCCTACCAGCATAATGCAAATGTTGGTTAATGATGACAGTGGAAAGAGGGAATAGAAAAGAAGGCATTTGAATTGAAAAAAAGTGCACCCCTAAACTGACCCACAGTCCAAAAAACATGGTCTCTTGAGAATTCTACCTAAATACATATAGCTTTTTTTTAATTGGTTATTTTTAGATTCGAAGCTTTGATCAATAATTAGGACTGAAAAAATTTAAAGGTGTTTAAAAACTTGCACAAAAGAAAACAACATTGACTGATTTATTGCCTGGTCAATTGCATCATGTCATTGCACGGGCAAAAAAGGAAACTGAAGCAGTTTTTTTAGAAGGAAGCAGCACCTTGTTGGCAACCAGACCACTCTGCTGAGGAGGTGCTTGCAAAAAAACTAGCATCTCATTTGGGGCAAAAGGTTGAAGAAGGTTCTCGTTTGGCCACACACCACATGCAGAGACACAGATCAAAATGAGATCTGAGCTGAGCACATGCGTATGCCCGCACATACATGCACACACATACACACGCCGCATGCACGCACACACACTCACATCTCACAAATAAGATTAAAAATGATGGGGAGGGCGGGGGGAGGGAGGGGAGAGAGGGAGAGGGAAAGACAGAATTAGTTTTTTATACCGAGATCCTATCAAAGATATGGTCCGGTCTAATCACTTCTCTGAAAAATTGGCTGTGACACATTGCCATGGGATGGCCTCAAAAATTTTCAAAATCTGTCTGTGTGTGTGTGTGTGTCTGTCTGTATCCCTTATGTACGGCCACAGTTACTGGACGACACTAAAATTAGCTTCAAGCATCCTTGGCAACCCCTCGAGGTCATGTCGACCTTACTTATTGTTCTTGTCTGTGCTTAGTTTGACCATGTCTTGTCGGTAGTCTAAAACCACTATTCCTAAATCTTACTTTTAGGATAAACCTCTGCCAAAGGGCTCGAAAGCGCGAAGCGCAAGTACCCCCTTAAATCCAAATGAGTAGTTACAAAGCGAAAATGAGAAGGAGCAAAACTACTTTAGGCCCGTATTATAATCACTGATGATACTATGTAATCATGCGCGCATAATGTTGTTGTGTGTGTGCGTCTATGGACAAAGCCAAACTCAGTCCAAGACTGAGCATAAAGATTGTGAGTGTATTGACCGTTTGCAAGCGCTTAGTGGTGGTAAATGTCTGGAGTTGTTGATGGTTATATGTATGTTTTACAGCTGTCCCTATTCCCAGCCAATGGGGACAGCAGGTCTGAAAGATATGTCAGAAGGCGGCCAACTGCAAAGGTCCATTCCCGTTTCTGCAAGGTTAGACTAGGATATTTTTTATATTTACTATTTAGTGAGTTACACAGCATGCAGTTTTTTCAATATTGGAAACTAGTTGTTGTCTCCAGATAATATGAATGATTTTAAAGTTTGTCTACTGCACCATGACTTTGCTGGTGGTACTGCTGTGTGTGCGCTAGTGTATATGAGTCTGTTTGTGTGTGCCAGTTTCTGTGTTGTGTGTGCGCAAAGTGATATGTATGAGGTGTTTTAATCTGAGTGTTGAGTATGCATGTGGGTGTTTATACCTATTTAGCATGTATGAAAGTGTAATATTTGAATCCACGCAAAGAGCTCCACACTGCCAAGGAGGGAGGAATGACTATATAACTAATATCATCATTAATATTTATAAATATTATATTAATGTTATTAAATGTGTATCCATTTTTCACATATCTTATCAGCGAGCAGATTGCCGCCCAGCCAAAAAGGGTTTCGCCCACTGAAGCTCGCGAACTGAAGCGGCCGTGACGAGCTGCGCCCACCAGGCTACATTTTACATTTGAATTCAGGTACGGCAAACCCCCTCTTGAACTTATCAAACATATTGATGTCCGTATGGGGTTATTTTGGACATCAATAATACGATCCTGAGCTTGGGGAAACAAAAAACCTATCAAATAGAAAACAGTCGGGAAACTTCCATTTAGAGTGTGTTCTTGAACAGCATCTTTACAAGACGTAAATATTGTACTCTCTCACAGTGTGATGATACATTTTCTGTCAAGTTAAATATATTGCTTGAGTTGGACAGAAGATCTCTTTTAAATTTTGTCCGCGGTACCCCCTTATTAGACCTCCATGATGGGAACTCCCTCCTCCATCCAACCTACTTTCCTGAGATTGCCCTTCTTTGTTATTACAATTTAACTAACATGGACCGTCTTCCAATTATACTGTGGTATAGTTTATGTCAAAGATAACAAACAATAAGATCCCATACAAAAATACTAGATCATCATTACCTTGACTTGAAGTTTGATCTTGAAAACGTTCATTCCTTTTTGTGTGTAATATCTTTTTGAATGTCAATTTATATACATATGTATTGGCTATATATTGTAATTCACAATGATCTCACCCAACACATTACATTGTCTGAGGACCTAAGCGATGCTGCGAGGGGGGGACTGCATCTGCTCAGCGATTGCATCCATTCGTTACAACATATGTATGGGTATTGCATAAGTCGAACGGAACGATGGCTATCAGAGCCGTGGGCGGCAACACCATCAACAAAAACGGCGTGGTCTATGTTGCGTTTCCATTTCATTCATTCTACTTAATACCCGCCTCTTTAAACTAAGGAACTGCAAGGGGAGCTTATGTTCACATCTGAGCAATATTTTTTTATTTTTGCCATTTTGATTATTTAAATAACGAATTTCCCTGATCAGAGTGGAAGTCCTGGAAGCACTTTAATGCAAATTTTTTTATTTTAAAACTGTTGGTTGAATTAGAAAATAATATGATTACAAAATATGCTTTTTTATTAAGTGTCATCGCAATATATAAAAAATGCTACATGTAAATGTTTTTTTCATTTAAGATTTTTTTTTTATATACAGATATAGTTGAAGAGTAAGCCAAATAGAAGGAAAAATGCCACACTCTGACTAGGAATGCTTAAACTCAATGGTTTTGATTTCATTACTGCAATGCCAATTCAGACCTACTTCTTAAAATTTCATTTGCTTAACTTTGGAAAGAATGTACTTTTTAGATGGAAAATTAATTGGGAAAACCCACAGTGAACCATTGTAAGGAACCACAAAAAAAACGCAAAATCTGTGGCTTTTTCTGTGATTCTGGTCTGTTACTGTCATGAAACTAGGGAGGGACAATAAGTAGTAGGCCCTTGAATGAACTAAAGGTGTAAGTCAGCACAAAAGAACTTGAGAGGGACGCGTGTTGCAGTGCTAAGTATGGGTAATATAGGCCAATACTTATATTATAGTTTTTACGTACTACAGTCTATTATTGAGCAAGAAGAATATTGTAGGAAACTTGGTTTGTTTACAACATCAAAGATATAAAAAGACTCTTTAGGGGTATGCGAGGACACATAATTAAAGTCACTGGATTCATGGGGCCACAGAGACCCGTGTGATTACAGCGGTTTTCAAAGTATTGGAAGTGCTAATTATTGAGCAAGAAGAAAACATGGAGTTGGTTTTGTTTGCCAAATGACCCGAAAGGACACATTAGTTTGTTGTAAGATCAAGCAGTCGCAAACCACATTGACCCAACCTGCCCAGGTCAAAAAACTGCCGCAGAAAAAACGTTAGAGCTAGAGTAAACTCATTCATTTCAACACTTACTCGACCATCGCCCCATATTAACGATTTGTTTTTACAAATAACTACAGTGAAGTGTACCCTGACCCTATTCTAAGTAGACCACTAAATCACACTTTGTCAAACTTAGAAGAAGCTAGTTTTAATTAGAAAACTACTAGTAAATGTAAAACATTAAATGGGCGCATTTGGTTATGAACGGCCGCCGCTAGTGGAACATAGACAGATTTGGCCTGGGTTCCACTTTATTGAAAGAAAAAAGGAAACAACTCCCACTGGAGACTTCTTTAGTTAAGCCCGGCCTCCACTAAGACATGTTTTTGAATTCTATTTTTTTTTAAATCCCAATTTGTAAAGAAATTATTGAGGTGTTGTACTTTACTTTTCAGAGTTGGCAAGAAGGAGGGCAAAGGAATGTCTGCAGAGCTTAGGGAGAGTCAGAGTTTGAAAGACGAGGTTGTGCAGATGGCAGAGGCCTGAAAGGAAGCAGTGATGAGGGGGCTCTAGGGATGTTGCAGGCGATGACGAGGGACTGAAACGGAGAAAAGTGCTTACAAATGAACGCAGCCACTATGTTAACATCATAAAAAGACCACAAAGCCGAACAGGGACATCAACAGGCACTTAAGAGACACAAAAGAAGACTTGCATAGGGCGATTAAAAAGAGTAGGCGACAGAGCAAACAGCCAAACCCACGATCAGAACAGTAGCAAACACACAACAGACGATTAGCAACACATCAATGGATCCTCTTAACACTGAGCCTGCTCCATCACTTCGCAATCAACAACTCTCCTGTGTTCACACCTTTGCAACAGCAGTTCCAGTAAACGCACACACACTCAACGCAAAACTTCTACACTTCCACGGTTTCCTCACCCCCGCAAACACCAGCACATGCACCAGGTTCAATTCACACCACCTCTACCTGGCCTCACTGAACACGTTCTGTGGATTGTAGCATCATTTGCATGCTTGGAAAAAAAAAATAAAAACAGACGGCAGAACGCTTGCCCGCAAAATGTTCACAACCAGAACAATTTAATTAAGTGCTCCTTCCAGGCAAACCCCACAACTCAAAACCTACTTTTCACCCAAGCCTTGATGGAAGGAAGTTAACAGGGGACATGCTCTGAAGCTGACCCAGAAACTGTACAGGGAACTCCATTACAGTGTAACCTGTGGTATGCTGTGTCTCCAAATGAGCAGAAAGTCCTCAGCCAGCCACAGAAAAAGCCGAATTACAAATAGGACCCTCTTCCGGAGTCAGAGAGTGGCTGAGGTAATCACAAACTGTAATTTTTATCCCTTTAGAGTGAGTGCATTTCTATATAGTGTTCTACTTGATGATGGCCAAGAACTCTTTAAGCCATGGGTATACAGATAACAACAAATAGAACCTAGGGAACAAGCAATGGAGTTCTTTTTTTTTTAAATTAGGTCTGAAAAAACATTCTTCACTGCCTATCATGATTTGTTTGAACATTTCTTACCTTCAGAGGACAAAATCCCATATCCATGTCCATCATGGTTAGTTTGTCTTCTTTTTATTTTTATTTTTTTTCTTTTTTTTTTTATTATTTGTTTTTTTTTTTTTTTTTTTTTACACCTTTTTCTTTTTTTTTTTTTTTTTTTTTTACTTCTTTTTGTTTTTTTTTTTTTTTTTTTTTATTGTTTTTTATTTTTTTTATTTTTTTTTTTATTATTTTTATTTTTTTTTTTTTATTTTTTTTTTTTTTTTTTTTTTTTATTTTTTTTTTTTTTATTATTTTTTTTTTTTCTTTATATTTTTTTTTATTCATTTTTGTTTTTTTTTTTTTTTTTTATCCTTATATTTTATATTTTTTTTTTTTATTTTTTACTATTTATTAATTTTTTTTTTTTAATTTTTTTTTTTTTTTATTTTATTTTATTCTTTTATTTTTTTTTTTTAATTTTTTATTTTTTATTACTTTTTTTTTTTTATATTTTTTTTTTTATTATTATTTATTTTTATTTTTTTACTAATCTTTCTTTTTTTTATATTAATTTTTTTATCTTTTTATATTTTTTTTTTTTTTATTTTTTTTTTATTTTTAATATATTTTTTTTTATTTTTTATTTTATTTTTTTACTTTTTACTTTTTTTATTTTTTTTTTTATATTTTTTTTTTTTTTTATCTTTTTATTTATTTTTTTTTTTTCTTTTTTTAATATTTTTTTACTACTTAATTTTTTTTTTTTTCTATATTTTTTATTTTTTTTTTATTTTTTTTTTTATTTTTCTTTTATTATTTTATTTTTTTTTTTTTTTTATTTTTATTAATTTATTTTTTAATTTTTTTTATTTTTATTTTTTTTTTTTTTTTTGTTAATTTTTTATTACTTTATTTTTTTTTTTTTTTTTTTACTTTTTTTATTTTTTTTTTTATTTTTTATTTATTTTACCATTATTATTTTTTTCTATTTTTTTTTTTCACTCTAATTGTTTTCCTATTTATTCCTTTCTTACATTTAAAGTGTTCATACTCATGTTTGACTGGCTCTTTTCATCCACTGCAGGCTATAATTCTTAAAGTTCAGTTAAAACTTAATTTGTTCGGAAAATATTGTCTTTTACCATCCGAAAAACAACTCTTTCTAATATTTTGAGGTCATCAACTTTGGTTTGCCGTCTTGGATTCCATCCGTGTCTGGACAAAAGTTCATCTACTTTAAGGTGTGTGTGTGTGCATGCCCCTCCTGTTGTCTTTTGTATGCAAGAGTAAAAAACATCGATTGTACATTATTTTTCTAATGATTTAGTGTTAATTTTTTATTCTTGTTTATCAATGTGAAGCACTGAGTCATGTGTAACTAAAGAAAGGAAACGCTAATACATTCTCCATTATTATTGTTTATTGCGGAATGTATGTATGGAATCAATTTTAATCATCGAGTAGTATGTCTTTTTATTATGTGTGTGTGTTTGGTATTTTTTTGGGGTGGAGGGGGATGTTGATTTGAGTTCAATTAACTTTGGTTATAAGTTTTTTGTTCAAAAAATACCTTGAGCCAATGATTAATCAGGCATTGCAGTTCTAAGTGCCCAAACGTAAAACCTGATGTAAAAGGCAGCACCTGGGGAGTTTTACAACCGGAATTAGCTTTGTCCCTTTCCCACCTTTTCCTCAGTGCACATGTATGTCTGAGATCATTGCTTTTACGAAATATTGTTTCATTATATTAGGACGTTAATTGTACAGGTTTGGTTTGTTAAAATTGTTCCTATAGTCAAACTTGTGTTCATGTGTCCCTAACATGCTTCGAATCGGACATCACTTGATATAATAAAGAGACATTATAAATCGGCAATCCTTTTTGTTTTAATATATGTAATATGAAATAACTTGCAATTTGTTTTTGATTGTGCGCCTTTCAGACTCATTCTGTTTACCTTTTTATTTTTGCCAGTGTTACAAAGCATTAAATGTTAGTTAACTGAAAATTGGAACTGATTTTCTGGTGTTGTTATTTGTGTGATGCTTGTCATGCTGTACAGTTGCTTTATATAAATCACTTTTTTCGCACCGTAGAGAACTTGTGGACTTATTCCACAGCTTTTTCTATGAAATTATGAGCCAGGCGTGCTATGTCAGAGTTGTGGAATTATTCCACAAATTCATAGAATTATATTTAAAGTATTTTCTAGAATTATTTTGAAGTTATGAATTTATGTTTCTGTCAGTTTTGTTGAAATATTTCCTAGGGGGTTTGTGTTGGAAGTATCCCCAGAAGTTTATAGAACTATATTTCAGGAGTTTCAGGAATTATTCCAGAGATTATGGAATTTTCCTTCGGGGGTTTGTGGAGTACTCTCCAGAAAAGGACAGAACTATATTCTGGAGATCTGGACGTATTTAGAGTTTATGGACCTCACAACAACCGTTTTTGGATAATCCACAAGTTATAGAAATATTCTAAGTTTGAGAATTAATTCATAGTCTTTTGGACTTATTCCACAAGTTATTAGAAATCTTACTATAACTTGTGGGATTTACTCCCAAATTTGTTCCAGAAGAATTTTGTGGAATGGACTGGTTCCACAAATCTTCGTCCAATACATTTAATATACGTGAATTTTCTGGAAAATTCCAACATTCTGAACTGTATTTCGAAAATTATAGAAAAACATTTCACTACCGTTTATGGAAATATTCCAGACCATTTTCGCGGGGATTAGTTGTGTTTTCGGTCGTATTTCACACCACAAAATAGTAGCCGATCGAAGTGATGCAAGGGTGGAGTAACTCAATTGTTGACATTACTGATCGAAACGATTCAGCTACAACGAAGTCGGGAGTTTTGATCGAAAGTAGGCCCGGAACCAATTTCTGGATTAATTGTTACGGTTCCATTCCTATCATTCGATTGATGTTAGACCCATTGTTCAACTATTTTTTGGTTAGCCTTGCATGGAACGTTATACTGTCTTCAACTATTTCAAATTCAAGCCTTCTGCACAAGCAGTGACCGTGGCATGACACTGAAGTGACAGAACTAAACATTTACAATTTGTGTATTTAATCTATGCAAAGTTACACTTTCATATTCTTTGGCCCTCTAGCTGTACCAATTATAGTTCTTCTCTGTCTTATAAGTCTTTTACATTACTATAATTATTTTCAGTCTTTCCGATTATCATGAATATGAATTTGCTAGTGGGCTGGAAAAAGGGAAATGCTACCTTAAGTTCCTAAGGAAATTTGGGATGATTATCAATCATTTAATAAAATTGCACACACACACACACACACACACACACACACACACACACACACACACACACACACGTCATGTGTGTGAATTTTTTTTTTATTTTTATTTTTTTCTTAATGACTTGTGAGTTGATTTTAACGTGGTGACAGCCTGATGTGCCCTTTGCAGTCGGCTGGGCTATTTATAAGCAACATTATCTTATCTTACACACACACACACACACACACACACACACACACACACACACACACACACACACACACACATATATATATTCAGCACAGGCGTCTACAAATGCACACACTGTTTTTGTGTGTATGTCAAATGTACCTTATTTTGTCAAGTTCACATACTAGCAAAACACACGTAGACTTAGTGACAAACAATCATGCAAGCAACAATTGAAGTTGTTGAACAGATGCAGTCTTTTGGGTGGGGCAGGAAAAGGGGGGGGGGGGGGTAACTTATTTTTTGTCAGGTGTGCGCATTAACTAATGTTTGTAAACTGTACCGTTTGTTTTTCTCGGCGTGTGGTGTCTGAGAGAAAGAGAGAGAGGGGGGTGTACATCCAGTATAACCAGCATCAGATAGTACACATTTAAACAAAAAAAATTTAACAAAATATCAAATGAATAGCAACCAGAAACAAGACATACCGATGTATAATAAAGTTATGAAAGAAAATGTAGATAAAATGCAGATCACACACACACACACACACACACACACACTCACTCACTCACTGACAGGAAAACACTGCATAATCAAGAAAACATCCCCCAAGTATGTATACAGCTAAAATTATGTCATGATAATGTATAACCACACACATGGTGTAGATATCCATACACTCGCATGTTTCAATCGTTCAAACAGTTGTTACAATAGCTTTTTGTGTGTGTGTATCACTGTATGCTACATTTTAACAGATGATCCAGTGTTCGCGAGACTCCGCTCTGTTTTCTTGCCTCTGGGAAGGGCGTCGACCAGCACTTCCAGCAGTTCAACTGACAAATCGCTGCTGATCCAGTTGCTCATCCTGAAGACTGATGGCACAAAGACCTTCGATGACACTGCAGCTTTTTTTCTGCGGCTTCTTCCAGAAGGAACTAGTGCTCCACTAGCAAGACTGCGTTATCTTCTTGTGTCAGCAGAAAAGAAGGCTTTGAAATTATCATCATGTGATGAAAGGACTGCTTTCTTGACTGAGACTCTTGAAATTGACATGAAAGTTTAGGGTCTTCGCTTCAAGGACTATGTCGACAGCAGCTGCTGGAAGGACATCCATCAACCACCACACAGGCCACCAACATTCCAACTGTTGAGGGACCTTCACGCTTTCAAGAAACGAGAGCCAGGCGCACTTACAAACACATGACCCAGTGGTGGCTTCATCTCACTGTAAGATATCCCAGAAAAAAAACTCATGAAAGAAATTGAGAAATTGCAAAGAGAGTTGCCAAAACTCCAACCAAATGTACACGCAACCCTAAAGTAAGGAAGGATTTGGAGGATTTCCTGGCATCCAATGCTTTTTCAACAAATACTGAGTCTCCTCACCATAGCAGACCAGCTGGCCACTCACTTGTTTCTGACAGTTTTTGTGCTAATCCTGGAGAAACTGATTCATCACTGCCGCATCATCCATCTTACAGAAGCTATCGGAAGGTGCTGTCCAACTGGCTGCAGCAAGAAGAAGGGAAGAAGAGCTGTTGAAAGAAATTTCTGAACTGAAAATTAAATTAAGTGTAGCAGTTGATACCAGCAGACAGTACTTTCTTGAAAAACAAACACTTTTGCAGGAAAAAATTAGTCTGACAGAAAAAGCAGCTGAAGTGAATGCTGCTCTACAAGAATTACATGAAGAACTAGAAACATCAAAGAATTTACAACGAACGGCAGAAACTAAGCTGAGGTACTATCAGAAGCAAGGTGACAAGAAAACTGTTTCGGAAAAAAGAAAAAATTGCCAAGAAGGAGAATGAACTGAAGGCAGTCACTGACTTAGCTGAAAGATGCCAAGATCAAGTAGATCTGACGAAAAAGAAACTGCGGCAACCTCCAGCTCTCACAAGCAGATCTTCGGCATCGCCTGAAGCTTGCAAACAACAAATGTAAGCATTTACAAAAAGACAGACAGCAAGATCCACAGCTGAAGAACCAGCTCCCAACAAGACATCCCATTGATTATAAGATTAAAAGATGAAAGGGGACATTTTAAACCTGAGGCTATAGCATGTGTAATGATGCTTGCTGGGGAATGTGAGATTGCAGCCAGCAGATGTGGAGCAGTCATTCAGGCTGTTGCAAAATTTCTGCTGAATGCCATTGTACCTGAATCTGATTTGCCTTCTGCGCGTTCAGCTCTTCGATTCATGGATAGAGGACATGTACTGTCAAAACTGCAAGTCTCTGATGCCCTTCTCCAGGCCGACACATGGACATTCATGTGGATGGCACTTCAAGATCTGGAAAAAAAATATGTTGGCCACCAGGTGAATATTGATGGACAAGTGTTGAGTGCTGGGTTCAGTTCTGTGTGTACTGAGAACACCAGCACTCTTGTTGATGTCAGCTTCAGACTTCTTGAAGAGCTTTCTGAAGTCTTGGATGCAGACGAAGCTGATGAGAAATTTCTGACAGTGTTGTCAAGCCTGTGTGGGACAATGACTGACCGTGCAAGTGTGATGAAGTCATTCAGTCGGCAGTTGAATGCTGAAAGAAAAGAAATCTTGCAGACTGACTCTGAGCGGAATGCTTCACTGCAATGCACATCTGCTGCTTGGCATAAGTAAGTGCATGTGAGAAAGCTCTCAAAGAGGAAGAGAAGCAGCGTGGGGAGAAACTGGGCAGAGACAAAATTCCAGCCTTCTCGTCATTCAAGTCAGCTGTGGAAGGCTCAGCAGCAAGGTGTGTATAGGTCTGTGTGTGTGTATGTGTGTGTGTGTGTGAAAAGTAGCAATTCTTATTTGACACTCAAGAGATTTTCCGTTAAAAAAAAAATCCATAATGAACAGGATTAGGGGAAGGATATTGGTAAGGGGAGCTGAGGTAAGCAGTATAAATTATAAATTATGAGTAATAAACTTACAAATTATTAGTAATAGTTCTAAAGAAATAACATGTTTGTGTTGTTGAAGAAATTCACATTTAACTTTAAAAACATTGTTAGATTCTTTAAATCTCAGTTATCCACTTCTTTTATGGGTCTGAGCCTTATTAATAGATAAATGTTCATGGTAAAAAAAACAAGGGTGGAAAAGGATTTACAAACATAAATGATGCACACTTTTATCTCTGGGTTTTATGCTTTAATGACAATTACTTTCATTCCACTAAATTAAACTCTCATGTGTTTCAGGTATATACGGCTTGCCAGTGACTGCCTAGGACCTCGTGGAGACGACAAGAGTGGCTGCCGGGACAGCTGGGAGACCTACTGCGAGATGACTGGTGTGAGGTCACGGGTAACAGCTACCAGGGCAACCGGTTCAACAATTTCTTTCAATCTGCTGCTGCTCTTCACTTTCACAGAAGGGACATGAAGACTTTCCAGA
>CM031597.1:47213233-47373163 GCA_018398815.1 Conus ventricosus | reverse complement strand
CATTAAGTATGTTTTTCTGCTGATTTATTGTTGAGAAGAAAAATGAAAACTTGGCAAAAGCACACTAGTTTCAGTGACTCCTTAAGAAAACAAAGGAAACGATATTTAAATTCTGATTTTGATTTGTTTTCTCCTCTCTATTGCTCATTAAATAACATTTAACGTATGATCTTACTGCTATTGTCATTTCCTGGCAAAAGGACTTCAGGGACCATCCTAACAGTTGTGAAGCGCCTGGACACTATGGTAAAACTGCATCAGCTAAGGATGAAAACTTTATGTGTGTCACCGTTTTGGATTACCTTGCCACATTCCGTCTATGGGGGAAGATAAGATAAGATAATGTTGCTTATAGCCCAGCCGACCGCAGAGGGCCACATCAGGGCTGTCACCACGTTAAAATCAACTCACCAGTCATTTAAAATAAAAAAAAAATAAATAAAAAAACTTTCACACATCTCGTTAAATGACATCGTCTACAAACGAACCAGAAACTTTGTTAAAAATCCTTCTTCCGTAAAATCTCAAATCAGATGAAAAATGTTAATTTCTCTCAAAAACCCAAGGATCACGTCAGGCGGGACATCCCTGAACAGGATCTTCATGGACTCCGCTGTAAAATGTTTGTGTCTCACATCGTGCAAGTCCCAACACTCTAAAAGAACATGTTTCATTGTGAGTGGTGCATGACATGGAATGCACCACGGAGCTTCTTCACTCTTTAAAAGGTAAGAATGGGTAAAATACAAATGGCCGGTGTGCAGCCGGCACAGAACCGTTTCCTCTTTACGACCACCCGACGTAGATGGGAGGAAGTCTTTAAGGTTTGGACGGATCTGAAAGAGTTTGTTATTCGTCTGTGTGTTCCAATCCTCCTGCCAGAGGTCTCTCACATAATCGTTAATTTTGGGTTTCACATCTGAGCAGGGGATATAAGTGTTGGACAGTTTCTCTCTTGTGGCGTTCTTGGCTAAACGATCAACCATTTCGTTCCCGCCGATGCCAACATGGCCAGGAACCCAAGCAAGAGTAATTTTGTAACAGTCCGCCTTCAACTTGCTAAAAAGTTCAAAAAAAAGTAAAAGTTCTGGATGCTGAAGGTTGCGGCCAGCTATGGCCTCCAAAGCTGACAGCGAATCCGACAGAACCAGAAAGTCCCTCCTCGAAGAATGGGAGATTATCTTCAAAGCCAGTACTAGAGCAGTAAGTTCAGCAGAATAGACAGAAGCATCTGAATGTATATGTTCCAACAATATCTGAGAAGGAGCCCCAGGGCAGTAGGCTGCACAGGCCACTCCATCCTCAGACTTGGAACCGTCAGTGAAAACTTTTTGATAGGATGGGAATTTGGAACAGAGCTCGGCATACAAAGCCTTGTACGCCAGAGAGCTGGTAGACTCCTTACGGAAAGCTGCAAGATCAAAACGAATCTCTGGTGTGAAAAAGGTCCATGGAGGTTGATCCGGAAACTTGGAAAAATCGGAAACTACTCCCAGGTCTATACCTGCATTCCGCACGTGAGGCTGCATACGAAGCCCAAACGGCGGAATACATTTCGGGTTTGTTTCAAACTTACTTTGGAACGGAGGGTCAAAAACACAGTCATAGGCAGGATTCTGCGGTTCTGAGAACAGTCGGATGTAATAATTCAAAGACAGTTTCAGCCTGCGGTTGGACAGTGAAGGTTCACCTGCCTCTGCGTACAGGCTGTACACAGGGGTGGTGCGGAACGCTCCAAGACAGAGACGAAGCCCTTGATGGTGGATAGGGTCCAAGAGTTTGAGGTAAGATGATCTTGCGGAGCCGTACACAGCACAACCGTAGTCCAGTTTGGAACGGACCAGGGCTCTGTAGAGGTGCAACAAAGTTTTCTTATCAGCGCCCCAGTCGGTGTGTGCTACGACCCGCAGAATATTCAGTGCCTTTTGGCAAGCAGTTTTGAGGTTTTTAATATGGCTGAGAAAGTTAAGTTTTTGGTCAAAAATGACTCCCAGAAATTTGGCCTCTTTAACAGCTGGAATGGGAGATTTCCCTACTTGAAGTTCCGGATCTGGAAAAAACTGACGGAAATTATGGAAGTGAATACACTGGGTTTTTGTAGCAGAAAAGGTGAAACCGTTTTCATCCGCCCACCGATGGATTTTATCTACGCAAAGCTGGAGCCTGCGCTGGACACTCGGGTACAGGCTTCCAGTTGCGTAGACAGCAAAATCATCCACAAACAATGAGCAGTCTGAACCCTGCTGAACTGATTGAACAATGTTGTTGATTTTAATACTAAAGAGGGCAGGAGACAGTATGCTCCCCTGGGGAACACCCAACTCCTGCTCGTGGACATCAGAGAGAGTGGTGCCAACCCGGACCTGAAACTGTCGTTCTGCCAAAAAATTTTGAATAAAAAGCGGAAGATGACCTCGAAAACCCAGATCGTGGAGATCATGAAGTATCCCCGACTTCCAGGTGGTATCGTAGGCCTTCTCCAAGTCAAAGAAAATTGCCACTGCATGCTGTCTGTTTAAAAAAGCGTTCCTAAGTGTAGATTCCAGACGAATCAAATGGTCAACTGTACTACGATGTTTGCGGAAACCACACTGTTCTTTCGCCAAAAGGCCATCGGTTTTGAGTTTCCACATGAGCCTAGCATTGACCATTTTTTCCATCAATTTACAGACACAGCTGGTCAAAGCTATGGGACGGTAGTTAGATGGATTAGAAAGATCTTTTCCAGGTTTGGGGATGGGAATAATGAGGGCTGTCCGCCAAGAGGGTGGAAAGCAACCTGTAGTCCACACGTGGTTGTATACCTGTAACAGGATGTTCAGACCTTCTTGCGGAAGATGGTTTCAATAGTTGATAATGTATGTCATCTATACCTGGAGGGAATCGCTGTAAGAGAGTAAGGCAGATTTCAGCTCGTTTAATGTAAAAGGAAGATTGTAGTCTTCCATGTTGTCGGATGAAAAGTTGCAGGGAGATTTTTCTTTTAGGGCTTTGTGTTTGACAAAAGTGACTGATTTATTAGAAGAGGAGGAATTCTTTTCAATGGTTGAAGCAAGCAGATTAGCAACTGCTTTCTTTTCTGTTATTAAAGAATCCGAAAACTTGAGATGGTTCACAGTGGGACAGATGTTCTTCCCTTTGATTTTCTTAATAATGTTCCACACTTTTTTCTTAGAAGTTTTTGATGTCAGCCTGGAGCAGAAGCTTCTCCAGGACCGACGTTTACTGATTTTAAAAGTGTGTCTTGATTTAGCACGGAGTTTCTGATGGGCTCTAGCGTTGGGACCCGAAGGTCGTTGGTATACCCGCCGCTGAGCCCGTTTCTTAACTTTGGAAATTTGTTGGCAGTCGGAATCGAACCAGGGTGTTTTTGGCATTTGAAGTTTGTCGGAAGACACTGGAATACAGGTTTTAGCACAGTTGATCACAGTGGTAGTCAGTGATTCTGCCGGGTCCGGACTCTGAAGAAAATCAGTGTCCTGGAACTCCTTAAAAATAGTGGCTGCAAATAGATCCCAGTTTGCTTTCTTATAATTTAAATGCTGAGAGACAGAGACGTGTTCAGTTATTACAGGTTGTAGAAGGACAGGGAAATGGTCACTTCCGTGCAGATCGTCATGGACAGACCACTCATAGTCCAGGACCAGCGAGGGGTCACAAACCGACAAATCTAAACACGAAAGTGAACCTGTGGAAGAATGGAGGTAGGATAAGATAAGATAATGTTGCTTATAGCCCAGCCGACCGCAAAGGGCCACATCAGGGCTGTCACCACGTTAAAATCAACTCACCAGTCATTTAAAAAAAAAAAAAAAAAAAAAAAAAAAAAAATTTCACACATCTTGTTAAATGACATCGTCTACAAACGCACCAGAAACTTTGTTAAAAATCTTTCTGCCGTAAAATCTTAAATCAGATAAAAAATGTTAATCTCTCTCAAAAACTCAAGGATCACGTCAGGCGGGACATCCCTGAACAGGATCTTCATGGACTCCGCCGTAAAATGTTTGTGTCTCACATCGTGCAAGTCCCAACACTCTAAAAGTACATGTTTCATTGTGAGTGGCGCATGACATGGAATGCACCACGGAGCTTCTTCACTCTTTAAAAGGTAAGCATGGGTAAAATACGAATGGCCGGTGTGCAGCCGGCACAGAACCGTTTCCTCTTTACGACCTCCCGACGTGGATGGGAGGAAGTCCTTAAGGTTTGGACGGATCTGAAAGAGTTTGTTACTCGTCTGTGTGTTCCAATCCTCCTGCCAGAGGTCTCTCACATAATCGTTAATTTTGGGTTTCACGTCTGAGCAGGGGACATAAGTGTTTGACAGTTTCTCTCTTGTGGCGTTCTTGGCTAAACGATCAACCATTTCGTTCCCGCCGATGCCAACATGGCCAGGAACCCAAGCAAGAGTAATGTTGTAACCGTCCGCCTTCAACTTGCTAAAAAGTTCAAAAAAAGTAAAAGTTCTGGATGCTGAAGGTTGCGGCCAGCTATGGCCTCCAAAGCTGACAGCGAATCCGACAAACCAGAAAGTCCCTCCTCGAAGAATGGGAGATTATCTTCAAAGCCAGTACTAGAGCAGTAAGTTCAGCAGAATAGACAGAAGCATCTGAATGTATATGTTCCAACAATATCTGAGAAGGAGCCCCAGGGCAGTAGGCTGCACAGGCCACTCCATCCTCAGACTTGGAACCGTCAGTGAAAACTTTTTGATAGGATGGGAATTTGGAACAGAGCTCGGCATACAAAGCCTTGTACGCCAGAGAGCTGGTAGACTCCTTACGGAAAGCTGCGAGATCGAAACGAATCTCTGGTGTGAAAAAGGTCCATGGAGGTTGATCCGGAAACTTGGAAAAATCAGAAACTACTCCCAGGTCTATACCTGCATTCCGCACGTGAGGCTGCATACGAAGCCCAAACGGCGGAATACATTTCGGGTTTGTTTCAAACTTACTTTGGAACGGAGGGTCAAAAACACAGTCATAGGCAGGATTCTGTGGTTCTGAGAACAGTCGGATATAATAATTCAAAGACAGTTTCAGCCTGCGATTGGACAGTGAAGGTTCACCTGCCTCTGCGTACAGGCTGTACACAGGGGTGGTGCGGAACGCTCCAAGACAGAGACGAAGCCCTTGATGGTGGATAGGGTCCAAGAGTTTGAGGTAAGATGATCTTGCGGAGCCGTACACAGCACAACCGTAGTCCAGTTTAGAACGGACCAGGGCTCTGTAGAGGTGCAACAAAGTTTTCTTATCAGCGCCCCAGTCGGTGTGTGCTACGACCCGCAGAATATTCAGTGCCTTTTGGCAAGCAGTTTTGAGGTTTTTAATGTGGCTGAGAAAGCTAAGTTTTTGGTCAAAAATGACTCCCAGAAATTTGGCCTCTTTAACAGCTGGAATGGGAGACTTCCCCACTTGAAGTTCCGGATCTGGAAAAAACTGACGGAATTATGGAAGTGAATACACTGGGTTTTTGTAGCAGAAAAGGTGAAACCGTTTTCATCCGCCCAACCGATGGATTTTATCTACGCAAAGCTGGAGCCTGCGCTGGACACTCGGGTACAGGCTTCCAGTTGCGTAGACAGCAAAATCATCCACAAACAATGAGCAGTCTGAACCCTGCTGAACTGATTGAACAATGTTGTTGATTTTAATACTAAAGAGGGCAGGAGACAGTATGCTCCCTGGGGAACACCCAACTCCTGCTCGTGGACATCAGAGAGAGTGGTGCCAACCCGGACCTGAAACTGTCGTTCTGCCAAAAAATTTTGAATAAAAAGCGGAAGATGACCTCGAAAACCCAGATCGTGGAGATCATGAAGTATCCCCGACTTCCAGGTGGTATCGTTAGGCCTTCTCCAAGTCGAAGAAAATTGCTACTGCGTTGCTGTCTGTTTAAAAAAGCGTTCCTAAGTGTAGATTCCAGACGAATCAAATGGTCAACCGTACTACGATGTTTGCGGAAACCACACTGTTCTTTCGCCAAAAGGCCATCGGTTCGAGTTTCCACATGAGCCTAGCATTGACCATTTTTTCCATCAATTTACAGACACAGCTGGTCAAAGCTATGGACGGTAGTTTAGATGGATTAGAAAGATCTTTTCCAGGTTTGGGGATGGGAATAATGAGGGCTGTCCGCCAAGAGGGTGGAAAGCAACCTGTAGTCCACACGTGGTTGTATACCTGTAACAGGATGTTCAGACCTTCTTGCGGAAGATGTTTCAATAGTTGATAATGTATGTCATCTATACCTGGAGAGGAATCGCTGCAAGAGAGTAAGGCAGATTTCAGCTCGTTTAATGTAAAAGGAAGATTGTAGTCTTCCATGTTGTCGGATGAAAAGTTGCAGGGAGATTTTTCTTTTAGGGCTTTGTGTTTGACAAAAGTGACTGATTTATTAGAAGAGGAGGAATTCTTTTCAATGGTTGAAGCAAGCAGATTAGCAACTGCTTTCTTTTCTGTTATTAAAGAATCCGAAAACTTGAGATGGTTCACAGTGGGACAGGTGTTCTTCCCTTTGATTTTCTTAATGATGTTCCACACTTTTTTCTTAGAAGTTTTTGATGTCAGCCTGGAGCAGAAGCTTCTCCAGGACCGACGTTTACTGATTTTAAAAGTGTGTCTTGATTTAGCACGGAGTTTCTGATGGGCTCGAGCGTTGGGACCCGAAGGTCGTTGGTATACCTGACGCTGAGCCCGTTTTCTAACATAGGAAATTTGTTGGCATTCTGAATCGAACCAGGGTGTTTTTTTGGGCATTTGAAGTTTATCGGAAGACACTGGAATACAGGCCTTAGCACATTTAATCATAATATTAGTCAGTGATTCAGCTGGGTCAGGACTCTGAAAAAAATCAGTGTCCTGGAACTCCTTAGAAATAGTGGCTGCAAAGAGATCCCAGTTTGCTTTCTTATAATTGAGATGTTGAGAGACAGAGGCGGGTTCAGTTAATATGGGCTGTAAAAGAACAGGGAAATGGTCACTTCCGTGCAGATCGTCATGGACAGACCACTCATAGTCCAGGACCAGCGAGGGGTCACAAACCGACAAATCTAAGCACGAAAGTGAACCTGTGGAAGAGTGGAGGTAAGTTGCAGATCCGTCGTTCAGACAACACAAATCCAAATCCGACAGGATATCCTCAATCAGCAGACCTCTGGATGACGTACCGGCACTACCCCAAAGAGGATTGTGACCGTTAAAGTCACCCAACAGCAAAAAAGGTCGAGGAAGTTCTTCTATCAGACTGACAAGGTCCTGACGACAAACCGGGACAGAAGGAGGTAAATAAAGAGAACAGATTGTCACAGTCTTGTGGAGAGTGACTCTCGCAGCAACAGCTGAAGGGAGGTAGACAGAGCGACAGGACTATACAGTAGAGTTTTGTGTATGAGAAGGGCAACACCGCCCGACCATCCCAACGTGGATGGTTGTGCAGGATTTGAAAGAATATTAAAGCCAGAAAGAGTAAAGGTCTTCTGGCTTTGAAGTTGAGTTTCCTGAACAGCCACGACGGAAGGTTTTATAGATTGGCACAAAAGCTGCAGCTCCTCAAAGTTGGAATTTAGTCCACGGAATTCCAATGGAATATTGTATTATCCATGGTACAGAGGGCGAAAAGGAGAGAGATCAGGTCATCTCCTCTTCAACGTCTGGTGCTAAAGGTGTAAATTTATTTGAGGTTTGTACTGGACTGTGTTGGTCTTCAGACCTGCTGGCAGACTTGCAACAGGTGAAGAAGGAGGTCTGGATTTGGGAGACGGTGGAGGTTTTCTTCCTTATCTCCACCATCTCCACACTGGTTGAACTCCCTTGCCCGCACGGGCACTGGACAGAGGAGTTCGAGGGGCAATTGCTGGTTTTTTAATCTGCCCAGCAGCAGATGTTGTAGACTGCTGGGCAGTCTGAGGGGTGGCGGATTTTTTGCCTCCTCCAGGGGCAGTCATTTTGGGTTGGGAGGTGGTGGACCTGCTTCCACCAGAACTGACAGATCTTACTTGCAATGTTTTCGAAAACGTAAAGTTATCAGTCTGACAGCAGACTGACCGAGTTGAAACTGTAGGAACTTTCTTTACGGCCGAAGCATACGAAGAAGCTGTCGGCGACTGACTGCCCACAACCTGCTTGCGGGCTTCAAAAAAGGAGATCTTCTTTTCTGTCTTAACCCTTTGTATTGCAGATTCCTGAATCCACAGAGGACAATTCCGTGAAGAGGAGGGATGGTCGCCACCGCAGTTTGCACAATGTGCCGGATCTTTACACGGCCCATCATGGGTTGCCTTGCAGCAAATACCACACACCTGCTGCCAGAACAACGGTCTCTGACATGGCCAAACTTCTGGCATCGGAAAGCACCTCAACGGGGACGGAACGTACAACAGAACCCGGACAATCAGGTAGCCGACTTTGATGACCGGAGGCAGCACAGGGTTGCAGAATGTCAGAAAGAGGGTGTTGGTGGCCACTCTTTCTGCCCCCCTTCTTGACAGTCACCCTGCGCACCTCCGTCACACCCTGGGACGCCAGCTCCGTTTTGATTTCTGCCTCTGAAACACCTGATAATTCCCTGCAGCGAATCACTCCTTTTGATGAATTTAATTGTTTGTGGGAGTTACCCTGATCTCCCTGTCCACAAGTTTCGTTGCCTTCAGCAGCTGTTGAGATTGCTTTTGAGATTTACATTGAATTAGGAACGAGCCGTTCCTCAACCTCTTGATGGACCGAGGGTCACCTGCTAAAGCTTGAAAGCCCTTCTGTATGGCAAAAGGGCTCAGAGCTGAAAGGGGTCTTTCCTGCTCCGTCCCTTCCATCACGAGCCAGGAAGCCCAGAATCCTGTCCTCTGTCGTACCTCCATATCTGAATCACTATCTGAATCAAAATTCCCTGAAATAGGGGATGCAGCCTTCCTCTTTTTTGGGGGGATTGTTTTTGAAAAGCCATGATGTATTTTATTGATTTCATCTCTCCCTTACCCACCCACCTTGGAGTCCAACTAAGGGGCCAGGGCCAAGAAACCAATGTCTTGACCCCTTCCAGGCTTCGGGAGAGATATACGACAAGCAGAAGCAACCAACCCTATCCCCCCTGATCATGCTCAACTCCCGGGGACAGAGAGCTGAGCACTGCAGGGGTTCACATGGCCAGCCGGGGAACTGCCCGTCTTGACCAACCCAAGAAGGGAGCCGATTAGTACACCCGGGCCAAAGTGTACTCCCTGTCTAGGAGAGGTCCGAGCCAAAGTGATGTGTTGAGAGCGCTGGCCCTCTCAATCACCAGGATCTCATTCCCCTCCGACACAGGTCGCACCGCACGGCAAACGCGGCGGATCTTAAGGAGACCACAGAGAGAAAAGGAGTGTGGAAAAGAAGACTTGAAGGGGAGACGAAGATAGAAAAGGGCCAAATAAGGGAGGCAGAAAACAGAAAAGGAGAAAGGCGGGTTACTCTTAGTCAGGATCCTCACCCTTAGCCTATCTGACATGGGAAGCCCTACCAGGGCATCAACTCCTTACCACGTTACGCTTAGGCCAAACAGCATCTACACCTCTCAGGCCTAGAAGCAGTGTGAAAAAAACAGCCTATCTCCAAGTTTTTGATGCCCCCGCCAGCAAAGCCTAAGGGATCACTGGACCACGCAAACCTCCGACCACGACAAGGTCGCAACCCCCCGGAGGGGAGAATGGAGGTAAGTTGCAGATCCGTCGTTCAGACAACACAAATCCAAATCCGAAAGGACATCCTCAATCAGCAGACCTCTGGATGACGAACCGGTACTACCCCAAGAGGGTTGTGACCGTTAAAGTCACCCAACAGCAAAAAGGTCGAGGGAGTTCCTCTATCAGACTGACAAGGTCCTGACGACAAACCGGGACAGAAGGAGGTAAATAAAGAGAACAGATTGTCACAGTCTTGTGGAGAGTGACTCTCGCAGCAACAGCTTGAAGGGAGGTAGACAGAGCGACAGGACTATACAGTAGAGTTTTGTGTATGAGAAGGGCAACACCGCCCGACCATCCCAACGTGGATGGTTGTGCAGGATTTGAAAGAATATTAAAGCCAGAAAGAGTAAAGGTCTTCTGGCTTTGAATTTGAGTTTCCTGAACAGCCACGACGGAAGGTTTTATAGATTGGCACAAAAGCTGCAGCTCCTCAAAGTTGGAATTTAGTCCACGGATATTCCAATGGAATATTGTATTATCCATGGTGCAGAGGGCGAAAAGGAGAGAGATCAGGTCATCTCCTCTTCAACGTCTGGTGCTAAAGGTGTAAATTTATTTGAGGTTTGTACTGGACTGTGTTGGTCTTCAGACCTGCTGGCAGACTTGCCAACAGGTGAAGAAGGAGGTCTGGATTTGGGAGACGGTGGAGGTTTCTTCCTTATCTCCACCATCTCCACACTGGGTTGAACTCCCTTGCCCGCACGGGCACTGGACAGAGGAGTTCGAGGGGGAATTGCTGGTTTTTTTAATCTGCCCAGCAGCAGATGTTGTAGACTGCTGGGCAGTCTGAGGGGTGGCGGATTTTTTGCCTCCACCAGGGCAGTCACTTTGGTTGGGAAGGTGGTGGACTTGCTACCACCAGAACTGACAGATCGTACTTGCAATGTTTTCGAAAACGTAAAGTTATCAGTCTGACAGCAGACTGACCGAGTTGAAACTGTAGGAACTTTCTTTACGGCCGAAGCATATGAAGAAGCTGTCGGCGACTGACTGCCCACAACCTGCTTACGGGCTTCGAAAAAGGAGATCTTCTTTTCAGTTTTGATTCTTTGAATAGCGGATTCCTGAATCCAAAGAGGGCAGTTTCGTGAAGAGGAGGGATGGTTGCCACCGCAGTTAGCACAATGTGCCGGATCTTGACACGGCCCATCATGGGTTGCCTTGCAGCAAACACCGCATACCTCTTGCCCTGAACAGCGGTCCCTGACATGGCCAAACTTCTGGCACCTGAAGCACCTCAACGGGGACGGAACATATAACTGAACATGAACATTCAAGTAACCAACTTTGATGACCGGAGGCAGCACAGGGTTGCAGAAGGTCAGAAAGAGGGTGTTGGTGGCCACTCTCTCTGAACCTTTCTTTACTGTCACCCTGCGCACCTCCGTCACACCCTGGGATGCCAGCTCCGTCTTAATTTCTGCCTCTGATACACCAGATAAATCCCTGCAGCGAATCACGCCTTTTGATGAGTTTAACTGTTTGTGGGGAGTTACCCTGATCTCCCTGTCCACAAGTTTCTTTGCCTTCAGCAGCTGTTCAGATTGTTTTGGTGATTTACACTGAATAAGAAATGAACCATTCCTCAACCTCTTGATGGACCGAGGGTCACCTGCTAAAGCTTGAAAGCCCTTCTGTATGGCAAAAGGGCTCAGAGCTGAAAGGGGTCTTTCCTGCTCCGTCCCTTCCATCACGAGCCAGGAAGCCCAGAATCCTGTCCTCTGTCGTACGATAAGATAAGATAATGTTGCTTATAGCCCAGCCGACCGCAGAGGGCCACATCAGGGCTGTCACCACGTTAAAATCAACTCACCAGTCATTAAAAAAAAAAAAAAAAAAAAAAAAAAAAAAAAAAAAAAAAAAAAAAAACTTTCACACATCTCGTTAAATGACATCGTCTACAAACGAACCAGAAACTTTGTTAAAAATCCTTCTTCCGTAAAATCTCAAATCAGATGAAAAATGTTAATTTCTCTCAAAAACCCAAGGATCACGTCAGGCGGGACATCCCTGAACAGGATCTTCATGGACTCCGCTGTAAAATGTTTGTGTCTCACATCGTGCAAGTCCCAACACTCTAAAAGAACATGTTTCATTGTGAGTGGTGCATGACATGGAATGCACCACGGAGCTTCTTCACTCTTTAAAAGGTAAGAATGGGTAAAATACGAATGGCCGGTGTGCAGCCGGCACAGAACCGTTTCCTCTTTACGACCACCCGACGTAGATGGGAGGAAGTCTTTAAGGTTTGGACGGATCTGAAAGAGTTTGTTATTCGTCTGTGTGTTCCAATCCTCCTGCCAGAGGTCTCTCACATAATCGTTAATTTTGGGTTTCACATCTGAGCAGGGGATATAAGTGTTGGACAGTTTCTCTCTTGTGGCGTTCTTGGCTAAACGATCAACCATTTCGTTCCCGCCGATGCCAACATGGCCAGGAACCCAAGCAAGAGTAATGTTGTAACCGTCCGCCTTCAACTTGCTAAAAAGTTCAAAAAAAATAAAGTTCTGGATGCTGAAGGTTGCGGCCAGCTATGGCCTCCAAAGCTGACAGCGAATCCGACAGAACCAGAAAGTCCCTCCTCGAAGAATGGGAGATTATCTTCAAAGCCAGTACTAGAGCAGTAAGTTCAGCAGAATAGACAGAAGCATCTGAATGTATATGTTCCAACAATATCTGAGAAGGAGCCCCAGGGCAGTAGGCTGCACAGGCCACTCCATCCTCAGACTTGGAACCGTCAGTGAAAACTTTTTGATAGGAGGGGAATTTGGAACAGAGCTCGGCCCTCTGTCGTACCTCCATATCGGAATCACTATCTGAATCAAAATTCCCTGAAATAGGGGATGCAGCCTTCCTCTTTTTTGGGGGGATTGTTTTTGAAAAAGCCATGATGTATTTTATTTTATTTCATCTCTCCCTTACCCACCCACCTTGGAGTCCAACTAAGGGGCCAGGGCCAAGAAACCAATGTCTTGACCCCTTCCAGGCTTCGGGAGAGATATACGACAAACAGAAACTACCAACCCTATCCCCCCTGATCATGCTCAACTCCCGGGGACAGAGAGCTGAGCACTGCAGGGGTTAACTTGGCCAGTAGGGGAACTGTCCGTCTTGACCCAGCCCCAAGAAGGGGAGCCGATTAGTACACCCGGGCCAAAGTGTACTCCCTGTCTAGGAGAGGTCCGAGCCAAAGTGATGTGTTGAGAGCGCTGGCCCTCTCAATCACCAGGATCTCATTCCCCTCCGACACAGGTCGCACCGCACGGCAAACGCGGCGGATCTGAAGGAGACCACAGAGAGAAAAGGAGTGTGGAAAAGAAGACTTGAAGGGGAGACGAAGATAGAAAAGGGCCAAATAAGGGAGGCAGAAAACAAGAAAAGGAGAAAGGTGGGTTACTCTTAGTCAGGATCCTCACCCTTAGCCTATCTGACATGGGAAGCCCTACCAGGGGCATCAACTCCTTACCACGTTACGCTTAGGCCAAACAGCATCTGCACCTCTCAGGCCTAGAAGCAGTGTGAAAAAAACAGCCTATCGCCAAGTATTGATGCCCCCGCCAGCAAAGCCTAAGGGATCACTGGACCACGCAAACCCTCCGACCACGACAAGGTCGCAACCCCCCGGAGGGTGGTGGTAAGGGCAGCTGAAGAAAGCAGTATAAATTATTAGTAATAAACTTACAAATTATTAGTAATAGTTCTAATGAAATAATATGTTTGTGTTTATCTGTTGGAGAAATTCACACTGAACTTTAAAAACATTGTTAGATTTCTTTAAATCTCAGTTATCCACCTTCCTTTATGGGTCTGAGCCTTATTAAAAAGATAAATTTTCATGGTAAAAAAAAACAAGGGTGGAGAAGAGATTTACAAACATAAATGATGCACACCTTTATCTCTTGGTTTTTATGCTTTTAATGACAAGTACTTTCATTCCAGTAAATTAAACTCTCATGTATTTCAGGTATATATGGCTTGCCAGTGACTGCCTAGGACCTCGTGGAGACGACAAGAGTGGTTGCCGGAACAGCTGGGGACCTACTGTGAGATGACTGGTGTGAGGTCACGGGTAACCAGCTACAGGACCAACCGGTTCAACAACTTCTTTCAATCTGCTGCTGCTCTTCACTTTCACAGAAGGGACATTGAAGACTTTCCAAGACTGTTTCTACCAAAACAGAACAAGAAAATTCAAAGTGTGCTGGGTGACAACATGTGTGATGAGATAGATATTTATCTCGTTGCCTTGGGTCTTTTGTATTTCAGGGTGACCGGCCCATATTGGGAGTTGTTGGCACAGGATATCCACTAATTCAACTTATATATCTACGCCGATAAACTGTCAAGCAACTTTGAGAGATGGGCTGTGGGTCCTGCTGATGCTTTTGTCGCCGAGCATGGACCGCTCTTTGACAAGCCTTTCTTCCCCGACCATGACATGTTCCAATCCCTCCTGCACATCAGTGAAAACAGGCAAGAGAAGGTGAACAGTGTCCTCAGAAAGATCAGTGCAGGTGTCATCAACACCATGAACAACCAGCTGAAAGATTTTCTTGAAGGGGGAGGTATTTCAAAGTCCAAGACCCAGAGCTGAGACAGAAACTTGAGCACTCCAAACTTACCAACCTGATTGGTGAGAAGGCATCTGGAGACCTGGACTTCAGTCTTTTTAAACGATGTAATGCCTCTCTTCATCATCACACTACCATCAACATGATGAAGAAAAACAAGCCCATGTCTGTGTGGTTCAATGCAAAAGATGAAGAAGAAAAAGATGATCTTCTCCGCCTTTCTGCTAAAAAGGCTCTTCAGCTTCGGAAGCAGCATGTGCAGACAGAGGACAGTGTAAGCAGGAGGAGGGTTATCCTTGAAGAAAACAGCCAGAAAAAAAGAAGAAGCATTGGCTCGAAAGACAGAGAAAATAGATGGGATTGTGAGGCAGATGCAGCTACACAGGGGACCATGCCGCACTGCAGCTGACGTCAACCGATTGCTGTTAGTCTATCGCACTCATAAAGATCAATGTGCAGCACTGAAAGTGGAGATTCAGTACCAAAAGGTGACTCTTGGAAAGAAATCTCCCCACCTGAGATAAGGGGGCACAGTCCAGCAGTTGAGTGCCAGACTCAGGAGTTTTACAGCTGAAAACCCCGTGTGCCTCAACGCCAATCCTGCTCCAGCTGCTTGTCCTGCTAGCAGCAGACACCACCCTGAAAATCACCATCCTGCTGTCCCTCCTGCAGATGATCTTGTGCCTCCTACTCCTGCTGCCTTTCAGCCTGATGCAGACCTTTTGGAAGTTGGTGATTCACCACCAGGTTCTCCCAATTCCTTGGAGCCTGATCCTACTCCTGTCTTCCCTCAAAGATGCTCTGGTGATAATCATCCCAGTAGCAGTGCTTCACCATCCACCAAAAGACGAAGACTTCAGATCAGAGAAGAATCATCAGGAGCTTCTAACAGTTCAAGCCCACAATCTGAGGGTCTCCAGCCATCTTTCACCAAGTACCAGTTTGGCAAGTGGCGAGATATTGTGGCTGTCCATTATGATGATGACATTTACATTGGTGAAGTGGTTGAAGTCATCTCCCCAGAAGAGGGAAACATCCACTTCATGCAAAGATGCAACATAAAGCGAACACCATTTGCCTGGCCAAAAGTTGCAGACAAGTGGAAAGTCCACAGAAACATTGTGTTTGCCAGTGGAAATGACATCAGCATTGCACCAAATTCATCTTCTGGCTGAACATGGTGCATTGACACTTTGGATTTGCTTGTCAACAAGCACACTCACTTCAAAACTCTGTTTGTGGACATTTGATGTTTCCCGCCATGAACCTTGAATTTGAAACATTGTGCATTTTTGCCCTCGTTCAAACTGCATGAAAAGCAGTTTTCGACGTATCATATCTCTGTTCATACATGTAGTGGTTGACTAATATTTGGTTTTCTATTACAATACCTTACTTCAAGTCCACAAACAAAAGTTCAGTTGATCCTGTTGGGTATTTATCATGATAGGGCCTGTCAAAGTAGGCCTTCCAAACAAAACTGGCTGTGACAGAAATTCGGCAGATCTTTAACGGATCATAACTCGGGAACAAATTAAGCTAGAGCAATATTTTTTTTTTCAGTATGCTAGTTTTAAACATATTTAGATGGTGGTTTAATCATTTTTTCAATATATCTGAAAGAAAATGTTGGCTGCCGCTACCTACTTCAAGCTCAAGGTCAAGCTAATTATAGGTTTCAAAACACAAATACAGAAATCTCGTCAAGATTTTGACACAGTAATATTTCCATGTCGTCTGATTGGTGTGACAGCTGAAACTGCTATCTAGTGGCACCAATCTCCATACAACAATAGTAGCAAATGTGTTCACAAGGCAAATCCCAATGTCAAAATTAAACTAGCCAGATCTGTTTATAAATTGTTGGTCATAACAACTCTATAGTCTATGGACAACTAACTTTATATGATGACCTTTCTTTATCATTTAAGGAAAAAAGTAAAATGCTTCTTGGAACCTCGCCAAGCCTAATTTTGCTGCCAACACTAGCCTTTTGTTTCTATTGGTTTAACACACACACAAAAAGAAAAAAAAAAACACACCTGAAACAGCACTTCAGGCCCAGAAAAATTAAAAAGCCTAAGAGACCGACCCAAACATTAAAGGGCATGTTTCCAGAAACTTCTCTTTCCTTGGCCTGACATCACGTTATTTTGGTGTAAGGATACATTATCAAGGATGCATTATCATGAAACAAAGAATCTTGTTCATTTTCAAAGTTGATGGAGGCCATATTTTTATATTTTGAAATAGTCACATGTCATTAGAGTATTTCATTTGTTATTAGATTTCATTTGTAATGAAAGCTACTCGACCAATTCTTTTCATTTTTGGTGTGTGTATACATCATCATGAAAGGACGTAACCATGCCAGTTTCAAATTTATGCATCAAAAGTGTTGTGACCATATTGTTTTCTGTACTGTTAGTAGAATCTTAAGATATTCTTGATTGATTATTTTCACTCTTGTCATTTTGATTTGAGGATAGGTTATCATGAAGGAATAAAAGTAAACCCAATCAATATCAAGTCTGTGCATCAAAGGTCAAAGATTGAGGTGACCATATTGGTCTGTGTGACAAGTGTATGCATGTCCAAGTCATCCCACATTACTCCACTATGGGTACTTTAATGTTATTCTGATCTCTCTCCTCCAGGTGCATCCGTTGGTACTGAAACTGAATATGTTCCTGATAGTAATGATAGCGAAAGCAGTTTTGGAAGGGTTGCAGCCGTGGAGTTAAGCTTCCTTTCCGCTTCTTCTCCTGGTCTTAAGTTTTTTTGTCATGATTGCATAGCCTCAATAAAAAAAAGAAGTAAATATACGGCTTGCCAGTGACTGCCTAGGACCTTGTGGAGAAAACAAGAGTGGTTGCCGGGACAGCTGGGAGACCTACTGTGAGATGACTGGTGTGACATCACGGGTAACCAGCTACAGGGCCAACCGGTTCAACAACTTCTTTCAATCTGCTGCTGCTCTTCACTTTCACAGAAGGGACATTGAAGACTTTCCAAGACTGTTTCTACCAAAACAGAACAAGAAAATTCAAAGTGTGCTGGCTGACAACATGTGTGATGAGATCGATATTTATCTCGTTGCCTTGGGTCTTTTGTAATTGGGAGTTGTTCAGGATATCCACTACCTCAACTTTTATATCTACGCCGATAAACTGTCAAGCAACTTTGAGAGATGGGCTGTGGATCTGCTGATGCTTTTGTCGCCGAGCATGGACCGCTCTTTGACAAGCCTTTCTTGCCCGACCATGACATGTTCCAATCCCTCCTGCACATCAGTGAAAACAGGCAAGAGAAGGTGAACAGTGTCCTCAGAAAGATCAGTGCAGGTGTCATCAACACCATGAACAACCAGCTGAAAGATTTTCTCCAAGGGGGACTGATATTTCAATATCCAAAAGACCCAGAGCTGAGACAGAAACTTGAGCACTCCAAACTTACCAACCTGATTGGTGGGATAAGATAAGATAATGTTGCTTATAGCCCAGCCGACCGCAGAGGGCCACATCAGGGCTGTCACCACGTTAAAATCAACTCACCAGTCATTTAAAAAAAAAAAAAAAAAAAAAAAAAAAAAAAAAACACTTTCACACATCTCGTTAAATGACATCGTCTACAAACGAACCAGAAACTTTGTTAAAAATCCTTCTTACGTAAAATCTCAAATCAGATGAAAAATGTTAATTTCTCTCAAAAACCCAAGGATCACGTCAGGCGGGACATCCCTGAACAGGATCTTCATGAACTCCGCTGTAAAATGTTTGTGTCTCACATCGTGCAAGTCCCAACACTCTAAAAGAACATGTTTCATTGTGAGTGGTGCATGACATGGAATGCAACCACGGAGCTTCTTCACTCTTTAAAAGGTAAGAATGGGTAAAATACGAATGGCCGGTGTGCAGCCCGGGACAGAACCGTTTCCTCTTTACGACCACCCGACGTAGATGGGAGGAAGTCTTTAAGGTTTGGACGGATCTGAAAGAGTTTGTTATTCGTCTGTGTGTTCCAATCCTCCTGCCAGAGGTCTCTCACATAATCGTTAATTTTGGGTTTCACATCTGAGCAGGGGATATAAGTGTTGGACAGTTTCTCTCTTGTGGCGTTCTTGGCTAAACGATCAACCATTTCGTTCCCGCCGATGCCAACATGGCCAGGAACCCAAGCAAGAGTAATGTTGTAACCGTCCGCCTTAAACTTGCAAAAAAAGTTCAAAAAAAAGAAAAAGGTTTCGGATGCGAAGGTTGCGGCCACTATGGCCTCCAAAGTGACAGCGAATCCGACAGAACCAAAAGTCCCCCTCGAAAAATGGGAGTTTATCTTCAAAGCCGTATGGGCATAAGTTCCAGAATAGACAAAGATTGAAGAAAATTTGTTCCAAAATATCGAAAAGGGGAGCCCCGGGGCAGTGGGCTCACAGGCCACCCTCCTCAATTTGGGAACCGCAGTGAAAACTTTTTGATAGGAGGGGAAATTTGAACAAAGCTCGGCAACAAACCCTTTGTACGCCAGGAGTGGTAGACTCCTTTACGGAAACTGCGAGATAAAAACGAATCTCTGGTGTAAAAAGGTAAGGGGGTTTGACCGGAAATTTGGGAAAAAATGGGAAACTCCCCCCAGGTCAAACCCTGCATTCCCAGGAGGCTGCAAACGAAGCCCAAACGGGGGAAATACATTTGGGTTTGTTTAAAACTTACTTTGGGAACGGGGGTCAAAAACACAGTCATAGGCGGTTTCTGCGTTCTGAGAGCAGTCGGATGTAATAATTAAAAGACGTTTCACCCTGCGGTTGGACAGTGGGTTCACCGGCCTTTTGCGACAGGCTGTACACAGGGTTGGTGGGGAAACGCTCCAAGAAGAGACGAAGCCCTTAGGGTAAAAGGGTCAAGATTTGAGGTAAGATGATCTTGGGACCCAGACAGCACAACCTAGCCATTTTGGACGGACCAGGGCTCTTAGAGGGCAAAAAGGTTTTTAAACCGCCCCAGTCGGGTGTGCACGACCCGCAGAAATATTAATGCCTTTTGGGCAAGGTTTTGGGTTTTAAAGGCTGGAAATTTTAATTTATGGTAAAAAACCCCAAAAATTTTGGGGTTCTTTAACACGGGATGGGAGATTTCCCTACTTAAAAGTCGGTTGGAAAAAACTAAAAAAAGAAGTGAATAACACTGGGTTTTTAGCGGGAAAAGTTTTAAACCCACCCCCCCGTGGTTTTAAGAAGTGGGCCCCGGACCTGAAATTTCCCGTTGGGGGCAAAAATCATAAAAAAAGGGAAATCTGAACCCCGTCTGGACGGATTTCCATTTGTTGACTTAAAAAACTTTGGGGGGGGGTGGTGGGGGGGGGGGGTGGGGGAAAAGGGGGGGGGCCCCGGGGGGGAAACGGTTTTTGGAAAAAAGGGGGCGTTGTTTAAAAAACGTTCTTAATTTGTGGGGGATGTCCCTAAGAAAAAAAATTCAGATGGGGCGTTAAAAAAGGTTTTTAAGGTAATTTGAAGGAATAAAGGGAATTTTAGTTGGGGGGAAAACATGTTTTTTAAAAAGGATTGGTTTGGTTTACATGATAAGGGGGATTTTTTAAAAAAAAGTGTAAAGTGGGGGAGGATTAAGGAAGGGGAAAAGGGGTTTTGGGGAGGGGAAATAAGAGGGCGTCCGCCAAGAGGTGGAAAGAACCGGTCCACACTTTTTGGTAACCCTTTAAAACAGGATTTAAACCTTCTGGGGGAAGTGTTTCAAAGGTAATGTATTCACTATACCGGGAAGGAATCCCAAAGAAAAAAATTTTCATCTTTTTAATGAAAAAGGAAGATTTATCTTCCATTTTTGTCGGAAAAAATTTCGGGGAGTTTTTTCTTTTGGGCTTTTGTTGACAAAAGGACTGATTTATTAGAAGAGGAGGAATTCTTTTTCAAGGTTGAAGCAAGCAATTGAACTGCTTTCTTTTCTTTTAAAAAAAACCGAAAATTTAGATGGTTCACAGTGGACGGGTGTTTTTTCCCCTTGATTTTCAAATGATTTTCCACACTTTTTTCTTAAAGTTTTTGAGAAAGCCGGAAAGCGAAGCTTCTCCAGGACCGAGTTTACTGATTTTAAAAGTGGTCTTGTTTTTAGCACGGAGTTTTGATGGCTCGGCGTTGGGACCCAAAATCTTGGTATACCTGACGCTGACCCCTTTTTTCTAATTTTGGAAATTTTTGGCATTCTGAATCGAACCGGGGTTTTGGGGCATTTGAAGTTTATCGGAAGACACGGGAAAAACGGGTTTTAGCACATTTGATCATATTTATCAAGATTCTCTGGGTCGGACCTAAAAAAAAATCATGCCTGGAATTCTTTTGAAATGTGGTGCAAATAGACCCCAGTTTGCTTTTTTTAATTAGATTTAGAGACAGAGCGTGTTCATTATTACGGGTTGTAGAAGGACGGGGAAAGGTCATTTCCGTGCAGATCGTCAGGGACAGACCATCATAGCCAGGCCCCGCGAGGGGTCACAAACCAAAAAATCAAAACCGAAGTGAACCTGGGGAAAGGTGGAGGTAAGTTGCAGTCCTCTTTTTCCAAAAAAACCCAAACCCCGAAAGGCATCCTAAATTAGCGCCTCGGATGACGTACAGACACTACCCCAAAGAGGATTGTGCCCCGTTTAAAGTCCCCAACAGCAAAAAAGGTCGGGGAATTCTTCTATAGACGAAAAGTCCTGACGACAAACCGGGGACAGAAAGGGAAATAAAGAGAACAATTGTCACAGTCTTGTGGAGAGTGATCTCGCAGCAAAAGCTTGAAGGGGGGAAAGAGCGACAGGACTATACCAAAAAAGTTTTGTATGAGGGGCACACCGCCCGCAGTCCCAACGTGGATGGTTGGCCGGTTTTGAAAGAATATTAAAACCAGAAAGATAAAGGTCTTCTGGCTTTGAAATTTTAGTTTTTTGAGGCCCCCCGAGGAAGGTTTTATAGACTGACACAGAGAGCTCCTCAAAATTTGGGAATTTTTTTCCCCGGATATTCCAATTGGGTATGGGACATCCATGGGGGGAAAGGGGAAAGGAGAGAGATAGGTCATCTCCTCCTCAACGCTGCGCCAAGGAGAGAATTTTTTATTTTTTTTAACTGGACGGTTTTTTCTTTTACCTGCGGCAGACTTGCCCCCGGGACAAAAGGCCTGGATTTAGATGTGGAGGGCGGGTTTGGGAGATGGTGGAGGGTTTTCCCCCTTCTCACCCCCTCCCAAAGGGGGGAAAATCCCCTTGCCCGCACGGGGGACTGGAAAGGGGGAGTTCGAGGGGGAATGGGTTTTTTAATCTCCCGCAGCAGATGTTTAGAGCTGGCGTCTGGGGGTGGCGGATTTTTGCCTCCCACCAGGGGCAATCATTTTTGGGTTGAGAGGTGGTTGGGCCTGCTCCACCGAGTTGACAGTTGTATTGCATGTCTTCGAAAAAAGGTAAAGTATCAGTCGACAGCAACTGATCAGTGGGAAAATGTGGGGAAATTTCCCTTACGCCGAAACATAGGGAAAAGGGTGTCGGCGCTGACTGCCCACAAAACCCGCTTTTCGGGGCCTCAAAAAGGAAATTTCTTTTCATCTTTAGTTTTGAATTGAGTTCTGAAACCAAAGAGGACAGTTTTTTGAAAAGGGGGGGATGGTCGCCACCCGTTTTGCACAAAGGCCCGGGTCTTGACACGCCCATCTGGGTTGCCTTGCAGCAAACCCGCATACCCCTTGCCCCGAAAGCGGTCCCTGACATGGCCAAACTTTGGCACCCGAACCCCTCAATGGGGACGGCACATAGAGGAAACTGAACATTTAGGGAACCAACCTTGATGACCCGGGGGCAGCCAGGGTTTTTGAAGGTCAGAAAAAGGGTGTTTTTGGCCCCCTCCTTGAACCCCTTTTTTACCTCACCCTGCCACCTCCTCAAAACCCCGGGACGCCACTCCGTTTTTATTTCCCCTCTGAAAAACCCCCGCCAGATCTCGCATTAATAAAACCTTGGTAAATTTTAATTGCTTATGGGGAGTCACCCTTTTCCCCCTTTCCCCAAGCTTTTTGCCTTTGCAGCTGTTCGGATGCTTCTGTGATCGACATTTGGGAAAAAAACGAAACCTTCCTCAACCTTTTATGGACCTGGTTTTTTTATTTCCATGAAACCCTTTTGGACAGCAAAAGGGGTAGAGCTGAAGGGGGCTTTCCTTCTCTGTCCCTTCCCCCCAAGCCCGGAAGCCCAAAAACCTGCCCCTTTTCTACCTCATGTCAAATCACTGTCTGTTTTAATTCCCCCAAAAGGGGATACTCCTTCCTCTTTCCTTTGGGGGGGTGTTTTTAAGAAGTCAATTTAGTTATTGTGATTTTATCTCTCCCTTTCCCCCCCACCTTTGGGGCCCCAAATAAGGGGGCCGGGGGAAAAAACCCTGCTTGACCCCTTCCAAAGGGTTTGGAAGAGAAAGACAAACAAAGCAACCAACCCATCCCCCCTATCATGCCAACCCCGGGGGAAAAGAGAGGAGCCTGCAGGGTTCTTGGGGCCCGCTGGGGAACGCCCCTTGACCCCCCCCCCAAAAGGGGAGCCGATTTAAAACCCGGCCAAAATGTCTCCCCGTCTGGGGAGGGCCGAGCCCAAAATGATGTGTTTTAAACGCTGGCCCCCCTTTAAACCCGATCTCATTCCCTCCGACCAAAATCGCACCGCACGGGCAAACGCGGGGGATCTTAGGAACCACAGAGGAAAAGGAGTGTGGAAAAGAAGACTTTAAGGGGAGCGAAGATAGAAAAAGGGCCAAATAAGGGAGGGGAAAACAAGAAAAAGGAAAAGGCGGGTTCGTTACGAACCTCACCCTTTGCCTATCGACATGGGAAACCCTACCAGGGGCACAACCCTTACCCGTTACGCTTAGGCCAAACAGCATCCACCTCTAGGCCTAGAAGCAGTGGAAAAAAAAAAGCCTTCTCCAATATTGATGCCCCCCCCCAGCAAAGCCAAGGGATACGGCCACCAAAACCCCCCCCACCACGACAAGGCGAACCCCCCGGAGGGTTTATTGGTGGGAGGCTCTGGAGACCGGACTTTAGTCTTTTTAAACGTGAATGCCCCTCTTTACACCCCACTACCATCAAATGATGAAAAAACAAGCCCATTTTTAGAGTGGTTCAAAGCCAAAAATGAAGGAAAAAGATTAGCTTCTCCCCTTTTCTGCTAAAAAGGCTCTTTAGTTCGGAAGCGCAGTGCAGAAGAGAAGTGCTGAAGGACTGGGGCTTTTAAAAAGAAAGTGCCATGTTGGGTGTTCACGGACAGCAATCAAAAACGCCCTGAGAGAAGGCAAAAATGAAACGACAAAAAGAAAAACCCTGAAGTGCAAGCAAAAAGTTTTTTTAGGGGTTGCCCCTGCCCCTTCCCGACAAAAAATTTGGGCACAAAAAAAAGTGGCAAAGCAGCTCGTTCTGGTCGACCACTTAAGGAGTTGACAAAGAGTTTACTCCAGTGGCCAAAAAATACTTTTCAAATTTGCCAAGTGTTGTCGCCAACATCTACTTTTTGGGGCCCCCAGGGAAAAGAGGCAGTGTCTCGGTGAATACTGCACAAATTCAAAGCTGAAACTGGAAACCCTCAATTCTGTCTCAGCTGTACATGACAAACATTGCTGGATCCGGCATGAGCGGCATGCTGTTGCACTCATTACATGCGATCCAAAGAAGAAAGCATGCTGCTATGGTGAATGTAGTGAGTGTGGGTTGCACCAGTTTGATTCTCATATCAGCCCACTCCTTGGTCATGCTGGAGAACTCACCTGGCATTGCTGGGAATCCAGAACTGTACTCTCCAATCGTAAGCGCGTTTCTCGCAAAGTTCTTGCTACCAAGAAAGGAAACATCCAGCAACTTGTTAGCGAACTTCGCAAAGAGTTGAAGTTCTTGGCTCAGCATCTTTTCCGAGCTGACTGGCAGCTTCAGATGTTTGCTGAAATGAAGAAGACCATACCTTTTCCATCTGAGCGTGTGTGTATGGTGATGGATTTTGCTGAGAACTTTGCTTGCACCTACCAGGAAGAGATTCAAGCTGCACACTGGCACCATGATCAACTGACTATACATCCAACGGTCACGTACTACAGATGCCCAGTGTGCAGTGTCACCACCACTGAATCCCTGGTGTTCCTGTCTCCCGACAGAAAGCATGACCACCATGCTGTGCAAGCTTTCACCAACAAGGCACTGATCCATCTGCGGAGACTCGTGGGCTGACCATCTCCCATATTGTCCAATGGACCGATGGCTGTCCTTCTCAGTACAAGAGCAAAGGTCCTTTTGCTGACATCTCTTCTTCTCTTGCCAACTTCGATGCCATTTTAGAAAGAAATTTCTTTGGTTTAAGGCATGGTAAGAGTCCATCTGATGGTGAAAGTGCAGTTGTCAAGCACCATGCGACTTCTGCTGTGGTGTCCAAAAAGGCAATCATTGCCAACGCCTGGGACATGTTCTTATATCTTCAGAGTTCATCTCTGAACAAGCAGCCCCCAGCAGAAGGATGTTCCCATTTTCTGCGATCTTTTTTCTGGGTTGAATAAGAAGACATTCAGAGACATTGTCCACAAAAGAATGTAAAGACAGTGCCAGGAACACGGTCGTTTCATTCTGTAAGGTGTACAGAGCTGAACACCATCCAAAGCCGCCACCTCACATGTGTTTGCATGTCTTGTGAAAATGGAGTGGGCCGTTGTTCAGAAGAGCAAGTGGTGGGCTCTTGGACATTTCATGATCTCCAGCAGCAGTCACAAAATCATCAAAAAGTCCACAAACCTTCTCTGCCTCTCCTTGACAGAGCGAAAGACTTTCCAGGTTCTGTATCCTCAAATCTATCCAATTCAGTGCTTGGCCCTCAAAGCATGAGGCCCCCCTCCCACCACCCTCCCCCTCTGACCCTCCTTCACCCCACCCCATCTTATCAGTCATCCCCCTGCCTGCCATCCACACCATGGGGATGTCATTAATGTGCAAGTCATCCACCAGAATGACGACACCTTGCCAGCGGAAGTGGATCTGGTCCCTTCATCATCACTTGAAAACGTTTCAGGCACATGACAAGAAGGTGACATGTGAGTGGGTTTTTTGTTTTGTTTTATTTCTTTGTTTCTTTAGTGATTTGGTCAAATTATGACATGCCCATTAGTTTCTAGTATTCTTTTCATTGATGCAGTTCCCACAATTTATTATATCATGTGCAGTGATCTACTGCAACAGTTTGCTGTGTTTGTTCTACTATCAGTCTGAAGTTGTGTTCAGTGTGCATCTGCTTTCTTACAACCGAGTACTGTTGCTCATGACCAAAACAGTGTCTGTACATACAGATATATATAATTTTGTATTTTTTTTTATTTCAGGTATGCCATTTTATTAATTTTTGTTTTAGTTTCAATTTATGTTTTTACATTCCAGCTGCAGAAATCAGCGTGGGTGTCAGTGTTTTGGATGAAGCAGCGACAGCCATCCGTCGAGCTTATGCTGAAGTGGACCCGGACCTTCAGGATGCCCTAGACAGAGGAGAGGACCCCATGATCAACATTGCTGTGTCCTTTGATGGCACATGGATGAAAAGGGGTTTCACTTCTCTGTATGGTGTTGGCGTCTGCATCGATGTGCTGACAGGTCTTGTGATCGACTTCGTTGCAATGTCCAAGTACTGTCATGCCTGCAAGGTAACGGAGGCCAAGAACCTACCTGATGCAGAGATGGCTCAGTGGCGTCGTCAGCATGCTGGTGAGTGCTGCAAAAATCATGATGATTCCAGCAAGGCCAAGGAGGTGAGAGCTGCAGAAATCATTTGGCGACACTCTGAAGAAAAATTTCGTTTCCGCTACATTGAAATGCTCAGTGATGGAGACTCGTCTGCATTCAAAGCTGTTGTGAATGTCAACCATCCCTGGAAGTGACCAAGCTTGAATGCATAAACCATGCGCACAAGCGCATGCAGACCTGCCAACCCCCTAAGAGACCAATGAGTAAAAATTGAAGCTCAGTGAGGCAGAAATGTGTAATTTCTGAGAGCTAAGAGTAATCGAGCGCGACATTTACCTTTTTTCAAACAAATACGATGCGATGAAATTGTTCGCACAATTTTTGTGAACTTCACTTTTCTTCAAAAACAAGCTTTTCTTTTAAGTGTCACAAGAAATCTCTACAAATTATGAAAATGTAGAATACACTGGAAACACACACAAATCCCCTAAACCATCATGGCATGGCACACCAAGGCTTAATAGTGCGCCAGAAACAACCTAAAAAATTGGAAATGAAATGAGGCAGGGAACAGTAAACAATAAACAGTAAACAAGTGGGGTAACGTTTGCTCCCATTTTATAAGGAAACCTAACACAAAGTAACTTTTATTCAAGACTGGCACAACCTTTTAAACTTGAATAAGGTCAGACATAGACGAACAATCTTATCTAATAGTGGGGGGAAAAAAGAAGCGCAGGCCAACAACTCAACTGACTTGATAGTAATGACTTGGCAAAGATTTGGACTTGAGGGGGGGGGGGGGGGGGGGGGGGGGGGGGTTGGGATGAAGATGGAGAAACTGGGAACATGAAATTAAGAAAATACATAACCTAAAAAATGTTCTCCCCTGTTGCTGATTCTGTGCATGTGGAGGTGGCCATCAGCTCTGTGGGGATTGTGTCATTTTTTAAGTATCGCACCACCCCAGGAAAGAATTTGTCCCCCCCCCCCCCCCTCCCTCCTTCCTGACTTCCATCAGTCCCCAACACAAACGGTCCATTCTGCAGTCGAGATGCAGCAGCAGTTTAGGCTTCCATGAGAAGGGTCCTTACAATGTGTGTTGTCTTTGTTCAACGGCTCTTCAACTGTTTGGCGATCTCCGAATCTGAGAACGCTTCTGACTGTAAAAAGCTGGGATGCATGGTCGGCTGCGCTTAGAGCGATGTTGTGCTCGACGAAAAATCCGGCCACCAATGCTTCAGCCCCAATTACCCTTTTCCTAATTTCATCCTCTTTTGAGGTGTCTACAGTCTGAAAAAAGTGTTGATGCTGGAAGAATTCGGCGCGTTAGAGGAATCGATGTGCTTGTGTGACTCAAGGTGACGCTTCACATCCACCATCCCGCGATTGGAAATTGTGAAGTCCGACTCGCAAGTGGTACACCGTGCACAATTTACACCTTTAGCCGAAGGTCGTATGCAGGGGAACTTTTCCGAGTATTCTTTTCGGAACTTTTGACCAAGTTTTTTCTTTTTCGCATCTTGTCCAAAACTTTCTACTCCACGTTTCGACATTTTTGTAGCTAAAACTTCAAAAAGACGCCAACTTCGCTGAACGGTAAAGATGGTGAAATGAACTGCGCATGACCGGAAACGCTTCTTGAAAGATTACTGGTTATACGCACGGCGCTGTGCGTGTCTGTACATAAGCCGATTTTTTTCGTCTTTTTTTTTTTTTTTTTTTTTTGGAAACTTTCAATGCGTAATTTTTTGGCTAAATGCGTAAGGGCGTAAGAATTATCACTTGGGCGTAATAAATTACGCGAAATGCGTAATGGTTGGCAGGTCTGCGCATGGGAACTGCCCTCAGGAAGCTGGCCAAGGAAGAGCGGTTAGGTGGACGTGGTGTTGGGCGGCTTACTGAGAAGAAGTGTGACATGCTGTAAGACTACTATGGCAACGCAATCCGTAGCAACACCAACAACATCGACAACATGAGGAGGGCAATATGGGCTGGACTTTACCATTCTATGTCAACTGATGATGAGCCTCAACACTGCCAGTGTCCAAAGGGCCAAGAGACCCGGTGCTTTTACCAGGGGGCACATCTCGGGCGAAAAACCCGGGCAGCCCAAGGACCATGCATCTAAAATTTTTGTTTCAGTCACTTTGCACAAAAAATCATTTCCAGTAATCGAACATGCCTAAGAAACCTTCTCAAAAAGATGACCATGGAGGGACCCAAAACACGAGTGCCTGAACTCCAGATTTGGGGGCCGCGTCCAAAGACCCCATGGGATGAAGGGGGTGGAAGGGGGCGTGGCGGGGGCGTAGTGTGTTCAGTAAAGGGAGCCTTTGATTTGGGTGAAATCATGAACACCTCTACATTGATTTCCAATTCACACTTTCCAGCTCCTTGCTACAAGGACCACAACAGGGATGGGGAAAGGCAGAATCAGCGTTGTGCACCCCACGTCGGAAGGGGATACGACGCGGACACGATGAACATAGGGAAGAAGATGAAAGGGGCCAGAGATTTAAGGAGCGGGAGAGCTTTGGGGACTACAGCAGATTTAAAATTTGTCTCTGTGATTTTTATTTAAAGTGAAAATTGTTTTCAACTGGTTAGTATTCCATTTACTTTGTCTTCAAAGTCATATGACTCAAATAAGGTTTTGGGTTTTTTTCTTCATCATACTTCCTGACAATATCAGATGTTTTGTGTGCCTGGATTATCCTTCATGCTGAAAATACATTCCCGCACCCTTTTTTTGGGTTAAACCTGCATATTGTGGAGGGGTAATGAGGGGGGGGACAAGACCCCAAGGGAAAAATTTCTTCGTCTTTTTTTTCTTCATTTTTCCCAAAACCCGCATTTTGCATATACACACATTTTGTTAGGTTTGTTCATTTATGGGATAGCAACTGTTTTTCCCCCTTTGGGAGCGCTTTTAGGTGCTTTTATCTTTATTTCTAAAGAAGGATTTTTGTTTTTTTTTTGTTTGTTCATGTAGCTGAATTTGTAAATTATACCGTTAAAAAAAAAAAAACACTTTTTGGAAAAAAAAAAAAGGGCCCGTATGGTAAAAAAACCCTCTTTCAAACAAAGATGATAGAATATCTACTAACAAAACAAACAGCAAAAGTCTATGTCAAATACTTATCACACAAACTCAATAACAAGTTTTTTGTTTGGCGGCCATATTGGTTTCCATGGCAACGGTGGGTAAAATGGATCTAAAAAGCTTTTTTTTTTTATCTATGGATAATTTCCTTCGAAGTAACAATTAAGAAATTGGAATGATTTTGAAAAGAAAATTTGACTTGGTGCACTACATTTCTCACCTTAAGTGTTGAAATGTAATAACTACCATTGTTGTATATAACAGACGTGCTTTGTTTCATGAATATGATTGTGTGGTTAAGGTTTATTCAAATTTGGGGTCCTTGCTGTGGTCAGTTAAATAAAAAATAAAACTTTAAGCCAGCGGATACAAAACTGTCTTATAGTGTCATTTCAAAATGAGAGAAAACTGTATTTTATCAATTATCCACATACTTTTTATTGTTAAGTTTGTTTTATTTATGTATAAAATGACATTTTATAGTCTTTTTTGTTTGGTATTCTATCTTAAAAGTCTTTCTTATACTATTTTAGATTCCATGTCACAACCGTCACAGGGCTAAAAATAGAATTTTTATTCATCAAATACAAGAAAACGAATTGATCAATTATAACTTTTTCAACAGAATATGGTGTATGCTTAAGCACTCTATCATGTGAAAAATGACTTTTTTTAAAAAAGGTTTATGTCATAAAAACAGCACATGTTTCTGAGAATCACCCATTATATTCAAAACATAGGAACTGGGTTTTTTGGTGTTTTTTTTTAACTCTATAATTGTTGATGGTGTTTCCGAATTTCTGCAGAACCAATGTTTCTGTCCTGTGAGAGGGACATTGTTGGGTGGGAGGGGAGAGGAGGGAAAATGTCAGCATGGAGAAGAAGAAAGGAGGAGCAGTGTGAACATGCTCTGCAGGCAGAACAGTCTGGGCGATAAGGGGCAGTTTGGGCTGTAACTAAGGAAAAGACTTGTGCCAAAGATGAGTAGTCGTGGCATTACAAACCTGAAATCTTGTCCGAGTATTTCATGACAGAGTCAGTGCTGGGAACATTGTCATGCAAGTAGCGTTTCATGTTGAGGGAACTAGATGGTGAGTTTTTTGTTTGCAAGATTTTCATGGAAAATGATCATGAAAGAGACAGAGAAAATATAGATAAAAGTTTTCACCTTAATACTACAAGTGTGTGTGTGATAAATAGTAGGCGAGTGGATAGGTGTGGGGGTGCAAAAAAACTGTGCCTCCCACCCTCTTTTCTCTATGTGTCACCATCTCTTTCTCACTGTATCTGTGTCTGTCTCTCTCTTTCTCTCTCTGTCTGTCTCTCTCTCTCATGAGGCGGGAAAATGTGTATGTAAATTTGTGAATCATGTAATATAGATGGCAGTGGGTATTCAGAGGCTCCACCCACCCTGCCTGTGGGCCACATCATCCACAAAGGCACAGGCAGCACTTCGATATTTTTTTTGTGGCTTCAAAATGACAGACGACAATACGTTGAGCTTCTGGCTGTCGATCATGGGAAACAGTGATGACGAAGAAAGTGACTCTGAGGGATTTACATTGGAGGAAATCAACAAGACAGATGAGCTGGACACTGACCCAGATTTAGTAGCCAACAATGATCGTCTGCTACAGAAATCTGATTTGTCCTCAACTTCGGGAAGCAACAGTGGTGGTGCATGAGATGACAGCGATGCTCTGCCCAGTGCAGTTGGGCCAAGAAAACGAAAGAGGGTCTCAAAGAGGCGAGTTCCGCTCATGCGACGTGCGGACTGCCTCTACACGTCTCTTACAGAAAACTGATTAACTGCGCGTTAATTACTGACGTGTAACCAACGAAAAGTATATAATCTTGTTCAATAGGTGTTGACAAATCCACCGATATGCTTTTTGTTGAGATGTGAGACAGGAATCGTCGGATATGGGCTTTTTCAGGGAAGTAGTACTGTGACGTTGTGACGCGCCATCATAGATAAGGGTACATATGCACCGTTAGCGTCCGTTGCTGCGATCCCAAGATATGATTCCGCTCCGTGCCCTCGTCTGTGTTGTGAGTTTGCATGTCAAATGATAGTGACTGTGCGGGAAGAGTATAACGAGTGTTTACATCTTCAACGGACGAAAATGACCCAAGTGTATGTATTGAAAACGAGACAGTGAAAAGAGAGAGAAGGCCAGACAGAAAACACTAGCACGTACTTGAGGAAGAGCGGGACGACGGACATACAATGGATATTCAGACTGCACTGGCGCGCATTGAAAGACAGCTTGACGGATTGACAACAAAAGAGGATTTTCAAAGCATGCGTCAGGAAGTCAATAACCTGACAACAACGTTTATGGAAAAGATTTCAGCACTGGAGGGGAGGCTGTTTGACATGGAGATCCAGAAAGACAAACATGAGCAGGAAATCAAGCAGCTGAAACAGAAAAGTGAGAGACTGAGTGACAGCATCAAGCAGCAAGAAAACAGAATAAGGGAAATACAGAAAGACAACAACGACCTAGAACAGTACTCCCGACGTTGTCATGTTCGTGTTTTCCGGGTGCCAGAGAAAGAGAATGAGACGGCAGAGAACTGTGTGACAAAGATCTGTCATGTCTGTACGGACAGTGTCGGCGTGGAGGTGAAGCCCAGTGACGTTGAGGTGGCCCACCGGACGGGGGAGACGGAGCAGCGACAAGCCGCGGCCCATCCTAGTGCGGTTTTTCGACCGTAAGCTGAGGGACCAGGTGCTGGCGAACCGGAGACGGCTGAAGGGGAAGGGGACCAGCATGGGGGAGGACCTGACAGCCGCCAACTACAAGCTGCTCCGGAGTGCCATGGATCACTCCGCCACCATGTCGGCCTCGAGTTCTACAGGGAGAATCCTGGCCAAAACGTTGAACGGGGTGGTGGTCAGGCTGAACATTCATTCAAACTTGGACGAGACATTTAAACGTGCCATGGCCCCTGTGGATATCGGTGCTGGTGACAACGAGCGAGTGGTGTGAAATGGATCAATCTGATAAGTATGACTTGACTTTGATCTGTGTCTACTACAACCCTAGCTCACAAGGTGGAAGACAGTGAAATAAAAGTAATGTGGTAAATATAGTCAGCTCTGAATGTAAATAACAGGGGTGGGAACTGGTAACAGACAAAAAAGAGGAAATCTAGGGGGGTCCGGGGCATGCCCCCCCGGAAAATTTTTTTTCTTAAGGATGCATATCTGTGCAATCTGGTGTATTTTGGGCAAATAAATGAAACATTCAGAGAGCATAAAATATGTTTTTTTTGGGCACGGTTTCATCTATAGATCACATGCAAACATTACACAGAGAACAAAAAGCGAGTCCAGGAGCCAGAATTTTTCTCATGAATGTACACAGCCTTTCGTTGTCTGCTGTCTTCTCCATCCACTCCCATCTCCATGGATTTTTTATGTTGCTTTCGTCAAATTTCTGAAGCCCGCGCTTTACGATGTCTCGTCGGTACGCCATTTTTGAATGTATCCCACAGTTCTTAGCGCCGGATATAGGCCTACTGTATCCTGCTAGACAGGCCATCTGATTACCGAAATCGACCGTAACCGAACAAGAGGTAGGCCCTATCTCCGCGAATTTCATTTTCCGAGGAAATAACATTTCAAATCCGAGGAAATCTTTTGCTTCTACCGCGGAATTCCGCGGATCCGAGGAGAATTCCCACCCCTGAAATAAGCTCCAACTACAAATTAGTTGTCTTTGTTTTTCTTCCTTCTTTGTGGGATTGACTTACTTGACTTATTCCCGTTGGCTCCTAGTGGAGCATAGGTCATCCACGAGCCTTTTCCATCTCTGCCTGTCCCGGGCGGCGACTTCCAGCTGGCCCCAGGAATAATCCAGTCGAGTTGTCTCCGCCTCCGTTGATCTTCTCCAGGTGGTGCGTGGTCGGCCTCTCTTGCGTCTTCCCTGTGGGTTCCATCGCAAGGCATGGCGGACAACGCTGGATGCTGGTTTTCTGAGGGTATGGCCAAGCCAGCCCCACTTCCTGCGCTTAATTTGATCTTCAATGGGCTCTTGTCCGGCTCTTCTCCACAAGTCTTCATTTGTGACCATGTCCTGCCACCTGATGCGATAGATGTACCTCAAGCATCTGTTCACAAAGGTCTGCAGGCGGTGTGTCGATGACTTGGTGGTGCGCCACGTTTCACAGGCATAGAGAAGTACAGACTTCACATTTGTGTTGAAGATGCGGATCTTGGTTTTTGTAGAGGATTAAGCTTTACATTTTGGTTCATTTGAGTCATTCTATTTAGCATGATTGCTTCTTTGCTCTGATTCAAATATTTTTGTCTGTTTTTTTTCTTCTTCATATTTTTAATGAAGATATGGCTTAAAAATACTGACTGAAAATGAATAGGTATATTGAAATATGTCAAGTCTAACATTTCTATGGAAAAACAATGAATGCTTAATTATGTAGTCTGGAGCCTTTCACAAGTTCTAATGATAGGGAAAACAAAACAAATGGTATGTGTGCATACGGCATTTAAATAAATGGTACACCAGGGTTGAGGGAGATGCGCACATGCACACGCACACACACGCACGCGCGCGCACATATATACACAAGAGTACATAGAAATATATTCCTAGATCTCTCTCGATCTCTCTCCCCCTCTGGGTTGTTTTTTTTTTTTAAAGTTTTATTTTTATTTTATTTATTTATTTATTATTATTATTTTTTTTTGGGGGGGGAGGGGGGGGGGGGCGGAGGGGGGAGGCGGTAGGGGTGAAAATCATGTTTCATGATAGATACCAAACTGTTGTGCAAAATTCAAATGAGGTAATGTATGACATTGGTTTGGGTATATACATGTATGTAAGGAACTTGAAGTGTTATGAATTACTTATTTCACCTCTTCTCTATTTGTGCTGACAGGACTTGTGATCGACTTCGTTGTGCTGTCCAAGTACTGTCATGCCTGCAAGGTAACGGAGGCCAAGAACCTACCTGATGCAGAGATGGCTCAGTGGCGTCGTCAGCATGCTGGTGAGTGCTGCAAAAATCATGATTCCAGCAAGGCCATGGAGGTGAGAGCTGCAGAGATCATTTGGCGACGCTCTGAAGAAAAATTTCGTTTCCGCTACATTGAAATGCTCAGATCAGTGATGGAGACTCGTCTGCATTCAAAGCTGTCCGGAATGTCTACCATCCCCTGGAAATGACCAAGCTTGAATGCATAAACCATGCGCACAAGCGCATGGGAACTGCCCTCAGGAAGCTGGCCAAGGAAGGGCAGTTAGGTGGGCGTGGTGTTGGGCAGCTTACTGAGAAGAAGTGTGACATGCTGCAAGACTACTATGGCAACGCAATCCGTAGCAACACCAACAACATCGACAACATGAGGAAAGCAATATGGGCTGGACTTTACCATTCTATGTCAACTGATGATGAGCCTCAACACTGCCAGTGTCCACAGGGCCCAGAGAGCCGTGCTTCTACTAGAGGGCACTTGCTCGAGGCGAAGAACCTGGCAGCCACAAGGACCATGCATCGTCAACTTTTGTTTCAGTCGACGTTGCACATAAAATCATTCCAGTATATCGACACATGCCTAATGAAACTCTTCTCAGAAAGATGACTCATGGAGGGACCCAAAACACAGAGTGCCTGAACTCCATGATTTGGGGCCGCTGTCCAAAGACCTCCTTCATGGGGATGAAGCGGGTGGAAGGGGGCGTGGCAAGGCAGTAGCTGTGTTCAGTGAAGGAGCCTTTGAGTTGGTGAAAGTCATGAACAGCCTCTACATTGATGTGTCCAATGTCACACTTCAGCTCCTTGCTAGCAAGGACCACAACAGGATGAGGAAGGCAGATACTGCAGCTGTTGGTGACACCCGTCAACGTCGGAAGGACTACGACGCGGCACGACGACTGAACATCAGGGAAGAAGATGCAAGGGCCAGAGATGTATATGGAGCAGGAGAGCATTGGGGATCTACAGCAGAGTATTATTTGTGCTCTGTGATTTTTATTTTGAAGTGATAAATTGTTTCAACTGGCTTAGTATTCCATTGTACTTTGTCTTCAAAGTCATATGACTCAAATGAAGGATTTTGTTCTTCTTCATCATACTTCCTGACAAGATCAGATGTTTTGTGTGCCATGGATTACTCATCTTCATGCTGAAAATACATTCCTGCACCCTTTTTGGATTATATGCCTGCATATCTGATGGAGGAGTAAGTGAGGGAGGGACAAGACCCAAGGTAAAAATGTTCTCGTCTTTCTTTCTTCATTTTCTCAAATCCCGCATTTCACAGCATATACACACATTCATGTGAGGTTTGTTCATTTATGTGTAGTAGACTGTTCCCCTTTGGCATGCTGCTTTTAGGTGCTTTTATCTTTTTTTCTAAAGAAGGATTTTTGTTTTTCTTTGATTTTGCTGCATGTATGCCGATATTTGTAAATTATACCATTAAAAAATGTTCACTTTTAGGATTTTATTTGTAAAAAAAAAAAAAAAATTGGGCCTGTATGGCAAAAACCTCTCTTGCAAATAGAGATGATATGAATATCTACATAAAACAAACAGCAAAAGTCTATGTCCAATACTTATGACACAAACTCAATAACAAGTTTTTTGTTTGGTGGCCATATTGGATGGTTTCCACGGCAACGGTGGGTAAAATGGACTTAAAAAAGCCTTTTTTTTTAATCTATGGATAATTTCCCTCAAAGTAACGTAACAGTTGAGAAATTGGAATGATTTTGAAAAGAAAATCTGACTTGGCGCACTACCATTTCTCACCGTAAGATAAGATAAGATAATGTTGCTTATAGCCCAGCCGACCGCAAAGGGCCACATCAGGGCTGTCACCACGTTAAAATCAACTCACCAGTCATTTAAAAAAAAAAAAAAAAAAAAAAAAACTTTCACACATCTCTTTAAACGACATCGTCTAGAAACGTACCAGAAACTTCGTTAAAAATCTTTCTTCCGTAAAATCTTAAATCAGATGAAAAATGTCAATCTCTCTCAAAAAGTCAAGGATCACATCAGGCGGGACATCCCTGAACAGGATCTTCATGGACTCCGCCGTAAAATGTTTGTGTCTCACATCGTGCAAGTCCCAACACTCTAAAAGAATTTCTCACCGTAAGTGTTGAAATGTAATAACTACCATTGTTGTATAAAAAGATGTGCTTTGTTTCATGAATACGATTGTGTGGTTAAGGTTTATTCAAATTTGGGGTCCTTGCTGTGGTCAGTTGAATAAAAAATAAACTTTTAAGCCAGCGGATACAAAACTGTCTTATAGTGTCATTTCAAAATGAGAGAAAACTGTATTTTATCAATTATCCTCATACTTTTTATTGTTAAGTTTGTTTTATTTAGGTATAAAAAGACATTTTATAGTGTTTTTGTTTGGTATTCTATCTTAAAAGACTTTCTTATACTACTTTTAGATTCCATGTCACAACCGTCACAGGGCTAAAAATAGAATTTTTTATTCATCAAATACAAGAAAACGAATTGATTATTATAACTTTTTCAACAGAATATGGTGTATGCTTAAGTACTCTATCATGTGACAAAAATGCATAAATTTTGAATGACATTTATGTTTAAAGGTTTATGTCATAAAAACAGCACATGTTTCTGAGAATCAAATATATTCAAAACATAGGAACTGGTTTTTTTATTTTTATTTTTTCTCTATTGGTTGATGGTGTTTCCGAATTTCTGCAAAACCAAACTTTATATTTGGATGATTTTCAATGTTCAGAGATAATGTTTCTTGACTGATAACCTGTTTCTATTTTCTCTCTCTACGTTTTAGTGCATGTAATGTTATTTAAATGAATCCATGTGATGCAAGGGAAACAACTGTTCTTGTTGACTGATGCTTGTTCCACTAACAGTGTTGCACCGAGGCATCGGCCTTCGGCCAATGGCCTATTAAAGCTGAAAAGTCCGATCGTGTTTCCCCAGCCCGGACTCATTGTCCGATTGAAATGTAGCGCTAGCGGCCTCGGTCCGATCGTTTCACGTCACTCGCTGACATGTCAATCTACATTTTCCCAGACAGATTCTCGACTGCAATGCTCAACATTATTTCACTCGCCACAGCTATTCTTAGGCAAAACCAAAAGTAGACGGTGCTGATCGAAATACTTGGAAAAAGTACAGTATGGATTTACCCTGAATCAAAGTAAGGGAAACAACTCTCATGTGTTCGTTTCGCCATTTTTTGTTTCTGCTAGGAATCACGCTATACGATTGAAAAAATGACACGACAATGCCACCAAAAAAAGAAGCTCAAACCCGACAAGGGACAAAAGATTATAGGCTCTTTTTTTTTCGCCTTCAACAAGTGGTGGATCAACTCGAGGGTTTCCAGCCAGAATGGTATATCTGGACATTTTGTACATTTTCACTTTTTTTAACAAAACCACTTCTGTTGTCTTGGGGTATATTTTGGTAATGATATTTTTTGTCTCAGGTCATTAATTAACTAATTAGAGGCAAAAACCGCAATGATACATTAAGTATTGTACCAAACAACACAAACCATACTGGTACACTCAGTGCTATGGCAGAACAAGCACTAACAAGCTGCCTACTTTCCTCTCCACAGCCTTCTTTTGAACGTCCAGATTCTGTGCAAGCTGATGAACCACCGTATCATCGTCATCTGCCTCATCGATAAGATAAGATAATGTTGCTTATAGCCCAGCCGACCGCAAAGGGCCACATCAGGGCTGTCACCACGTTAAAATCAACTCACCAGTCATTTAAAAAAAAAAAAAAAAAAAAAAAAAAAAAAAAATTTCACACATCTTGTTAAATGACATCGTCTACAAACGCACCAGAAACTATGTTAAAAATCTTTCTGCCGTAAAATCTTAAATCAGATAAAAATGTTAATCTCTCTCAAAAACTCAAGGATCACGTCAGGCGGGACATCCCTGAACAGGATCTTCATGGACTCCGCCGTAAAATGTTTGTGTCTCACATCGTGCAAGTCCCAACACTCTAAAAGTACATGTTTCATTGTGAGTGGCGCATGACATGGAATGCACCACGGAGCTTCTTCACTCTTTAAAAGGTAAGCATGGGTAAAATACGAATGGCCGGTGTGCAGCCGGCACAGAACCGTTTCCTCTTTACGACCTCCCGATGTGGATGGGAGGAAGTCCTTAAGGTTTGGACGGATCTGAAAGAGTTTGTTACTCGTCTGTGTGTTCCAATCCTCCTGCCAGAGGTCTCTCACATAATCGTTAATTTTGGGTTTCACATCTGAGCAGGGGATATAAGTGTTGGACAGTTTCTCTCTTGTGGCGTTCTTGGCTAAACGATCAACCATTTCGTTCCGCCGATGCCAACATGGCCAGGAACCCAAGCAAGAGTAATGTTGTAACCGTCGCGCCTTCAACTTGCTAAAAAGTTCAAAAAAAAGTAAAAGTTCTGGATGCTGAAGGTTGCGGCCAGCTATGGCCTCCAAAGCTGACAGCGAATCCGACAGAACCAGAAAGTCTCTCCTCGAAGAATGGGAGATTATCTTCAAAGCCAGTACTAGAGCAGTAAGTTCAGCAGAATAGACAGAAGCATCGGAATGTATATGTTCCAACAATATCTGAGAAGGAGCCCCAGGGCAGTAGGCTGCACAGGCCACTCCATCCTCAGACTTGGAACCGTCAGTGAAAACTTTTTGATAGGATGGGAATTTGGAACAGAGCTCGGCATACAAAGCCTTGTACGCCAGAGAGCTGGTAGACTCCTTACGGAAAGCTGCGAGATCGAAACGAATCTCTGGTGTGAAAAAGGTCAATGGAGGTTGATCCGGAAACTTGGAAAAATCGGAAACTACCCCCAGGTCTATACCTGCATTCCGCACGTGAGGCTGCATACGAAGTCCAAACGGCGGAATACATTTCGGGTTATTTTCAAACTTACTTTGGAACGGAGGGTCAAAAACACAGTCATAGGCAGGATTCTGTGGTTCTGAGAACAGTCGGATATAATAATTCAAAGACAGTTTCAGCCTGCGATTGGACAGTGAAGGTTCACCTTTGCCTCTGCGTACAGGCTGTACACAGGGGTGGTGCGGAACGCTCCAAGACAGAGACGAAGCCCTTGATGGTGGATAGGGTCCAAGAGTTTGAGGTAAGATGATCTTGCGGAGCCATACACAGCACAACCGTAGTCTAGTTTAGAACGGACCAGGGCTCTGTAGAGGTGCAACAAAGTTTTCTTATCGGGCCCCAGTCGGTGTGTGCTACGACCCGCAGAATATTCAGTGCCTTTTGGCAAGCAGTTTTGAGGTTTTTAATAGCTGAGAAAGTTAAGTGTTTGGTCAAAAATGACTCCCAGAAATTTGGCCTCTTTAACGGCTGGAATGGGAGATTTCCCTACTTGAAGTTCCGGATCTGGAAAAAACTGACGGAAAATTATGGAAGTGAATACACTGGGTTTTTGTAGCAGAAAAGGTGAAACCGTTTTCATCCGCCCACCGATGGATTTTATCTACGCAAAGCTGGAGCCTGCGCTGGACACTCGGGTACAGGCTTCCAGTTGCGTAGACGGCAAAATCGTCCCACAAACAATGAGCAGTCTGAACCCTGCTGAACTGATTTCACAATGTTGTTGATCTTAATACTAAAGAGGCAGGAGATAGTATGCTCCCCTGGGGAACACCCAACTCCTGCTCGTGGACATCAGAGAGAGTGGTGCCAACCCGGACCTGAAACTGTCGTTCTGCCAAAAAATTTTGAATAAAAAGCGGAAGATGACCTCGAAAACCCAGATCGTGGAGATCATGAAGTATCCCCGACTTCCAGGTGGTATCGTAGGCCTTCTCCAAGTCAAAGAAAATTGCCACTGCATGCTGTCTGTTTAAAAAAGCGTTTCTAAGTGTAGATTCCAGACGAATCAAATGGTCAACTGTACTACGATGTTTGCGGAAACCACACTGTTCTTTCGCCAAAAGGCCATCGGTTTCGAGTTTCCACATGAGCCTAGCATTGACCATTTTTTCCATCAATTTACAGACACAGCTGGTCAAAGCTATGGGACGGTAGTTAGATGGGTTAGAAAGATCTTTTCCAGGTTTGGGGATGGGAAATAATGAGGGCTGTCCGCCAAGAGGGTGGAAAGCAACCTGTAGTCCCACACGTGGTTGTATACCTGTAACAGGATGTTCAGACCTTCTTGCGGAAGATGTTTCAATAGTTGATAATGTATGTCATCTATACCTGGAGAAGAATCGCTGCAAGAGAGTAAGGCAGATTTCAGCTCGTTTAATGTAAAAGGAAGATTGTAGTCTTCCATGTTGTCGGATGAAAAGTTGCAGGAGATTTTTCTTTTAGGGCTTTGTGTTTGACAAAAGTGACTGATTTATTAGAAGAGGAGGAATTCTTTTCAATGGTTGAAGCAAGCAGATTAGCAACTGCTTTCTTTTCTGTTATTAAAGAATCCGAAAACTTGAGATGGTTCACAGTGGGACAGGTGTTCTTCCCTTTGATTTTCTTAATGATGTTCCACACTTTTTTCTTAGAAGTTTTTGATGTCAGCCTGGGGCAGAAGCTTCTCCAGGACCGACGTTTACTGATTTTAAAAGTGTGTCTCGATTTAGCACGGAGTTTCTGATGGGCTCGAGCGTTGGGACCGAAGGTCGTTGGTATACCTGACGCTGAGCCCGTTTCTAACTTTGGAAATTTGTTGGCATTCTGAATCGAACCAGGGTGTTTTGGGCATTTGAAGTTTATCGGAAGACCCTGGAATACAGGCTTTAGCACATTTGATCATAGTGTTAGTGAGAGATTCTGCTGGGTCATGGACTCTGAAAAAATCAGTGTCCTGGAATTCTTTTGAAATAGTGGCTGCAAATAGATCCCAGTTTGCTTTTTTATAATTGAGATGTTGAGAGACAGAGACGTGTTCAGTTAATACAGGTTGTAGAAGGACAGGGAAAAAGGTCACTTCCGTGCAGATCGTCATGGGCAGACCACTCATAGTCCAGGACCAGCGAGGGGTCACAAACCGACAAAATCTAAACACGAAAGTGAACCTGTGGAAGAGTGGAGGTAAGTTGCAGATCCGTCGTTCAGACAACACAAATCCAAATCCGAAAGGACATCCTCAATCAGCAGACCTCTGGATGACGAACCGGTACTACCCCCAAAAAGGGTTGTGACCGTTAAAGTCCACCAACAGCAAAAAAGGTCGAGGGAGTTCTTCTATCAGACTGACAAGGTCCTGTCGACAAACCGGGACAGAAGGTGAGAGATAAAGAGAACAGATTGTCACAGTCTTGTGGAGAGTGACTCTCGCAGCTACAGCCTGAAGGGAGGTAGACAGAGTGACAGGACTATACAACAAAGTTTTGTGTAGGAGAAGGGCAACACCGCCCGACAGTCCCAGCGTGGATGGTTGTGCAGGTTCGAAAGAATATTAAAGCCAGAAAGAGTAAAGGTCTTCTGGCTTTGAATTTGTGTTTCTTGAAGAGCCACGACGGAAGGTTTTAGAGACTGACACAGAAGCTGCAGCTCCCCGAAGTTGGAATTTAGACCACGGATATTCCAATGGAATATTGTATTATCCATGGTGCAGAGGGCGAAAAGGAGAGAGATCAGGTCATCTCCTCCTCAACATCTGCTGCTAAAGCTGTAAATTTGTTGCTTAATTTCACTGGCTACTCTGCAGACCTGCTGGCAGACTTGCCAACAGGTGAAGTAGGTCTGGGTTTGGGGGACGGTGGAGGTTTTTTCCTCAACTCCACCATCTCCACACTAGGTTGAACTCCCTTGCCCGCACGGGCACTGGACAGAGGAGTTCGAGGGGGGGGTGCTGGTTTTTTAATCTGCCCAGCAGCAGATGTTGTAGACTGCTGGGCAGTCTGAGGGGTGGCGGATTTTTGCCTCCACCAGGGCAGTCACTTTGGTTTGGAAGGGGTGGACCTGCTTCCACCCGAGCTGACAGTTTTTTCCTTGCAATGTCTTCGAAAACGTAAAATTATCAGTCTGAAAAGCAGACTGACCGAGTTGGAACTGTTGGAACTTTCTTTACGGCCGAAGCATACGAAGAAGCTGTCGGCGACTGACTGCCCACAACCTGCTTGCGGGCTTCAAAAAAGGAGATTTTCTTTTCTGTCTTAACCCTTTGTATTGCAGATTCCTGAATCCACAGAGGACAATTCCGTGAAGAGGAGGGATGGTCGCCACCGCAGTTTGCACAATGTGCCGGATCTTTACACGGCCCATCATGGGTTGCCTTGCAGCAAATACCCACACCTCCTGCCCAGAACAACGGTCTCTGACATGGCCAAACTTCTGGCATCGGAAGCACCTCAACGGGGACGGAACGTACAACAGAACCCGGACAATCAGGTAGCCGACTTTGATGACCGGAGGCAGCATAGGGTTGCAGAATGTCAGAAAGAGGGTGTTGGTGGCCACTCTTTCTGCACCCTTCTTGACAGTCACCCTGCGTACCTCCGTCACACCCTGGGATGCCAGCTCCGTTTTGATCTCTGCCTCTGAAACACCTGATAATTCCCTGCAGCGAATCACTCCTTTTGATTGAATTTAATTGTTTGTGGGAGTTACCCTGATCTCCCTGTCCACAAGTTTCGTTGCTTTCAGCAGCTGTTCAGATTGTTTTTGCGATTTGCACTGAATGAGAAACGAGCCGTTCTCAACCTCTTGATGGGCCGAGGGTCACCTGCTATACCCTTGAAAACCCTTTTGGATAGCAAAAGGGCTCAAAGCTGAAAGGGGTCTTTCTTGCTCAGTTCCTTCCATAACGAGCCAGGAAGCCCAAAAACCTGTCTTCTGTCTAACCTCCATATCCGAATCGCTGTCACTATCAAAATCCCTGAAATAGGGATGCTGCCTTCCTCTTTTTTGGGGGGATGATTTTTGAAAAAGCCATATTGAGTGAATTTGTGTTTCATCCTCCCTTACCCACCCACCTTGGAGTCCAACTAAGGGGCCAGGGCCAAGAAACCAATGTCTTGACCCCTTCCAGGCTTCGGGAGAGACATACGACAAGCAGAAGCAACCAACCCTATCCCCCCTGATCATGCTCAACTCCCGGGAAACAGAGAGCTGAGCACTGCAGGGGTTTACTTGGCCAGCTGGGGAACTGCCCGTCTTGACCCAACCCCAAAAAGGGGAGCCGATTAGTACACCCGGGCCAAAGTTTTACTCCCTGTCTAGGAGAGGTCCGAGCCAAAGTGATGTGTTGAGAGCGCTGGCCCTCTCAATCACCAGGATCTCATTCCCCTCCGACACAGGTCGCACCGCACGGCAAACGCGGCGGATCTTAAGGAGACCACAGAGAGAAAAGGAGTGTGGAAAAAAAGGGACTTGAAGGGGAGACGAAGATAGAAAAGGGCCAAATAAGGGAGGCAGAAAACAAGAAAAGGAGAAAGGCGGGTTACTCTAGTCAGGATCCTCACCCTTAGCCTATCTGACATGGGAAGCCCTACCAGGGGCATCAACTCCTTACCACGTTACGCTTAGGCCAAACAGCATCTGCACCTCTCAGGCCTAGAAGCAGTGTGAAAAAAAACAGCCTATCTCCAAGTATTGATGCCCCCGCCAGCAAAGCCTAAGGATCACTGGACCACGCAAACCCTCCGACCACGACAAGGTCGCAACCCCCCGGAGGGCCGTTCTGGTTTGAACATCATGGGGGAGGATGTACCAGGCCCTAAACATGCTCCACCTCCTGATGCTGCCCTGTACGGTATGCCAACTTGTTTTTCACACAAGCGTTTGTTCAAAGGATTGTGACGGAGAAAAAATGACTATGCACAAGAATGGATCAACACCCACGCCAGTACCTGCATGCACACCCCTCTTCCAATGTCCACAGCTGGATCAGGAGAGGGGGAACCACAGAGCTGGAGATGAGGGCCTTCCTTGGGTCATGTTCAACATGGGCCTCATAAAGAAAGCAACTGTTAGCAGCTACTGGGACACCTGCCACCCCAGCCAGTCCACGCCTTGGTTTCGGCAGCACTTCAACAGGGACCGGTTCCTGCTGCTACGAAGTTTCTGCACTTCAACAGTCCCAACAGACCAGTGAATGAGCTTGATGGTGACCCAGCCAGCAAGACGTTCAAGGTGAAGCCGCTGGTCGATCATTTCAACAATCGCTTCAAACGTCTGTATCACCCTGGACAAGATATCAGCATCGACGAGTCCATGATCGGCTTCAAGGGCAAGACACCACAAACCTCTGAATGTTCATGCCACAGAAGAGGCATGCCCGATTTGGAATCAAACTGTGGTGTGTGTGCGACTCCTCCAACGGTTTACACCACCCACTTTGAGATCTATAAGGGACGTGACCCGCAAGAACCTCAACACCCGCGTGGGTTCACATACGGGCTGGTCATGTCCTTATGACCGATGCAGATCTGCTGGACAGGGGCCACCACCTTGGAGTGGACAATTATTTCACCTCCCCAGAACTTTTCCAGGACCTGTTCCTCAGAGGCACACAGCGACAGGACAGTTCGACAGAACAGGCGGGGCCTCCCAAAACAGGCCATCAACCAGCGGCTTGCAAACCACCACGTTGCTGAACGCCGGAAGGGAAACCTCCTTTGTGTGGCCTACAAAGATGCAGGAAAGAAGCCCATCCTCCTCAGCACCCACACAAAGGCGGGTTTCGTCAACATGAGGAACAGAAGGGGGGATGTGATAAGACGACCAAACATCGTGGCCAAGTACAAACGCCTCCATGGGTGGCGTTGACCTGAGCGACGCTCGGCTGTACAAGTACCTGTCCAAGCGTCGCTCCATGAAGTGGACCCTGAAGGTGGCCTTCTCGCTGTTTGGGAGGGCCCTCCTGAACGCCTTCATTCTCTACCAGAACACAGCCCACGCCCCACATCTCAGCAGATGGGAATTCATGGTCTCGGTGGTGGAGGCCCTTGCAGGCAACTACTTCCCGAGAAAGAGGATCGGCCGCAGGCGATCAGCAGCAGAGATTGCGGCTGCCCGCGCCCTCCCACCACCTCTTCAAGTGGCTCCTGCAGCAGATCCTCAGCCTCTTCCTGCTGGTGTGCACCCCAACCACAAACTGACTCAAGTGCCAGATGGGAAAGTGCGGAAATGTGTGGCAGGACATGACAGCAGGAAGCGGTCCCGCTATGAGTGTGTGGTGTGCAATGTGGGACTTTGTGTGGGCTGCTTCAACAGGTACCATGAGCACTTGCCCATCTGATTCTTCTTGGAGTGGTCTTTCTGTTCCTGGCCATGCTTGGATGCTAGGATGAAGTGAACTGTGTAGACTGTATATAGCCTGAATGAGTTCCTGTCTGGATTCCTGTGTGTTCAAGGAAAAAGCTGTGCGCATACTTTATATAGTGTATAAAAACAGATATTTGTGTAGGGTTCCAGTGATATACATCTATTTGACATTGAGAAACTCTATTTGTGATTTTTAAAACTAGTTTTATAACACAGGACAAATGGGAGATATTGAACAGCTTTTTTAAAAATATTTTCTAAGTTTTCTTAAAATGCCGCCATTTTTGTTCAGGTTCGCTAACCAGCATAGGTTAGTATGGGAGCCAATGGTGAATCACAAGAGACTTTATACATATATAATGGATTTATTTCTGTGCTGACATATAGTAGAGCAGTCCATTTTCATAAACCAGCAACATTTGGAGTGATTTTGTGATTTCCTGGGATTTTTCATTTCTGGAACTATATATCTGGAGTACGTTGTGTGCCTTCAACATGGATCTTTCACTGGATACTTTCACTCACCATAATAAAGGTAAGCCAACATGAATACTTTTTTTGAATAGCTGAATCTCTCCTCTTTAAAACCATATATAGATTTCCTATGTTTGCATGTGTATGAAAGTCAGGATGTTGTGATTACTAACCCTACCCATCCGCACTCTGACGAGTCTGAAATTTGCCCAGTATATGGTATGCACAATCTCATCAGTCCAGTGTCAAGAGGGTTAAGGTGGCGCATGGCATGAAAAAATGTGTCAAAATCGTTTCAGAATGTGTTTTGGGTTCTTGGTGGGAAAGCCCCCTATAATCTCTCTAGATCACGCCTGTGATGTTTATTTTGCATAAATGTTATGTTTTGTGTGAGAAATAAATCATTTTATAACCTAGGTGTGTCTACAAAATGTCAAAAAAACAAACTCAAAAGCGAAAATTAGCAAGCTTCAAGCCCTAGTTACTGCAAGTTTTGTGAAACGGACCCCGTCATGCCATGGCTCGTTGTAAAGCTGGTGGTTTGACCTAGATTCTGACGTCAGAATCTTATGCAAATAAAGGTTTCCAGCGACACACAAAGCTAAAAAAAGAGGTACCCCATTCCACAATTTGACCAATGACAAACCACATTACACAGAGGTCAAGGTCGATATCTGAAACGAGCAATTCCATTGGCTAATAGCCACGTGATTTGTGCGTGCTTCCTGCGTGATCGCTTGCCGAGATCGCCCGAAGCGCACTTCGGCACTTTCCGACCTGAGCAACACGGCGTCTTTTCAGCAGCCATCATCGATTTTGACAGCTGATCAACAAAATGCCTAGAACAAAGTGGTCAACCAAGCACCAGTTTGGCAAAAGGAAAAGAAAAGGCCGTAAAAAGACTGCTGCAAAGGAAAAACCTGCAGAAACTGAGTCTGAACCACAGTCTGGGCCGTCGCGACCTGATACAAGCAAGCCTATCAGATCGACTGCAAAACTGGAAAGTTTGGGGAGAAAACGGCCTTTATCTCCACCCCTCTCTTCACCCCCAAGTGAAAAGAAGACACGAACAGAAGAAGAATGGACTACGGAGGGGAACGTGATCGTGGACATCAAAGCATTGAATGCTCTGTTCGATGGTTACAAGTGTCCCAAGTGCAAAAGAAGGTGAGAGATTGTGTTTTGCTTATCTTCTTCCTTTTGTTTATCTTCTCTCATCGTGATCAGCATCTAATTTTAGAATCTACCATGCAAGTTGTGTGTGACGGTTGTGGGCCAAGCCTGCTCTGTGTGTGCGAGTGTGGGTGTGTGACTGTGTGTTGTTGTTGTGTGTAAGCATGTGTGTGGCTGTTTGTGTGATGATGATGTGTGTGTGTGTGTGTGTCACTGTGTGTGTTGTTGTGTGTGTGTGGGTGGGTGGGTGGGTGGTGAGGCTGTGTATGATTTGTTATTGCTGTTGTTGGGGGTGGGGGGGGGGGGGGAGAGAAGTTGTGTGTGGTGTGTTGTTGTTGTGTGTGTGTTGTTGCTGTGCGAGTGTGTATGTGAAGGGAGGGGGGTTGTGGGGGATGGGAGGGTGTGTGTGCTTTTATTTGTGTTTTTCAGTTCACTCTGTGTGTGTGTGTAGTTGTTGCTAGGTAAGTGTGTGCGAGTGTGTGTTGGCCACACATCCACATTTGACACTTGACAACAAATTATTTTACTTCTACACATTTTTATTATTCTTCCTTTCTTTTTGCACACACACACACACATGTGCGCGCGCACACACGCACACACACTTGATTTCAGAGTTATTTATTCTGATTTTTATTTTGTTTTTAGGTGCAGTTATGCGAAGACACGTCTCGCCGGATGGGGTCTGCTGTTCACCTGGCAGTGAAGTGCAAGGCCTGTGGGGAGGTGATGTACGAGACCATGTCTTCACTCAAGACCGGAATCCTGTACCATGGCTTCGACATCAACAGAAGACTTGTGTCAGGTGCCAGTATGAGTGGCATTAGTTTCACACAGCTCAGTCGCCTTTTTGCTGTGTTGAACTTGCCACCTGCCATGAATTTGAAAACCTGGCAGCACTACCAGAAGACCCTGCACAAAGGAGTTTCCAGAGCAGCTGACATCCACTTACAAACAGCAGCTGACCATGTGCGAGAAGTTTACAAAGAGATGGGAGTCGAACCTGATGAGGAGGGTGTCCTCAACGTGTCAGTTTCATTCGATGGCAGCTGGCAAAAACGGGGCAGGACTTCACACAATGGCGTAGCCACTGTGATTGAAATTTTCACAGGGATGATTTTGGACTATGTCACATTGTCCAACTATTGCCAAGCCTGCAAGACTGGACCTGATCCTGCCTCTCCCGAATATGCAGATTGGTTTGCAAAACACGAAAACGAGTGCCAGGAGAACATAAAATGTAGTTCTGCTGCGATGGAAGCGGAGGAAGCAGTAATCATGTGGAATCGATCCATTGCTTTGCATGGGTTTAGATACACAGAGATGCTGGGAGATGGTGATGGCAAAGCCTATGCCAAAGTGTGTGCAGCCAACCCCTACGGCAGTGACGACCAAGTGATCGACATAAGTAAGTTAGAGTGTGTGAACCATGTGGCAAAGAGAATGGGGACAGCACTCAGGAACTTGGTGGAGAAAAGAAAAGCCCAGAAGTTACCCATTGGTGGCAGGGGGAAACTTACTGACGACAGGATAAAAAAACTGACAAACTATTACGGGCGTGCCATCAAGGACAGCGCTGGTGATCTGGAAGCCATGAAGAAAGCAGTCTGGGCTTCATTTTTCCACACACTCAGCACTGATGAGAACCCTAACCATGGCAGGTGCCCTACTGGAGTGAACTCCTGGTGCTTCTACAATCGAGCAGATGCCAGGAATGAGCGTCCACGCCCGCATTCAAAAGCCCTGCCCGCAGACATCATGGATGCAATGAAGCCGATATATGAACGCTTGGGTGATCCCGAACTACTGAAGAGATGCATCAGTGGGAAAACTCAAAATTCAAATGAGAGTTTTCACTCACTGGTGTGGAGATCCTGTCCCAAGGAGAGATGGGCCAACAGACGCACTGTTGACACCGCTGTTGCTGTTGCAGTCCAGCAGTTCAACAAAGGTTCTGGTGCTCTTCTGGATGTCCTGGCTGAGCTGGAGATTGCTGGTGGCTGCCACACAGAGGACTTTGTGGAAAAGGCAGACACCAAGAGGGTGCAGTCAGCAACCAGGAAGACTTCGGAAAAGGCCAAAGCCCGCAGAAAAACAATAGAGACTGCAGACCGACGAGAGAGGGAGGCTCGACGAGGACGGGAAGGGGCGGTTTACGGTGCTGGTGCCTTCTAAAACCAACAGAAAGGCTGGAAAACAGTTAGATAGTGCACATAAATGGATAAAGTAAGCAGGAAAAATATTGGGACAGCATTATATGAAAAATAATTTTTGCACATAATTGATATATACTTTCCTGCCCGATTTCTCAAATGCTGATTTTCACTGCCACGTGCTTGTTGAGGAACACTATATCTTCAGTTTTAATGCAGATTTTCAAATGAAACTTGGTGTGTGCATGTAAAAATGGCTGCTGAACACAATAAGACATATTAGAAGACTCTAACTATGGTGGTTATAATGCTAAGTGTGAATGTGTAAAGGTTTATGATGAAAGAAAAAATAACAACTTTTCAACCCCTGACGAAAAATAGTAATAGATTTTTCAGAAAACTGAAATGGGTTTTATTGTGTTCTTTGACCATGTTTGTCTACTTTTATATAAATAAGGAAGTGGAGCCTTGGTCTTGTACCAGTAGCTGTCCCAAAAACGTTAGTATAGAAAAAACTAGACCATCCAATAACTCCTGTCTTTTTTGTCAGATTGACTCAAAAAAAAATAGGCAGACTACTGCCTAGAGACTGCAGTTGTGTGCCAAATTTTATAAGTGTACCTTGCATCAAAGCTGAGAAACAAAAATAAACGATTTTGCACGCCATGCGCCACCTTAAGGAAGGCAGTGCACATTGGAATACTTTTGATCTCTATCTGGCTCTTTATATACATGTCTCTGTCAGTCTGTCACAAATGCAGAGAAGCTGATTTCTCTCTCTCTCAGATACAGACACACCCAGCCCACCTTAAACCTAAAGAATAGTCTCTCTCTTGTGTTTGTACACACACACACACACACCACACACACAGTGGCACACACACACACACACACACACACACACACACACACACACACACACACACACACACACACTCATACACTTGGCAGAATGTAACATGCAGGCATCCATTTAAGTGTGAAAGGCCAGCATGGGAGTGTAAAATGTGATACTCATAAGTTTCTAAGCAATGTACTGCTAAGCAGGGGTTGGGGTGGGAGATCTGGAGAGGGAGGCTGAAGACAAAGAAGGGAGTATTTGGGAAAGATATAAAACAAAAATAAGGAAACAAAACCAAGGAAGGGATAGAATTATGAGGGTCAGGTCTCCCAAAAAAGTCTTTTATTCAATTATGAAAAAGAAGGAATGGTAAGTCAAGGAAACTGTTTAATGGCTGTCCTGTATACCTTTCCTCTTGTAAACAGTGAATTAACCCATTTAAGCCTAGCGTCCCCATATGGGGATGGCAACAATTTTTAGCTTTAAATTACTTCCAAGGACAAACAGCTGTGAAATACTTGATTCACAGTTAAAGGGAACTTACTTGCACTGACAAAATTAACGCGAGAGTTATTTTTCCTTGCAACTTTAGCATGAGGGCTGCCATTTGCATTGAGGATTGAACTTCTTGAACAACAACATGGACCGGTTTAAAAGGTAAGACGCTCTTTTTTGTTTTATAAACCTTTTGATATAACATTATGAACAAATGTTGGTGCAAAGTGTCTAATTTAGAAATGTGTGTCAGCGTTTTTCCCAATTAAATGTTGTTTTTGATTTATTCATTGTTAAAGGTGCGTCCCCATATGGGGACGCTAGGACTGAATGGGTACAGGTTTTACACATAACTGTTTCAGCATGTTTCTTTGGATTTTTTTCCAGACAATTCACAGTAAACCAAGTCGTGGACATGCTGGATGATGACACTTCATTTCGAACTGCTGATATATTTATAGAGCCACCTCCTGTTGACCCCTTGACAGATGAGGACAGTGGAGAAAAGGATGGGGAGGGGGGTATTCATAACCTGAATGGCCGACAGCTAGCTGTGTCAGCATCAGCTACAATTGTTTACCCTGACGGTAGACAGAGAGTGGGAGATGAAGCAAGTCTAGAGGAAAGTACAGTAAGTTCATAATGTTTTGATTAAAAAAAATGTAAGGGGGTGGAGGGGTGGGATGGGGGTGTGGGTGGGGGGGTTGCCTAATGGAGAGGGGGTTATAGCCTCACATTTCCTGATTCAGTTTGTCTGTTCTATAGTATATTTGTGTGTGTGTGTGTGTGTGTGTGTGTGTGTGTGCGTGTGTGTGACATTGTGCATATTTGTGTTGTGTCTGTTGGTTGTGCATGTGTGTATACATGTGTGTGCACGTTTGCATGTGTGCGTGTTTCAATCTGATTGCATTCCTTTGTTTTTGAATTTACACAAAGATGTATATTGTGTGTGTGTGTGTGTGTGTGTGTGTGTGTGTGTGTGTGTGTGTGTGTGCGTGTGTGTGTGGTGTGTGTGTGTGTGTGTGTGTGTGTGTGTGTGTGTGTGTGTGTGATTCCAGGTGGCTGATGAAGAGGGATCTTCCAGTGAGTCCTCATCAGATGGAGAACCTGTTCCCTCTACTTCCACTGCCCCTGAACGACCTAGCCGGTTGAGAAAGAGGTTACCACCCAAAGGCAGTGGTAAGACATCAGCGAAGCGCAAGCGACCAGCCAAGACACCACCAGGTAACAGAGACTGACGGAAGGTTGACCTGAGTACGAGACAAAAAAGCAAATTCCCCTGGATTTCTCCACCTGCGAATACATCCAAGCTGCCCAAGATCCTGTTGAAATGTTTGAACTGTTTTATGATGATGATGTCATTGAACTCATTCGGAATCAAAGTGAAGTCTACGCAGCATTCAAAGGAAACCATTCTTTTGCAGTGTCCAAGGATGAAATTCGTACATTTTTGGCAATTATTTTGATTTCAGGATACTCAACTGTTCCTAGAAGGCGCATGTATTGGTCCAATGATCCTGATGTTCGAAACGTGGCAATTGCAGGGTCAATGACCAGAGATCGCTTTGATGAGATCATGAAGTACTGCCATGTTTGGGACAACACTAACTTGGATACAGATGACAAAATGAGTAAACTGAGGCCACTCCTTGCTATGATCAATCAAAGATGCCTGACCTATTTTCTGAAAGAACAAAACCTCAGCATAGATGAAAGTATGATTCCCTACTTTGGTCGCCATGGTGCGAAACAATTTATCAGAGGAAAACCCATCCGCTTCGGGTTCAAATGTGGGTACTGACCACTTCGCTCGGGTACGTGGTCCAGTTTGAACCCTACCAGGGTGCAAAGGGACGACAGGCAACAGCTGAGTACCCTGGTCTTGGGATGGGCGGTTCCGTTGTGGTCGATTTGATTGCTGAGCTCACAAACGACCAGCAGGCAGAAGACCAGCATACGGAAACCGAACCAAAAGATGCTTTCCATCTCACATTTGACAATTTATTCACATCCCTCAAACTAGTGGACTGCTTGTCCAAAAAGGGAATTGGCTGTACGGGTACAATAAGGTCCAACCGGATTGAGGATTGCCCAGTTGTCTCTGTTGCAGCAATGCAAAAAGAAAAGAGGGGCACATACGACTTCAGAACTGACAACAACAGTGGCGCCATTGTTGTTCGTTGGAACGACAACAATGTTGTCAATGTGGTTTCAAACAAAGTTGGTGTGTATCCAGTACAGATTGCCAGTAGGTGGTCCCGGTCTGAACACAAGCGAGTCCAGATTCCTCAACCAGCCGTCATTTCCCATTACAATAAGACGATGAGAGGGGTGGACAGGATGGACCAAAACGTTGACAAATACAGAGTGGCCATCCGATCAAAGAAATGGTGGTGGGCAATCTTTTGCTACTGCCTTGACATGAGTGTCCAGCAAGCCTGGCACTTGTACCGGGCAACTCCGGCTGCAAAGGACTCTCCCTTGGACTTGCTTGGGTTCCGTCGTGCCATTGCAATGGCATACGTCATGAAATCCCAGAAGCCAAATCCAGGACGGCCTCTAGGTCGCACCCCTCGCCCTGACAAGAGAGTTCCAAATGCCGTACGATTTGATGGCAAAAACCATCTCATTCAAAGGCGCACAACTCAGCATCGCTGCGCGGCGTGTGGGAAAAAAGCACGGCAGATGTGCTCAAAATGCAATGTCGGGCTGCATGACAAGTGCTTCATGCACTATCACACGAAGTAAAAAAGAAGGAAATGGCCATACAGACTCTGTAATCCACTCCACTGGTCACTGTTAGAATGAAAATCGCTGGTACATGTGAAGCATGGTTTTCTGTAATGTGCTGAAGGTAATGCAACCTTCTTTCTCTGTTTTATTTTTTCCCATTATTCTTTTGACAGGATATATTCTTCAAATGTGTACTTTAACCTTACATGTCATGCAAAGATGCATAAACAAGTATTGAAGACAATGAAACTTATATTTGAGATGTTATTCATTCTTATGACATATTGTGTTGTTCATGTAAACCTGTACCCTTTCGATCCTGGCGTCCCCATATGGGGACGCATACATTTGAGCGACTAAAACACACCAAACACCAAAACTATGCTTATTAGTTATGTCAATGTGTTTATATTGATAATTGCAAGACAAAAAACCTAAAATAGGAGTAAAAAAAAATTAAGGCATATATGGGTTAAGGAAACAGTGTTTTAATGGCAGGTTTTCCATTTACAAGTGAAATGTGTGTGAGAGTGCACCTGTTATGCTGCCTGTATGCATGTATGGCTGCATTTGCATTAAACTGTTGATACAGACCATTTTGTAAGGTAAGCATGTATGCAGTCACCACCTTATGTCTGCAACTTTCCAATTTTAATTTTGTGCCTGCTTTCTGTTTTCAGGCAGCAAGTCTTGACAAAGCTGTACTTCAGGAGCTGCAAATGGACAGGACAACTGCTTCATACAAACTCCGTGAAGGTCTTGCCTCCTACCTGCAGGAGACCCTCCTTGATGAACTGAGGTCATCTTCATTCAGCCTCAACATAGATGAGGCAACCAGCAAGACCAACCAGAAAGTTCTGGCTTTACTTGTCTCTCATTTTTCACCTTCAGTGAACAAAGTTCTTGTAAATCACCTTGGTGCTATTACTGTGACCACCACCACTGCTCAGGCACTTTTCACTGAGCTTGATGAACTGTTCACAAGACTTGAGCTGAGCTGGAACAATGTGGTTTCAGTACTTATGGACTCATGTGCTGTTATGCGGGGAGCCAAAAATGGTCTTGAAAAGCTCATCAGAGACAAGGTGCCTACCTTACTGGACATCGATGGTGACACATGTCATCATGCCCACATTGCAGCCAAGGAGTTCTGTCAGCCCTTTAACGGTCACATCGAAGCATTCATGAGAGATCTGCACACTGGCCTCAAGTAGAGCCAAGAACTGAAAGATGTTTTCGTTGACATTTGTCGCATTCTGGGGATCAAACCCACAACCCCCGAGAGATATGTGCCCCACAGGTGGTTGTCAGTGTTGGACCAGGATGTCTCTGTGGACACGCTGCGTCTCTTTGATGCATACACTGTTTTTTTATTACAGCTTTCTGAGAGGAGAAGACAAGGGTCTGTATGCAGATTTTGTGGCTGAGATTTTGAAGAAAAGGGATGTTTCAGACACTGGTACGAGCCTGCATCGCAGAAATGAAGACCTGCTGCCTGCTTCACTAGCCGAAATGGAGATGCTTCCAGATTTTGAGGAACCAGACAATCACCTGGAGGATGTCGCAATCATCACTGAAGTTCCTGGCATTAAAAGAATGGACCGTCAAGCCCCTCAAGTAATGAAAGCTCTAGCACAGGAGATGATTGCCAACCAATACAACCCCAGTGAGTGGACCCACATCTTCACAGATGGATCCTCAGAAGGAGCAGTCAAGAATGGAGGAGCAGGGTTCTTCATCAGACACACCAATGGAAGATTGACACACAAGGCCTTCCCTACTGGAAAGATCTCCTCCAACTACAGAGCGGAGACAATAGCACTGCTCCACGCAGTGAGGATCTTTCTGAGACCAGGCAGCCCATCGCAGAAGATTGTCTTCTTCACAGACTGCCGATCTCTGCTGCAGGGACTTCAGAACACAAGAAATGAACAACATACGCAAGACATCAAGGCTGCCCTCCATGAACTCTCAAAACAGTCTGTCATTACACTTCAGTGGATTCCGTCTAACTGTGGGATCATGGGCAACGAAAAAGCTGATGCTCTCTCCAAGGCAGGCAGCAAAATGGAGCAGTTCAGCCACCCCGTGACCTACAGGGAGGCCAAGACCATCATCCACAACCAGTTTCAGTCCCAGTTGAAGAGAAGGCTGGGTGCAGAGAGTGGTGCTGACCCGATCCACCAGCTCCAAAGGCACCAGCAGACAATCCTCTTCAGACTGAGGATCGGCCACTGCAGACTGCTGAGCCACCTTAACCGCCTGAAGATCACCTACACTGACCAGTGTCCATGCGACACCGGACCCCAGACCCCTGAACATGTCCTCCTGCGCTGTCCTACTCATGCAGCTCTACGACACAAAACCTGGCCGGGGGGAGCGGAGTTACAGGCGCAGCTTTGGGGAGCCCATTCTGACCTGGAGAAGACCGCGGGCTTCATCATGGCGGCCGGGTTACAAGTCTGACGCATCCAGCTTCAATCGAACGCAGAAGAAGAGGAAGACACTGGTAAGAAAGTAGTCAAAGAGTTGCAGGGGTACTCGAGACAAAAGTTCTCTTTCACAAAGGATGGGAAAGATAGAAAAGCAAGGCTGACAGAGAAATGTTTCCAGTTGCGAATCGACTCTCTCTGCACTTTGCACATCTATATATCAGTTCTTCCCACCCTGAAGAAGTATGTTCTCTTCTTTCAGAAGAAAGAGCCATCAATGCACCGGCTCCATGACCAGCAGCATGAGCTTTTCAACGAGTTCTGTGCCGTTTTCAAAAACCAGAAGCTCTGACAAAGATACCCCATAAAGTCTGCATTGAGGATGCCCAGAATCAGAAGTCTGAAAAAGCCACGTTCTTTCCCAGTAAAGCTGCAGAGTTATTGGCAACAAGGGAAGGCGTCAGTCGCATGAAGAATATCATGCACAAGTTGAAAGAAGCTTATATTGCCTGTGCCTTGAGCCTCCAGAGAAAAATGCCAGTCAACAATGCAGTTTTGAAAGGCTGTGCTGCCCTGGACTGGACTGTTAGGACTACTTCTACTGCCCAGAGCTATCTGAAGGCTCTTGTAAAGGTGACTGGACTGTTAGGACTACTTCTACTGCCCAGAGCTATTTGAAGGCTCTTGCAAAGGTGACTGTGACTGTTCACAAGAAGACAACTAAAGAGGGAATGAGACAGTAGCAGAGAGGTCATGGGTTTATTGAGAACATTGATGATTAAAAAGCTGTAGCTTCACAGATATTTTAACTTTTTTTTTTTACTTCACGTTTTATAGCAGAATGAATCAATGTTTCGTAATGACTTTTTCATTTCAATGTTGTGTGGTAGTTCCCATGTAATCCGATTCTGTTAATATAGTAAAGAACTCACCCTGTTTTGTACTAAATATCTCATTTTAATTTTCTTTTAACTCTTGCATATAAAGGTTATAAATATTCCCTGGTCCATTGGCAGGACCGTGTTTCCAACCTCGAGGTCCTGGACCGTGCTCACACTACAAGTATCGAGTCCATGCTCATCAAGGCCCAGCTTCGATGGGTGGGGCATGTCATCCGTATGGAAGAGCACCGTATGCCAAGGCGACTGCTGTATGGAGAGCTTCTGCACGGCAAGAGAAACCAAGGACGCCCAAAGAAACGGTACAAGGACTCGGTCAAATCAAACCTCCAGTGGTGCGAACTCAAACCAAAAGAACTAGAGGAGTGCGCCAGTGACCGACCTCTGTGGCGGGCCACAATTCACAAAGCCGCTACCAACTTCGAAAGTACTCGACGCCAAAAGCTGACTGCCGCCAGGGACCAACGTCACAGAGCAGCAGCAGCAGTGATCACGACAACGGACTTCCAGTGCCCCCACTGTTCCAGACTCTGCGCCTCCAGATTGGGGCTGCAGAGCCACCTCCGCGTACATCGATGAGCTGCAGAAACGCTAACGTCATCTTCGGATCCGAAGGACTACCACACACATTCCCTGGTATGTTAAATTTTTTTCCCCATTACGTCAATTTGTCCTATTGCTTTCCAAGGTTCAGGACATTATGGCCTACTGATTTCTTTCCTTCAGGACAGTCTGTCCTATTACTTCTACAACCTCGGTACATCACCGTGTATGTATAATACAAAAAAAGTTATTATAAGCATTTGTATTATTGGGTTTGGTGGCCATCTTGGATCGTTACCATGGAAATGGACAGAGTAAATTACACAAGACAATTTTTGGCTTTCTTAGAAAAAGTACTTTAAGCACCACATCAAAGTTTGTCATGATTTATTATGATTTTGGGCCATATTTTGGTTGCCATGTTTGGCCTTAAATAAGTGGGTGTGGTAAAACTACGGAGTTATGTCCCTTACCATATGATTTAGGTCTAAGTAAGGCCAGTAAGGTGCATACCGAAGGGGGTTAATAGGCAAGCACCCAGCCCGACCGGAAGTCACACTGCCAAAAGGTTGATCGCCTGCGAGCGCCCGGTAAATGACAAAGCAGTTTATGGGGGCAGCCATATTTACCATGGGAACGGAGATCAAACAAGAACGTGACTTCCTTTTTCCTGCTTATTTCCACTTCCTTTTGCAACAAACTGCGTGTCGATCAGTGCAGTGGTTGTCGAGTTACTGGATTTTCATGTTTGCCTAGCAAAGTAGCGTTCCTCAGCACGGCTGCAGAAAGATCTTGACATTCCATCATGGGATACAGTGACGAAGAGGAGTTGGATTGTGAAGGGTTTACGCCAGCGGACTTGATAAAAGTGCAGCCTGCCGATGAGGGTGACCTAGATATCGATTAGGATGATGTGGCTCATTTCATGAACCACGATTCTTCGGAATCAAATTCGGGAGATAAAGAAGCATCAGAGCTACAACACCGTGAAGTCACAAGTATGTGGTCTAATTCATTGAGTGATTTTGAAATTGATGAATTTTGTGAAGATGTAGAGCCAAAACATTGTCTACCGGTTGATGCTATGCCTCTCGATTATTTTAATCTCCTTTTACCAACATCGTTTTTACAGACTTTGGCTGAAGAAACAAATCGCTATGCTCAGCAAGTTCAGGAAGAGAAAAGAAAACTAGATTCGAAATGGCCTGCAGCAACAGCTGAAGAAATGAAGTGGTATATGACTCTGTGCCAAAAGGTGCGCACAGGGAGGATACCACACTTTGGTGAAAAAATAAAACCTCTTCCAGCCTATTTTGTTTGAATTTCTTTTGTGAGAATGCACAGAAGTGTGAATGCTTACAGCATACACAATATGAACTTTGAAAGATGTACTTTGTTCGAATAGTCAAAGCCTAAAGTTGTAAAACGCTCGTAATGGCGACCTCCGAAAACGGACAACCTGAACCGACCCTACTTCAGCAAGCATAGCAGCTAGCAAACAAGAGTTGAAAAAACTTCGAATCACACAAGTTTGTGTTAACAAACATTTATCTACTGTATGTAACAACCCAGAACACTAAATGTTTAAATTTACTTCGTACTGGGTGCAGATACGAGCCCAATGACACACGTCATTCGCGTTGTAACATTTCACGCTAACTTCGCATGCCATTTCCATCGTCTGCTAACAATCAAAATCCACAGGAAATGACCTAATTTGTTTTTCGAACTATTGCATTACGGGAGAATCATTTCATGTTAACGGTTAAAAGTCGGTTTCCCATTTGATTTGGAAAATTTTGCAGGTCGTCAACATTGTTGTAATATATGACTTGTGTCATAATGTTCAATAAAATCAATATTGCAAAATTCAGTTGTGTTTTCACATTTGATCTACATCCGGGTACTCTCCATCAACCACATGGGTCACTCGTAGAAGCTGCCATTTGCATTTGAAGACGGGCACGCTGGTGGAAAGGTAGGTGGTAAACTTCTTGTGATCGCTGACGTATGTCATCTGAATGACGATTGTCATCAATTTTGTAAACATTTTCCGCATTTCTTCGCATAGTAAATAATTTAAAGCCTTAGTTATCTTGCATTTAGCAGATTCAAATCTTAAGTAGCAAGTTTTTTCGAGTGCAGTGAACAGAAACACGTGCTCTGGCAGTTAAATGGTCGCTTTCGTTTGAATTTACACAGCAACGCAACTGCGTAAGACAGACGTTTGTCATCACGTCGACCGGGTAAAAATGACGTCGGTCATTAAATTGTCTTGATTTTAATTGACAGAGATTGATAATTCTCGGTTTAGTTGTGTTTAGCAATGCACATCTTTTCTATTGTGGATATAGCAAGTTATCCACTCGTTTCTTTGGTCGACTACGCCAGACAAATGCTTTTGTAAACGATTGATGACAAACGTCAGTGTTACCCTAGTTCAGTTTATTTGAGCTTTAAATTGGATTTCATCGAAAGATTATTTTTTCCCCTCCTCCTGTCTGCTTTCTGTTCATAGTCATTATTTCTCCATTATGATAGTTAACCCAAACTACAGTATTTCTACCTCCATTCAGCGTTTTGCTTCTCTCTCTGATGACATACGTCAGATTTACATGGGATCTTAGATATTTTCTCTCTCTTTTGTTTTACCTTTTTTTAAAAATTCTATGAAGCTGTCATTTATAATTAATCTTGCTTTAATTTTTAGTCACCTCATTATGAAAGGTTTCTATAATCACATGACTAAAAAAGACAAATTTTAAGAAACTTGTCTTCATTTCTTTGAGTTATTAATACAGCTTTATTAATGGGTGGGGGTGGGGATTTGTATACAGTACATGAGTGTGTGAGCGCGTGGTCTGGAATGACCAAAGGGTACGACAACAACAACAACAACAACCACCAAAGTTTCACTTTTTTCCTGACTAGATGGCGAAGGCATATAAACTACGTATTTCATCTGATGGGGGATTTGAGAAGCATGCTGAGCAACAGAATGCTGACCTCAAAGCCAAAAAAGATGCTGACAGAAGAGCAAGAAACCGAGCAGCTGTTGAAGCCTAAGAAAGCGGCTGAAAGAAGATCCTGGCCGCTATGAAGAACTGAAGGAGCAGAACAGAAGGCGATCTCAGAAGTATCGTCAGAAACCGAAGTCGGCCGAGGATAAGGAACGCGAGCGGCTGCTTCATAATCAAAGACAAGCAAGCTATGCGTGAGTATATGCATCATGTGCATATCTGCTGCATTTTCATTGGAGAGAAAGTGTATTTCAAATGCTAAAAATAATGATGATAATGTTGAATAATGATGATAAAATGCTTGATCATGAGTTGATGCACTTTTTCGCATTTGATTTAAACCTTTCTATCCCCGTTCCGCCCTATTCCGCCCGACCCCTCAGGCTCCTGATCCGCCCTATAACCGCCCGTTCGTCAGTAGGCTGATTGTCTCGGTGTGCCTCCGTTATTTGGGTTGACTACAGTAATAAGACAAACCGGTCGTTATCCGGGCCTTTCACACCTTCTTCAGCGCCATTTGCAAGAGCGGTTTGTGGCTTTTTCGAATTTTAATCGATTATTTGGTCATCCCATCGACTTCCGACGACGTTCAAAATGTCGCACTCTGACAGTGATAGTGACATGAGCTTGACTGTGGACCAAATGTTCAATATGAATTTTGTTGCCGACCGATAACAACGACTGGAATGAATCGGACATTGATCTCGACTCTGCAGACAGCGACAGTGACTATGAAGTTGCAGAAGGAGTGAATGCGAGTAGTGACAGTGACTCGGACATAGGCGACGCAGGTGACGCAGGTGCTACTGATGTCGGTGGATGTGCACAGTCATCGCAGTGGTCAAACGACGACTTTCGGACTGAAGTTCGTGTGTTTGATGCATACAGGGGCCCCCACGTCCACAAGTGAATCTTCGAACACCTTTTGATTATTTTTCACTTGTTTTTCCTTTGGACGCATTCCATCTCATGGCCAGGGAAACCAACCTGTATGCAAGACAAACGCTCATGGCTGCTGGTCTTCCTGAGGATAAGTTTCAGCCAACCACTGTGGATGAAATCAGAGCTTTTGTTGGTCTTCTCATGTTTATGAACATGGCCCCTGTTCCTCATCGTGATTTTTATTGGAAAGACTCTTCTCCTTTCTTCAATCCTTGGGTGTCAAGTGTCATGTCGAAGAACAGGTTTGAACAGCTGAACCAGTATTTTCACCTCGCTGATACCACTCAGTTTGTTCCCAGAGGTCAGGCTGGGTATGACCCCCTGTTCAAAGTCAGACCTCTCATTTCCATGACACAAGAATGTTTTGCTATGGGAGTTTCTACCTGGGCAAAACATCACAGTAGATGAGGCAATGATCAAGTTCAAGGGTCGTTGTGGTTTTCTGCAGTACTTTTCCTGCAAAACCAACGAAGTGGGGCCTCAAGGTGGGGGCTTTGTGTGATGCCGATTCTTTTTATATGCTGAATTATTCAGTATATACTGGGAAGACCAATGATGTGCCTGCTGGGACAGGTGATCCCCTAGGGGATCGTGTTGTCAAACACTTGTCAGAACCCCATTATTTCAAGTGGCACACCATCTACTTTGATAATTATTTCACGTCAGTCCCCCTCATTCAGTATCTGTTTCAGAAGAAAACCTTGGCATGTGGGACTGTGCGAAATAACAGGGTCTGCCACAGGATAATGAAGCCAGCAAAATGTGTCAAAAAGTCTGGGGACACAAAGCGCTGGTTTCGTGAGATTGGCTATGGTGATTTGAAGGGCAAGCTTCAGGCTGTTGCTTGGTTTGACCGTCGTAAGGTCACCCTTCTTACTTCTGTCCATGATGGAACCGATGGAGAGCTTGTCAGAAAAGGTGCGGGGGGTGTTGAAAAAGCCAGGTATTCTAGGCCCCTGGCTGTTGCTGATTACACCAAGAACTACAACGGTGTTGACAAGCATGATCAATTGCGATCATATTATTGTTCCAAGCAAAAATTCATGAAGTGGTGGAAATATGTGTTCTTCTTCTGCCTGGACACTGCTGCAGTAAATGCCTTTGTAATCTACAAAAACTTGCAGATGCCCCACTGAAACTGCATGTGGATTTTCACACGAGATTGTCATGGCATGGTGAATAGTTTCAAGGGTCGAAAACGGATCGGCCGTCCCGTCGTTCATGACAATCCAGACAAGCACAAACACACTCCTTCCAAAATCCAGTCTGCCAGGGGCAAGAAGGACTGTGTCTGTTGCAAGAAGGAAGGCGGGAAAACCCCAGCAGGCAATGCCATCCAGTCAACACATGAGTGTGTGATGTGTAAGGTGGCTTTGTGCAAGGATCGTGGCTGCTTTTTTTCTTTTCACCAGCAGGGAGTAGGTTCCTACACACTCATTCCTAGCAGTACACCTGATACTTGACTAAATCAAGGACTGGACTTTGTCATTTTTGTTTGTACAGACTGTTTTTGGGTTGACTAAATATTGAAAGTGCCACATACAAAAGTACTGGAATTGTGCATGTAAGAAAAGTGCGCAACGGAAAGAAAATTTCATGTCGGTGATCTGTGTGTGACAAAGTGATCAAAAGCAAGAACATTTCCAGTGACTGTGTTGTTTGTGTGTGATCACATTTGGATTATATAATTCATTACATCTGGAACCATATGGTGACAACAAAAATATTTGAGTGTTGTTTTGTGTTGTGATGCCTGCCTCTCTTCCTTCCTACTAACACCTGCATATAGTTAGAAATATTATCAGTCATAGGAATTCTTTTCTCACAAACACAAACTAACTCATGCAGATCAACAAGCATGCACTCCAATACATTTTCAGTAAATATGGTATGATTTTGACTTCTTATTTTTTTTTTTTTTTTTTTTTTTTCCTGCTATGTAACTGCTATGTGACTTAAAAACGTCACAAAAATTTCGCGGGATATTCCTAGCTACCTGTGTAACTACTAACACCTCACAACACCCATCAGTTCTTTTCAGATGGGGAACCTGACCACTTGCCACCAAAAAGGTAGGTGTTATAAAGTTGATGGGTGTTGTATTGCCTGTCTATCACCTATTTCACTGACGTAGGTGTGTTTTCCAGGTAAAATCAGTGTGGTGAGTGTTGAGCCATAAAATATTTTCACATCCCACTTAAATAACAAGTGTAAAACCAAAGTTCAGCTTTCCATAGATTTTGCTGAAAATTTGAAGTCTTTTTATCCATTGGTTTATTTTTTACAATTTTTTAAAGTCGGTACCCCCCAATTCGGGGAGCAAATTCCAATATAAACTTAGTAGTCTAGGCGACTCTTCATAACGAATACAGGACGATGAAGGTTAAGCAAGCAAGTGTGCACTCACCATTGCAGGCATAAAAAGCTTGGTAGAAAATCTGTCTTTCAAAATGGTGTGTGTGTGTGTGTGTGTGTTACGTTTTCTCAGTTTCAAAAAATCTTGACAGAAAAAACGGTGCAATAAAATGTTAAAGAACACACAAAACTACACACACCCACCCCTTCCTTCAAAATACCACTATTCCAGTACCTCCCTGCTTTTATTTTTTTCGTAAAAGGACACTTCTTTCACAAAACGTTTTCTTGCATGGTTTGTAATACATTGTATTGATTGTTTGCAGTGCAAGGAAGAAAGCAGAGATGGCAGCAAAAGCAGATCCACCTGCCCGCAAGACTCGGCAAGAGAAGGCAAAAGCTGATCAGAGGAGAGAACGTGTGCGACAGGCTGTGCAGAAACACAGAGCCAACCAGCATCCGAACAAAAAGAGACGTGTTAGGGAGCAAAGGAGAGAATATTATTATAGAAAGAAAAACAAATGTTGTTACAGGCCAGAACAGAAAAGGCTGTTGAAGCTGAACAGGATTTTCAGGACAGTGGGTGTCCCTACCCATCCAGAGATGCATACATGCGGTCTGTTAGAAGAGTCAAACAGAAGATAGGAGCTAAGGGGACAAAACTGGGATTTCTTTTGCAGGGACTGGTGAGAACGTCCAACAAACGGACACAGCAAACTCTAAAAGAGCTTGACATCTGTTTTACGTCAAACAAACAAACAAAAACACCACTATCCAGCCCTTCTAAAGTTTTATTCACGCACGTCAAAGACCTTGGCAGGAAAAGTGATAAAACCACCCTGACACACAAAAGAAACCTGGCAGACGCCTTTCGTCACACGCCCAGACCAGGAAGAGTGGGGTTCACAAATCGCTTCCTGTCGCATTCCTCAGAAAAAAAGAAACTGTACAGACAAGAAGGAAGGAAGCACAAGCAGATAGTTGAAGAGTTTTATACTGCACAGTCAATGGCAGTTCCATGCAAATCGGCAAAAAAAAAAACAAACTATCAAAATCAGTTGTAGAACTGTACAAAGACTTCAGAGCCAAAACAAATTCCAGCATCTCCCTTAGAACCTTTTATAGGCTTAGACCTAAAAGTGTCATGTCTGTGACAAAACTGAAGTTCCGTCAGTGCTTGTGTGAAAATCTGCCAAAAACCCTAAGACTAAGCTTGGCAGATTGAATGTCTTGTTGACAAACAAAAGGGAAAATGTTAAACAGCTTTTAGAAGAAAGCTTGTGTGCATATGAGGGCAGTTTTCCCAAAATTGCGTGTATTGACAGGCAATGTCTGGATTGTGGAGTGGACAGAGTTAGGGCCAGCTTGAGAATGAATTAGGTCTTCAGTTGATTGAGATGATCAGATGGGGAAAGTGGGAGACAGTGAAAGTGGAGAACAAATCAAGAATGGAGGTGGTGAGCAAGAGTGGAAGTGTGCATGACTGTGTGAGATAAGATAAGATAATGTTGCTTATAGCCCAGCCGACCGCAGAGGGCCACATCAGGGCTGTCACCACGTTAAAATCAACTCACCAGTCATTTAAAAAAAAAAAAAAAAAAAAAAAAAAAAAAAAAAAAAAAAAAAAAAAAAACTTTCACACACCTCGTTAAATGACATCGTCTACAAACGAACCAGAAACTTTGTTAAAAATCCTTCTTCCGTAAAATCTCAAATCAGATGAAAAATGTTAATTTCTCTCAAAAACCCAAGGATCACGTCAGGCGGGACATCCCTGAACAGGATCTTCATGGACTCCGCTGTAAAATGTTTGTGTCTCACATCGTGCAAGTCCCAACACTCTAAAAGAACATGTTTCATGGTGAGTGGTGCATGACATGGAATGCACCACGGAGCTTCTTCACTCTTTAAAAGGTAAGAATGGGTAAAATACGAATGGCCGGTGTGCAGCCGGCACAGAAACCGTTTCCTCTTTACGACCACCCGACGTAGATGGGAGCAAGTCCTTAAGGTTTGGACGGATTGAAAGAGTTTGTTACTCGTCTGTGTGTTCCAATCCTCCTGCCAGAGGTCTCTCACATAATCGTTAATTTTGGGTTTCACATCTGAACAGGGGATATAAATGTTGGACAGTTTCTCTCTTGTGGCGTTCTTGGCTAAACGATCAACCATTTCGTTCCCGCCGATGCCAACATGGCCAGGAACCCAAGCAAGAGTAATGTTGTAACCGTCCGCCTTCAACTTGCTAAAAAGTTCAAAAAAAAGTAAAAGTTCTGGATGCTGAAGGTTGCGGCCAGCTATGGCCTCCAAAGCTGACAGCGAATCCGACAGAACCAGAAAGTCCCTCCTCGAAGAATGGGAGATTATCTTCAAAGCCAGTACTAGAGCAGTAAGTTCAGCAGAATAGACAGAAGCATCTGAATGTATATGTTCCAACAATATCTGAGAAGGAGCCCAGGGCAGTAGGCTGCACAGGCCACTCCATCCTCAGACTTGGAACCGTCAGTGAAAACTTTTTGATAGGATGGGAATTTGGAACAGAGCTCGGCATACAAAGCCTTGTACGCCAGAGAGCTGGTAGACTCCTTACGGAAAGCTGCGAGATCAAAACGAATCTCTGGTGTGAAAAAGGTCCATGGAGGTTGATCCGGAAACTTGGAAAAATCGGAAAACTACCCCCAGGTCTATACCTGCATTCCGCACGTGAGGCTGCATACGAAGTCCAAACGGCGGAATACATTTCAGGTTATTTCAAACTTACTTTGGAACGGAGGGTCAAAAACACAGTCATAGGCAGGATTCTGTGGTTCTGAGAACAGTCGGATATAATAATTCAAAGACAGTTTCAGCCTGCGATTGGACAGTGAAGGTTCACCTGCCTCTGCGTACAGGCTGTACACAGGGGTGGTGCGGAACGCTCCAAGACAGAGACGAAGCCCTTGATGGTGGATAGGGTCCAAGAGTTTGAGGTAAGATGATCTTGCGGAGCCGTACACAGCACAACCGTAGTCAGTTTAGAACGGACCAGGGCTCTGTAGAGGTGCAACAAAGTTTTCTTATCAGCGCCCAGTCGGTGTGTGCTACGACCCGCAGAATATTCAGTGCCTTTTGGCAAGCAGTTTTGAGGTTTTTAATATGGCTGAGAAAGTTAAGTTTTTGGTCAAAAATGACTCCCAGAAATTTGGCCTCTTTAACGGCTGGAATGGGAGATTTCCCTACTTGAAGTTCCGGATCTGGAAAAAACTGACGGAAATTATGGAAGTGAATACACTGGGTTTTTGTAGCAGAAAAGGTGAAACCGTTTTCATCCGCCCACCGATGGATTTTATCTACGCAAAGCTGGAGCCTGCGCTGGACACTCGGGTACAGGCTTCCAGTTGCGTAGACGGCAAAATCATCCACAAACAATGAGCAGTCTGAACCCTGCTGAACTGATTTCACAATGTTGTTGATCTTAATACTAAAGAGGGCAGGAGATAGTATGCTCCCCTGGGGAACACCCAACTCCTGCTCGTGGACATCAGAGAGAGTGGTGCCAACCCGGACCTGAAACTGTCGTTCTGCCAAAAAATTTTGAATAAAAAGCGGAAGATGACCTCGAAAACCCAGATCGTGGAGATCATGAAGTATCCCCGACTTCCAGGTGGTATCGTAGGCCTTCTCCAAGTCAAAGAAAATTGCCACTGCATGCTGTCTGTTTAAAAAAAGCGTTTCTAAGTGTAGATTCCAGACGAATCAAATGGTCAACTGTACTACGATGTTTGCGGAAACCACACTGTTCTTTCGCCAAAAGGCCATCGGTTTCGAGTTTCCACATGAGCCTAGCATTGACCATTTTTTCCATCAATTTACAGACACAGCTGGTCAAAGCTATGGGACGGTAGTTAGATGGATTAGAAAGATCTTTTCCAGGTTTGGGGATGGGAATAATGAGGGCTTTCCGCCAAGAGGGTGGAAAGCAACCTGTAGTCCACACGTGGTTGTATACCTGTAACAGGATGTTCAGACCTTCTTGCGGAAGATGTTTCAATAGTTGATAATGTATGTCATCTATACCTGGAGAAGAATCGCTGCAAGAGAGTAAGGCAGATTTCAGCTCGTTTAATGTAAAAGGAAGATTGTAGTCTTCCATGTTGTCGGATGAAAAGTTGCAGGGAGATTTTTCTTTTAGGGCTTTGTGTTTGACAAAGTGACTGATTTATTAGAAGAGGAGGAATTCTTTTCAATGGTTGAAGCAAGCAGATTAGCAACTGCTTTCTTTTCTGTTATTAAGAATCCGAAAACTTGAGATGGTTCACAGTGGGACAGGTGTTCTTCCCTTTGATTTTCTTAATGATGTTCCACACTTTTTTTCTTAGAAGTTTTTGATGTCAGCCTGGAGCAGAAGCTTCTCCAGGACGACGTTTACTGATTTTAAAAGTGTGTCTCGATTTAGCACGGAGTTTCTGATGGGCTCGAGCGTTGGGACCCGAAGGTCGTTGGTATACCTGACGCTGAGCCCGTTTTCTAACTTTGGAAATTTGTTGGCATTCTGAATCGAACCAGGGTGTTTTGGGCATTTGAAGTTTATCGGAAGACCCTGGAATACAGGCTTTAGCACATTTGATCATAGTGTTAGTGAGAGATTCTGCTGGGTCTGGACTCTGAAAAAGATCAGTGTCCTGGAATTCTTTTGAAATAGTGGCTGCAAATAGATCCCAGTTTGCTTTTTTATAATTGAGATGTTGAGAGACAGAGACGTGTTCAGTTAATACAGGTTGTAGAAGGACAGGGAAATGGTCACTTCCGTGCAGATCGTCATGGACAGACCACTCATAGTCCAGGACCAGCGAGGGGTCACAAACCGACAAATCTAAACACGAAAGTGAACCTGTGGAAGAGTGGAGGTAAGTTGCAGATCCGTCGTTCAGACAACACAAATCCAAATCCGAAAGGACATCCTCAATCAGCAGACCTCTGGATGACGAACCGGTACTACCCCAAAGAGGGTTGTGACCGTTAAAGTCACCCAACAGCAAAAAAGGTCGAGGGAGTTCCTCTATCAGACTGACAAGGTCCTGACGACAAACCGGGACAGAAGGTGAGAGATAAAGAGAACAGATTGTCACAGTCTTGTGGAGAGTGACTCTCGCAGCTACAGCCTGAAGGGAGGTAGACAGAGTGACAGGACTATACAACAAAGTTTTGTGTAGGAGAAGGGCAACACCGCCCGACAGTCCCAGCGTGGATGGTTGTGCAGGTTTCGAAAAGAATATTAAAGCCAGAAAGAGTAAAGGTCTTCTGGCTTTGAATTTGAGTTTCTTGAAGAGCCACGACGGAAGGTTTTAGAGACTGACACAGAAGCTGCAGCTCCTCGAGGTTGGAATTTAGACCACGGATATTCCAATGGAATATTGTATTATCCATGGTGCAGAGGGCGAAAAGGAGAGAGATCAGGTCATCTCCTCCTCAACATCTGCTGCTAAAGCTGTAAATTTGTTGCTTAATTTCACTGGACTATCTGCAGACCTGCTGGCAGACTTGCCAACAGGTGAAGTAGGTCTGGGTTTGGGGGACGGTGGAGGTTTTTTCCTCAACTCCACCATCTCCACACTAGGTTGAACTCCCTTGCCCGCACGGGCACTGGACAGAGGAGTTCGAGGGAGGGGTGCTGGTTTTTTAATCTGCCCAGCAGCGATGTTGTAGACTGCTGGGCAGTCTGAGGGGTGGCGGATTTTTTGCCTCCACCAGGGGCAGTCACTTTGGTTTGGAAGGTGGTGGACCTGCTTCCACCAGAGCTGACAGTTTTTCCTTGCAATGTCTTCGAAAACGTAAAATTATCAGTCTGACAGCAGACTGACCGAGTTGGAACTGTTGAAACTTTCTTTACGGCCGAAGCATACGAAGAAGCTGTCGGCGACTGACTGCCCACAACCTGCTTGCGGGCTTCAAAAAGGAGATTTTCTTTTCTGTCTTAACCCTTTGTATTGTAGATTCCTGAATCCACAGAGGACAATTCCGTGAAGAGGAGGGATGGTCGCCACCGCAGTTTGCACAATGTGCCGGATCTTTACACGGCCCATCATGGGTTGCCTTGCAGCAAATACCACACACCTCCTGCCCAGAACACGGTCTCTGACATGGCCAAACTTCTGGCATCGGAAGCACCTCAACGGGGATGGAACGTACAACAGAACCCGGACAATCAGGTAGCCGACTTTGATGACCGGAGGCAGCACAGGGTTGCAGAATGTCAGAAAGAGGGGTGTTGGTGGCCACTCTTTCTGCACCCTTCTTGACAGTCACCCTGCGTACCTCCGTCACACCCTGGGATGCCAGCTCCATTTTGATCTCTGCCTCTGAAACACCTGATAATTCCCTGCAGCGAATCACTCCTTTTGATGAATTTAATTGTTTGTGGGGAGTTACCCTGATCTCCCTGTCCACAAGTTTCGTTGCTTTCAGCAGCTGTTCAGATTGTTTTTGCGATTTGCACTGAATGAGAAACGAGCCGTTCCTCAACCTCTTGATGGACCGAGGGTCACCTGCTATACCTTGAAAACCCTTTTTGGATAGCAAAAGGGCTCAAAGCTGAAAGGGGTCTTTCTTGCTCAGTTCCTTCCATAACGAGCCAGGAAGCCAAAAAACCTGTCTTCTGTCTAACCTCCATATCCGAATCGCTGTCACTATCAAAATCCCCTGAAATAGGGGATGCTGCCTTCCTCTTTTTTGGGGGGATGATTTTTGAAAAAGCCATATTGAGTGAATTTGTGTTTCATCCCTCCCTTACCCACCCACCTTGGAGTCCAACTAGGGGCCAGGGCCAAGAAACCAATGTCTTGACCCCTTCCAGGCTTCGGGAGAGACATACGACAAGCAGAAGCAACCAACCCTATCCCCCCTGATCATGCTCAACTCCCGGGAACAGAGAGCTGAGCACTGCAGGGGTTTACTTGGCCAGCTGGGGAACTGCCCGTCTTGACCCAACCCCAAGAAGGGGAGCCGATTAGTACACCCGGGCCAAAGTGTACTCCCTGTCTAGGAGAGGTCCGAGCCAAAGTGATGTGTTGAGAGCGCTGGCCCTCTCAATCACCAGGATCTCATTCCCCTCCGACACAGGTCGCACCGCACGGCAAACGCGGCGGATCTTAAGGAGACCACAGAGAGAAAAGGAGTGTGGAAAAGAAGACTTGAAGGGGAGACGAAGATAGAAAAGGGCCAAATAAGGAGGCAGAAAACAAGAAAAGGAGAAAGGCGGGTTACTCTTAGTCAGGATCCTCACCCTTAGCCTATCTGACATGGGAAGCCCTACCAGGGGCATCAACTCCTTACCACGTTACGCTTAGGCCAAACAGCATCTGCACCTCTCAGGCTAGAAGCAGTATGAAAAAAACAGCCTATCTCCAAGTATTGATGCCCCCGCCAGCAGAGCCTAAGGGATCACTGGACCACGCAAACCCTCCGACCACGACAAGGTCGTAACCCCCGGAGGGTTGACTGTGTGAAAGAGTTGATGAGTGAACTGGGTCCTCTTGCCAGACATACGTTTAATGCTGAATGGCAGAGAGATCAGCTCCAGGAGTTAAGAAAAAAACTTCCAGAGAACTGGGCCATTGCCACTATGGATTTTGCAGAGAATTTTCTCTGTAAATTCCAAGACCAGCCCCAGAGTGCCCACTGGTCATACAAACAGGTGACAATATTTCCTGCTGTTGTACATTCAAGCTGTGCATCATGCACAGAACTCAGACGTGATTGTCTTGTTTTTTTGTCTGATGATCTGCGTCATGATGCATATATTTCACAGACGTTCATTAACAAGGCTCTTTCCTACATTTCGCAACTGAGAAAGATGGAAAAGATCATCCTTGTCAGTGATGGATGTGCAGCACAATTTAAATCAAAGCTGCCCTTCTTTTTCTTTACAGAAACCAAAATACCTGGTTCCCAATCCACATCAATTGAGAAAGTTTTCTTTGGCTCTCGCCATGGAAAAAATGATTCTGATTGGTGTGGAGGTGCAGTGAAGCGAAATGCCACAAGAGACATTGCTTCCAGAAGGGTCTCTATCAAAGGAGCACAGGATATGTTTGAACACTGCACAAAAACCATGAGCTACTCGGAGGGCACAGAATCATGTGTTCACAAAGTTCAGAAGTATTTTCTTGTGGATGAAAAAGAAGTTAGAAGAGAGATCATAGATTCCAGCATGATCAAAACTGTCCCTGGATCGCGAAAGATCCATCATCTGCGAGCTCTGGCGGACAGTGTTCTTGCAACAAGAGAACTGGCTTGTTTTTGTGCTCCATGTATGGCTGGTGATTGGAGCAACTGCCTTTTCTCCAACTTTGTTAGCAACTGGAAAGTTGTGAAAATGAAATTCTCTGTACCTTTGCCTGCCTGTTCAGTCTCTGGTGATGGGGACAGGTCTGTTGAGCAAAATCCAGGTGTTCAGTCGATGGCACAGAATCTAGCGCTGGAAATGCTGACATCTGTTCTGGTGTTGACAGGATTTCCTTTTTTCATTCTGTTGCTGCAGGTCTTCGGAAATGCAGAAACTTGCAGGAAATCCAAGAGATTGCTGGAAGGCTCAAAGATTCCATCGAGAACTTCACACTTCCCTTGCCTTCCACATTGTCTGTTGCTGAACATAATGTAGACACAGATGCTCTCTCTCTCTTGGATCCCAGTTTTCAGCAGCAGTGTTTTCCTTTGACTGTGGAAGGAGATGGAAATTGCTTTTTTAGATCACTGAGTCTTTTGCTGTTTCACACAGAGAGCCATCATGAAGAACTCAGGTGCAGGACTGCCATGGCAATGGCTTTAAACCCTGATATTTTTCTGGATGGCAGCAAGTGGTGTCGAAAACACGACCTTGTCACTCCAGAAAGTGTCATTCATGTGGCTATACTGACATCACCTGCACCAAACCTGTCGCCATTAGGCGCTTTGGAGCAAGAAATTTTCATGTGTGTGCAAGATGCCACATACTCAGGGTTGTGGGTTTTCTTGGGGGCAGCCTATGCAATCGGATGCCCTATCTTTTCAGTTTTTCCAAACCTTGGGTGGGAGTTGTACAGAGTGCACTGCAACAGGGTCATCAGACCTCCCAATTGCAGGTCAGACAGGAAATTGGTCATCATGTGGTCCTCAATGAGAACAGACCAGCAAGCAGAGCACTGGGTGCCCAATCATTTTGTGCCAGTGGTCCTTACTAGAGCTGTACAAGAAAATGTTCCCAAAATTGGAACCTTTTACATGGTCAAGTGGCACAAGAAGGAGTACTTGGCTGTCGTGCAGGAGACTGATGAAATTTGCCAAATGGCATGTGTTTTGTTTTATGAACAAAAGAAAGGTACACAGCTCTTTTCATTTCCAGCACGTCTTGAATTTTCATGGGAACCAGTTCAGGCCTTTAAAAGAGAGGTGAAGCTTGAAATGGATGAAAATGCTTCGTCACACAGATGCCAGTTGTTCTCCGTCAGCTGAGTAGGCTTACCTGACTTTTCCTCCAGTTGATTCTTTCATAGGTTCTTGTTTGGTTTAATCACTGGATAATCCAAAGTCATCTTTGCTAAAGTTGACATCATTTATTTTCAGGTTCAAATACCCCCATGTATACTTTATTCTATTGGGACAGGGGTAGGCTGTACTGAAGAGGTGTTTTGATTTTGTAGGTGTGCATGTACTAGGTTTGATGGGAGAATCAGATGGTTGTGTGTTTTTTGTTTTTGTTTTTCCCCATACTTGATTACTAACTTGAACAATACACAATTGTTATACCTAGTCTCAGTTTTTATTTTGAAAAGGTATGTGGTAGGACTCTAGTGGGGTTGTGCCCTATTTTTGTTGTATGATAAAAAACTTTGACCTTATATCCAGTTGGAAGATATTGAGAGATCTACCCACTAAATTATGTACAATGTTTATTTCTGTAAAAAAAAAAAATCAAAAACCGTTACCAAAAAAAAAAAAAAGAAAGAAAACATGCTTTTACACTATCATGTTTCTCTGCCTTGCTCTCAAGCTCTGTCTTCAGTGCATGGGTGTGCACGCACACATGCGGCAAAATCGCAGCATATTACACCAAGCAAAGTTTGTTTGTGTATATACTTTTCCATGACTGGGGTTGAAAGCTGCAGTTAAAACAGTCCAGGGTAAACGTATGTTGAATATTATGGTTCTTTTGAACATATTTTTGAGATTTGTGTAAACCTGATGTTTGTCATATTTTTCATTTTCCTGCAAAAGACAGCAACTGTATTGGAAAGTAAACATTTACATGAAAGAAAATAGTTGTTTGCATGTTTCTTCATTGGATGAGAGCACTTTCCTGTTGATCTTGAGTGGGAATTGTTTGTTCAGTTAAAAGTTCTGAAAATGTTGTGACGCGCATCAGCGATTACAACAAATGACCCTTGTAACACCTGTTTTATTGATTGGCACCACTTTTTTCAGGTTTTGCTCATAAAAACATTGGTATTATCTACATAAAGTGCATTGTTTTCTAGAACTTCAATAGTAAAATGTGACAAAGACAGATGATTGTGTTGTAATCGCTGATGTCTGTCATACTTCATGAAATGCAACATAATTTCAATTTACTCGAAAACCAGTCACAACATTGTCTTGCCTTTTCACACATTGATTACTTGGTGTGAGCCTTTCAAAACAATGCATTCCACTTTTTCATCTGACACCCTTCATTTCACCACCCCTTTGTCCTCTTCTCTTGCACACCTTTTGGCACAGAGTCATTTCTAAAGAAGGATTTTTGTTTTTCTTTGATTTTGTTGCATGTATGCTGATATTTGTAAATTATACCGTTAAAAAAAGTCCACTTTTAGGATTTTATTTGTAAAAAAAAAATTGGGCCTGTATGGTAAAAAACCTCTCTTGCAAATAAAGATGGTATGAATATCTAAATAACAAAACAAACAGCAAAAGTCTATGTCCAATACTTATCACACAAACTCAATAACAAGTTTTTTGTTTGGTGGCCATATTGGATGGTTTCCACGGCAACGGTGGGTAAAATGGACTTTAAAAAGCCTCTTTTTTTTTAATCTATGGATAATTTCCCTCAAAGTAACAGTAAAGAAATTGGAATGATTTTGAAAAGAAAATCTGACTTGGTGCACTACCATTTCTCACTTTAAGTGTTGAAATGTAATAACTACCATTGTTGTATAAAAAGACATGCTTTGTTTCATGAATATGATTATGTGGTTAAAGTTTATTCAAATTTGGGGTCCTTGCTGTGGTCAGTTGAATAAAAAATAAACTTTAAGCCAGCAGATACAAAACTGTCTTATAGTGTCATTTCAAAATGAGAGAAAACTGTATTTTATCAATTATCCTCATACTTTTTATTGTTAAGTTTGTTTTATTTAGGTATAAAAAGACATTTTATAGTGTTTTTGTTTGGTATTCTATCTTAAAAGACTTTCTTATACTACTTTTAGATTTCATGTCACAGGGCTAAAAATAGAATTTTTATTCATCAAATACAAGAAAACGAATTGATTAATTATAACTTTTTCAACAGAATATGGTGTATGCTTAAGTACTCTATCATGTGACAAAAATGCATAAATTTTGAATGACATTTATGTTTAAAGGTTTATGTCATAAAAACAGCACATGTTTCTGAGAATCAAATAAGATAAGATAATGTTGCTTATAGCCCAGCCGACCGCAAAGGGCCATATCAGGGCTGTCACCACGTTAAAATCAACTCACCAGTCATATAAAAAAAAAAAAATTTAAAAAAAAAAAAAAAAAAAAAAAAACAACAACTTTCATACATCTCGTTAAATGACATCATCCAGAAACGCACCAGAAACTTTGTTAAAAATCTTTCTTCCGTAAAATCTTAAATCAGATGAAAAATGTTAATCTCTCTCAAAAACCCAAGGATCACATCAGGGGACATCCCTGAACAGGATCTTCATGGACTCCGCTGTAAAATGTTTGTGTCTCACATCGTGCAAGTCCCAACACTCTAAAAGAACATGTTTCATTGTGAGTGGCACATGACATGGAATGCACCACGGAGCTTCTTCACTCTTTAAAAGGTAAGCATGGGTAAAATACGAATGGCCGGTGTGCAGCCGGCACAGAACCGTTTCCTCTTTACGACCTCCCGACGTGGATGGGAGGAAGTCCTTAAGGTTTGGACGGATCTGAAAGAGTTTGTTACTCGTCTGTGTGTTCCAATCCTCCTGCCAGAGGTCTCTCACATAATCGTTAATTTTCGGTTTCACATCTGAGCAGGGATATAAGTGTTGGACAGTTTCTCTCTTGTGGCGTTCTTGGCTAAACGATCAACCATTTCGTTCCCGCCGATGCCAACATGACCAGGAACCCAAGCAAGAGTAATGTTGTAACCGTCCGCCTTCAACTTGCTAAAAAGTTCAAAAAAAAGTAAAAGTTCTGGATGCTGAAGGTTGCAGCCAGCTATGGCCTCCAAAGCTGACAGCGAATCCGACAGAACCAGAAAGTCCCTCTTTGAAGAATGTGAGATTATCTTCAAAGCCAGTACCAGAGCAGGAACTTTTTAGCCGATCGACAGTTCCAGGTGCGTGTTGGCACCACACTCTCTGACATCCATGGGCAGGAGTTGGGTGTTCCTCAGGGGAGCATCCTTTCTCCAGCCCTTTTCAGCATTAAAATCAATGACATTGTCCAATCGGTAAGCCACGGCACTGAGTCCTCTCTGTTTGTTGACGACTTCGCGCTGTATGCAGTTGGAGCTTCTTACGCCAGCGCACAGCGTCGACTCCAACTTTGTGTCAACAGAATCCAACAGTGGGCTGAGGAAAGCGGGTTTACCTTCTCCCGTACCAAAACTCAGTCAATTCATTTCCACAATTTTCATCGATTCTTTGCTGATCCTGAAATTCATCTGGACAAGTCCACCATTCCAGTTGTAAAAGAAGCCAAATTCCTGGGAGTTATTTTTGACCAAAAACTCAACTTTCTCAGCCACATTAAAAACCTCAAAACTTCTTGCCAGAAAGCTCTGAATATTCTGCGGGTCGTAGCGCACACTGACTGGGGCACTGATAAGAAAACTTTGCTGCACCTCTACAGAGCCCTGGTCCGTTCCAAACTGGACTACGTGTTTGTGCTGTCTACGGCTCCGCAAGACCCTCTTACCTCAAACTATTAGACCCTATCCACCATCAAGGGCTTCGTCTCTGTCTTGGAGCATTCCGCACCACCCCTGTGTACAGCCTGTACGCAGAGGCGGGTGAACCTTCACTGTCCAACCGCAGGCTGAAACTGTCTTTGAATTATTTATATCCGACTGTTCTCAGAACCGCAGAATCCTGCCTATGACTGTGTTTTTGACCCTCCGTTCCAAAGTAAGTTTGAAAACAACCCGAAATGTATTCCGCCGTTTGGTCTTCGTATGAGGCCTCACGTGCGGAATGCAGGTCTAGACCTAGGAGTTGTGTCCGTATTTTCCAAGTTTCCGGATCAACCTCCGTGGACCTTTTTCACACCAGAAATTCGTTTTGATCTTGCAGCTTTTCGCAAAGAGTCTACCAGCTCTCTGGCGTACAAGGCATTGTATGCTGACCTCTGTTCGAAATTTCCTTCCTGTCAAAAAGTTTTCACTGACGGTTCCAAGTCTGAAGATGGAGTAGCCTGTGCAGCCTACTGCCTGGGGCTCCTTCTCAGATACTGTTGGAACATATCCATTCAGATGCTTCTGTCTATTCTGCTGAACTTACTGCTCTGAGAATCAAATATATTCAAAACATAGGAACTGGGTTTTTTTAATTTTATTTTTTCTCTATAATTGTTGATGGTGTTTTCCGAATTTCTGCAAAACCAAACTTTATATTTGGATGATTTTCAATGTTCAGAGATAATGTTTCTTGACTGATAACCTGTTTCTATTTTCTCTCTCTACGTTTTAGTGCATGTAATGTATTTAAATGAATCCATGTGATGCAAGGGAAACAACTGTTCTTGTTGACTGATGCTTGTTCCACTAAAAGTGTTGCACCGAGCCATCGGCCTTCGGCCAATGGCCTATTTAAAAGCTGAAAAGTCCGATCGTGTTTCCCCAGCCCGGACTCATTGTCCGATCGAAATGTAGCGCTGGCGGCCTCGGTCCGATCGTTTCACGTCACTCGCAACACGTCAATCTACATTTTCCCAGAAGATTCTCGACTGCAATGCTCAACATCATTTCACTCGCCACAGCTATTCTTAGGCAAAACCAAAAGTAGACCGTGCTGATCGAAATACTTGGAAAAAGTACAGTATGGATTTTACCCTGAATCAAAGTAAGGGAAACAACTCTTCATGTCTTCGTTTCGCCATTTTTGTTTCTGCTAGGAATCACGCTTTACGATTGAAAAACGACACGACAATGCCACCAAAAAAGAAGCTCAAACCGACAAGGGACAAAAGATTATAGGCTCTTTTTTTTTCGCCTTCAACAAGTGGTGGATCAACTGTTCAATCTGACGCGGGGGCTGTACTTGAAACTGGTGAAAGTGACACTGACAGTGCTAAATCATCCATCGACTTCGTCGAAACAAACAACTGGTCCGCGTCACTTTCAGGAGCATTGGCTCAAAGTTTATCCATGGATAATGCACGAGGAAGGATAAATGTTTTGCACTTCCTGCAAAAGAGTGGGTGCACGGAATTCGTTCGCAAGTGGTGGTGCAAACTTCAGAACAAGTGCCATAAAGGACCACAAGAAAACCAGTGATCACATCAATGCTCTACACGTTCCAGGACTGTAAGTAAATAAGGCCAAAGTGGAAGTTGTCGTGCTGTCAAAGGAGAAGGCTGCAGGTCATGCACTGGCTCATCCAAGAGGACTTACCTATAGCAAAATATCCAAGACTGATGGATTTGCTGAGGGAATACGAGGTCCAGGATATAAGAGAGCTGAATGTCGCATCACAGGTCACCTACAGCTCAAGACATACCGCCACTGATCTACTGGAAGTGTTCTCAGAACAGATGGACGAAGAGGCTCTGCCACAGCTGACTGAATCGCCGTTCATTGCGGTTTTAGCCGATGAAACAACAGATATCACAACCAAGAAGAGAATGGGACTCTATGTGAAAACAGCTGATAAAACTCTCAAAGCCAAGACCAGGTTTCTGACCAATGTTAAAAGAATGGGACTCTATGTGAAAACAGCTGATAAAACTCTCAAAGCCAAGACCAGGTTTCTGACCAATGTTAAACTTGACAGTGGATCAGGACAAGCGATTGCAAATGCCATTGAGAAAGAAATGAACAGCAGAGGTGTTTCTCCCGACAGAATCATTGCACTTGGATCCGATGGGGCTTCTGTTATGACAGGACAAGGTAAAGGCGTTACTGAACTACTTCGTAGGAAGAACCCACATCTCCTGAACATTCACTGCATCGCCCATAGACTCGCTCTGTGTACAAGTCAGGCAGCTGAGAAAATACCAGCCATGCAAAACTACCAAGAAACTCTGACTTCTTTGTTCTACTACTTCAAAGCATCAGCAAGTCGAACACAGGCCCTGTCAGATATCCAAGACATCTTAGACTTGGCATGGGAATTGGCTGCGGATTTGTGGATTTCAGCTGAAAAAAAAATTATGTCCGCTGAAAAAAAAAAATCTGTCCGCGGGAAAAAAAAATCCACCGAGTAAGTTTATCGCGCGGGGGGAAAAATCCTGTGCACCGTCTCGCGCATGCCCGGCGGTGACTGGAACATTGTGTGTTCAGCTTACTCTGCTTTTTCGCTTCCGCTCGAGAAGAGAGAACAATGGCGATGCGTATCATTGAACGAAGCAATAAATTCGACGACTCTTCGTTGTGAACGCCTGGAGGTGGGAGTGGGTGGCAGTTGTGCATGAAGTACAATGGCAAGGAGAGTTAAGGAAAGAACGTGTCGGCACGCAATTCCGTAAAGTGGACTTGCCAGGCGAGGCACGATGCGTCACTTGCAACAAGCATGTCCAGTATGGAAGTCGTGGATTGGTAGTGCTGACGGACCATCTGGCCGGCAAACAACACTTGGAGAAAAGTGCTACTCTTGCAAACAACCAACGCTTACCAGGTAATTTTGACAATAGATAGATGGAAATTACGGGAAAGTATTGTGAAATGAAGCGTTCAATTGCAACCTGCCGCAAAAAAAAAAAAAAAAACCAACAAAAAAACATATATAATTTTTTTTTTTCTGGTGCTTTATCTTTTTTTAAACATGTAGTGTATACATTTATGAATTCTTTTGTTTGCATGTTTTTGTTTTTTGTTTTTTTTTGCTTTTTTAAGAATTTTAAATGGGCCTCAGCTGCTTGCAGTTCACTGAACAATGTTTTCGGTTTCTTCTTTTTATTTTTGCTTCCTTTTATCCCAGCGCCTCATCATGACTGACTTTTTTTACTGGCAAATTTTTTAAAAAAAACAACAACTTTGCTATACTTTTTTTTAATTTTTTTTTTAAGATATATACATTTATAAGTTAATTATTGTCAAGGAATGTTCATATTTTGGTGATGTTTACAGATCTTGCAAAATCTGCTGATAACTGGCTGAAGAAAAAGTCACTATTGCTGTGTCAGGCCTTCAGCAGTTGAAATTGAAGGGAATGGTTAACATTAGGTGGGTCGGAGGGGTTAAGGATGTAGATGTTAAATTGGTTACAGAAATGATCGTTTTAATCAAGAGCAGTAAAAAAAAAAAAAAGATTTTTTCATGACTATAAATAGAAATGCAGACATGTTAATTGTAAATCAAAAAACCCAACAACAAACACCAGGCTAGAGAGGGGGATGTTTCACACGGCAGGAGTATGCTGTTTTGGTTAATACAATAGTGGCACTGGGGCAGCAAGGTATGGAGTATGGGAACAATACAGTTAAGTGAGGCCATGTTATTAGTATTTATTTCATGCTGTTAAAATGGGGCTTGGGATGGGGGTAATAGGATTATGATTATGAATAAGATTTAAAGAAGATTGGGGCTGATTAATGTAAGGTAATAGGTAATGAATTTAAATAAAAAGTGAAAGTATAACTTGAATATTTATGATATTGGGAGACTGCTCATTGTAACAGAAAACAAGAGTTCTAATCAACCAGCATTAGTGTTTTCTTTTATTACGAATAGTACTGGTAAGTTGGTTTTAAAGAAAAGACAAAATTTGAATATTTTTGTGTGTGTATGTGTGTGTTACGAGCTGAACCATGTGACGCTGCATATGGAATTGATCCAGTACTCAAGCTTACCTCTGCACAGCCCAAAGACAAGCCCTTAACATTAACATCTGTGAAAGACAGAGTCAGCAACCTTCAAGCTATGACAGTTGCCTTTGCTGCAGAGAAGGGTTTATCGCTCAGTATTGTTCCTGATCTTACTGAGTACACTAACGTATGTAATTCAACTTATTATTAGAGATTGCTTCTTTTTTTTTCTTTTTAATTTTTTTTTATAAATTTCTGTTTGTTTTTATATCTCTTTCTCACTTTCTGTTGTGTTTATGTAAATTGTCTTTGCATATTCTTAGAGCTGTATGTGCTTATGAAGTGCGTGTGTGTGTGTGTTTGAGGGGAGATGGGGGTGATGAGTTAAGGAAGGCAGTGCACATTGGAATACTTTTTATCTCTATCTGGCTCTTTATATACATGTCTCTGTCAGTCTGTCACAAATGCAGAGAAGCTGATTTCTCTCTCTCTCTCTCTCTCTCTCTCTCTCTCTCTTAGATACAGACACACCCAGCCCACCTTAAACCTAAAGAATAGTCTCTCTCGTGTTTGTAATCACACACACACACACAGTGACACACACACACACACACACACACACACATACACACACACAGTGACACACACACACACACACACACACAGTGACACACACACACAGTGACACACACACACACAGTGACACACACACACACACACACAGTGACACACACACACACACACACACACAGTGACACACACACACACACACAGTGACACACACAGTGACACACACACACACACACACACACAGTGACACACACACACACAGTGACACACACAGTGACACACACACACACACACACGTGGCGCACACACACACACACACAGTGGCGCACACACACACACACACACACACACAGTGACACACACACACACACACACACAGTGGCACACACACACACACACACAGTGGCGCACACACACACACACACACACACTCATACACTTGGCAGAATGTAACAGGCAGGCATCCATTTAAGTGTGAAAGGCCAGCATGGGAGTGTAAAATGTGATACTCATAAGTTTCTAAGCAATGTACTGCTAAGCAGGGGTTGGGGTGGGAGATCTGGAGAGGGAGGCTGAAGACAAAGAAGAGAGTATTTGGGAAAGATATAAAACAAAAATAAGGAAACAAAACCAAGGAAGGGATAGAATTATGAGGGTCAGGTCTCCCAAAAACGTCTTTTATTCAATTGTGAAAAAGAAGGTATGGTAAGTCAAGGAAATTGTTTAATGGCTGTCCTGTATACCTTTCCTCTTGTAAACAGTGAATTAAGGAAACAGTGTTTTGATGGCAGGTTTTCCATTTTACAAGTGAAATGTGTGTGAGAGTGCACCTGTTATGCTGCCTGTATGCGTGTATGTATGGCTGCATTTGCATTAAACTGTTGATACAGACCATTTTGTAAGGTAAGCATGTATGCAGTCACCACCTTAATTATGTCTGCAACTTTCCAATTTTCATTTTGTGCCTGCTTTCTGTTTTCAGGCAGCAAGTCTTGACAAAGCTGTACTTCAGGAGCTGCAAATGGACAGGACAACTGCTTCATACAAACTCCGTGAAGGTCTTGCCCCCTACCTGCAGGAGACCCTCCTTGATGAACTGAGGTCATCTTCATTCAGCATCAACATAGATGAGGCAACCAGCAAGCCCAACCAGAAAGTTCTGGCTTTACTTGTCTCTCATTTTTCACCTTCAGTGAACAAAGTTCTTGTAAATCACCTTGGTGCTATTACTGTGACCACCACCACTGCTCAGGCACTTTTCACTGAGCTTGATGAACTGTTCACAAGACTTGAGCTGAGCTGGAACAATGTGGTTTCAGTACTTATGGACTCATGTGCTGTTATGCGGGGGGGGGGGGGGGAGCCAAAAATGGTCTTGAAAAGCTCATCAGAGACAAGGACCTTAAAACAGGAGGAGGAAAAAACCACTGAAACTAGGGGGGTCCGGGGGCATGCTCCCCCGGGAAAATTTTTTTTAAAACCGAGTGTAAATCTATGCCATTTCGCGCTTTCTGGACATAATTTCAATGAGTTATTTAGTGCATAAAAATTGCTGTAAACACATAATTATTACAGGAAGACATATTTGGGACAAGGGGAGAAGGGGTTAAGCACATAATAAAATGAACACTCCTCCTTTAACTTGAGTGTTTTACAGGTGTTCACCAACTATAGTCTTTGGATGAAATCTCACTTCTGGGGTTGCTCAATAAGTTTCACTTTTCAGGTTTAAATGATCCACACAATATCAAGTTTGAAGTTGGTGCACACAAAGTCAGTAACTGCATCAAACACTTTAAAGTTCAGTCTCATATAACAGTCAACTTGCGGAATCAGCACATTTTGAAAGTCACAATATCCAAATTTTGAAATGAGAAACTTGGGGAATCAGCACATACTGAAAGCCCAAATTTTGAAGTTCCTAAATTATAATAAACACTGAATACAGGATTTCACAAGGACACACACACACACACACACACACACACACACACACACACACACACACAGCTTAGTCATTTGGGTGTTTGGGTGGTGGAGGCATTAAAGAAACATAGCAAGGAACTCTGTTTCTTCTTGCTGCTTGCATTGTCTGCACTGTCTTTCCCAAATCTACCTTCTTGCTTACTTGAATTTCAACCTATCTTTGTCTGCCGTTTCCTTGCTTTCTCCTGTCTGGCTTTCACACTCTACAATTTTTATTTCATTCTCATCCACCTTCTTGCTGACAACTTGACTTTGATTAGTTTGAACCCTATCTTTTTCCTTGCTGCCTCCCGCCTGGCTTGCACTCTCCACATTTTCTATATCAAACCTCTTTTTTCCCCACAGGATTGCAATGTTCTATCCTGGCACGTTTACTGCTGCTAAAGTGTCTTCAGTGACCTTTCTTGTAGTTCCACTCAGCGCCTTGACGTTTGACACGTGCTTTTGCTGAACGAATGTGATCAAGAGCTTTCTTCCCCGCGACCACCGTAACACTCCCTTAAGCACAGTTTGCACCAAGCTAAAACCGGTGCAATAACTTTGCGAAGAAAGTCTCCAATGACTTCGTCAACTTCTGAAGCGTCCACTCCCATTTCCACTTGTTTTTAATTGCAGATTCGTCAAAAGATCGACCCGCATGAACAATGATCTGCGCGCTCCGCCATTTTGTTTTTCACGGAAGTCCGACCGGAAACTTGTTCCAAGAATAATCAGGGGCCAATAACTTCCGCGCAGTTGCTATGAACGCTTGCAAGCCGATCACGGATACCTTGCTCCTGTTGGGTTTTTTTTTTTTTTTTTTTTTTGACAAACCGAAATCGCGGAATTCCGCCCAGACGCGGAACGTTTTAAGCCCTGAAGGTGCCTACCTTACTGGACATCGATGGTGACACATGTCATCATGCCCACATTGCAGCCAAGGAGTTCTGTCAGCCCTTTGACGGTCACATCGAAGCATTCATGAGAGATCTGCACACTGGCCTCAAGTAGAACCAAGAACTGAAAGATGTTTTCGTTGACATTTGTCGCATTCTGGGGATCAAACCCACAACCCCTGAGAGATATGTGCCCCACAGGTGGTTGTCAGTGTTGGACCAGGATGTCTCTGTGGACACGCTGCGTCTCTTTGATGCATACACCGTTTTTTTATTACAGCTTTCTGAGAGGAGAAGACAAGGGTCTGTATGCAGATTTTGTGGCTGAGATTTTGAAGAAAAGGGAGGTTTCAGACACTGGTACGAGCCTGCATCGCAGAAATGAAGACCTGCTGCCTGCTTCACAAGCCGAAATGGAGATGCTTCCAGATTTTGAGGAACCAGACAATCACCTGGAGGATGTCGCAATCATCACTGAAGTTCCTGGCATTAACACATCTGTGCAAGCCATTTTGCAAATAAAACTCGTTTTATTGTCTTATTTCGATGTTTTTTGTGGCGTGTGTGTGTAATTTTCTCACTAATCTTAGCTAAGAAAAATTCGGCAACTTTGAGACCTCATATCTCCACTTTGAGACCTCATATCTCCACTTCTAGAAGTCGGATCGAAAAAATTCAAAGAGCAGACAACGCAGGAAGAAAAACTCTACAACGACGAGAAACAAGTTGAAACACGCAATTTCATTGGCTGGCTGATATAGCTAGCAACAGACACAAAGAGAAGCACTTTCGCTTCTTCGACCAATCAGCGCGCTCCTTTCTTCTCGGCTTCGGGCTTGGCTTTTAGCTGCCTGTATCCGGTCGTTTTGCTTCGTTCACCACTGACACGATCTTTCTAGCAAATTCTACACCTGAGTTTACAATCTTTTCTTTGAAGTGTCCCAACATCGTTTGATTATGGGAAAGAAAAAACCACAGAGGGCTGATAGGCCAAAAAGCGTAAATTTACTGGGAACCGATACACAAGAAGGCTCGAACAGGCAGGGGAAAGCGTCAGCGAAGAAATGCAACAACACTCGCCCCAGCCTTCAACCTCGTCGTCATCGAAGCTCAAACAAAGCTCTCAAATCGATGTTGAGTTTGATGATGAGCAAGAACTGACAGGATTTCGCTTCATCGATGTGAAAATATTGACAGACTTTGTATTGAACCTTCTGTGCCCTGAATGTAGGCGACCTCTGGGTGAAAACAAACGGCAGTCATCTGTGTCTGAAGACAGGAGTTCGCTGGCATCGAAACTGACATTTACTTGCCAGTGTCAACACAAGCTTTCTTTGTGGACATCATCAAAGTGTGGCAGAACATATGAAGTGAATAGACGCTTCCCCCTTGCAATGTTTGCCATAGGAAGAAAATTTACCCAAGGCAAACGATTCCTGGGGAATATGAACATGCCAACTTCCATGTACAAGACCAGCTGGGGCTTACACAAAAAGGCCATACTTCATGCTACCGAGAGAACTGCTGATGAAAGCACACAGAAAGCTGCAGGTAAACAATGTTGATCTTTGCGTTTGCTTTGTGTGTGTGTGTGCAAACATGTGTGGGTGTGTGAATGTGTGTGTTGTGTGTGTGTGTGTGTGTGGTGTGTGTGTGTGTGGGTGTGTGAATGTGTGTGTTGTTGTTGTTGTGTGTGTGTGTGTGTGTGTGTGTGTGTGTGTGTGTTTATATGATGTATGCGTGTGTGGGCATGAATTTTTGCAGCTAGGTTTTTGTAAGAGTGTGGGTGTGTCATGATGTGTAAGATAAGATAAGATAATGTTGCTTATAGCCCAGCCGACCGCAGAGGGCCACATCAGGGCTGGTCATGATGTGTGTTTGTATAGGAATGTCATAGTCTGCTTGTGTGTGCTTGTGTGTATTTCATGTTGAATGTGTACGTGTGTTTATGTTGTTTCACGCATAAGTATATTTTCTGCGACAGTACTGCCTTTGACAAGATGTATATTCACATTGTGTGTGTGTGTGTGTGTGTGTGTGTGTGTGTGTGTGTGTGTGTGTGTGTGTGTGCAAACATGTGTGGGTGTGTGAATGTGTGTGTGTGTGTGTGTGTGTGTGTGTTTATATGATGTATGCGTGTGTGGGCATGAATTTTTGCAGCTAGGTTTTTGTAAGAGTGTGGGTGTGTCATGATGTGTGTTTGTATAGGAATGTCATAGTCATATAGTGTGTTTGTGTGTGCTTGTGTGTATTTCATGTTGAATTTGTATGTGTGTTTATGTTGTTTCACGGCATAAGCAGGGCTCCCAATGACGCACATATGTGCGTCTATGACGCACTATGAGCGAAAAGGACGCACTAACAAAACGTGTAGCGAGTCCTGCGGGACGCACTACAAAATCAGGCAAACCCTAAAACGTGCCGCGGTCAGTGATCAAAGCTGAGCACACCACAAGCTTCGCGCGCGATTGCCTGCCGTCAAATTCAGGACAGCGTGTGCCCGCGAAAGTACAGTAAGCCGAGAAGCTGCGTAAACACTGATAGGCTCGCCTTGTGGCCCACGTCACTGAACGGTTACTCAGTCGACCGGCTGACTTATTCAGACTGTGGCGCCCGCCGCCACTAATTAACCAATTCGATGACTCACAAGTTGTAACAATCGCGTGCACAAGCCTAGGCGAACGAAGCAGAAAGGAAGTTCACGGCTATCGCATCTCGCAAATATGTCGTTGCTTCAGTGGTTGTGCGCTCCTAAAAAACGCAAAGGAACATCTTCTGAAGATGCTACAGACAGTGAATCGTCGATTCCTAAAGAAATATATACAGCAACACCACCTAACAAGAAATGCCGTGCGTATAATTCAGCCTGGAGAAAGAGTTCAGCTGGCTGGAGTACGAAGATGGCAAGATGAAATGCAACATGTGCTCTCGTAGTGCCCTGAAGTCGAGTAGCAAGTCCAGAGACAAAAACGCCTTCGTCTCTGGATCTATCAACTTCCAAAAATCTGCGTTGTACAGACATGAGAAGAGTGATGATCACGTCATTGCTCAAGCCGCTGAAAAAAGAAGAGAGGAGATGGAAAGTGCGAAAGGTGCTGCAGTGAAACAGAGTTCACACGTTTTACGTCAGCAGATCGGTGCAGCTCTGATTCTGGCACAAGATGATCTTCCAGATACAAAATTTTCAAGCCTCCTTCGAGCTCAGGTAAGGAACACTTTTAGATTTTGATTGAAAAAAATAGATTTGCTTTTTTTTAAAAAAGACCTTGATATAGGCCTAGTTTGTTGTGTAACAGTCTGATAGTATGACATCAGTACCACACATGATAGATTCATTATCCTACATCTCCACCAGATCTACCACAATTTTAGGGGGTGCATGAGTTTCACTATTTCTACTGTTATTATTGTTATAATAAATTTCATAGTGCACATATTTGGTCACAAGAACAAGTGACTGCACATACATGAACTTTAACTTGCCTTCCTAATTACATTGATGCACAATCAGTAGTTCACCACTGAGGTAAGTAAATGGATCAGCTTGTAAACACACACACACACACACACACACACACACACACACACACACACATATGCATGTGTATTGTGTACACCAATTATCCCCTTCTCTTGTCTTAAAACACACACAAATGCATAAATCATGATAACGTACATTAATTTTCCTTCTCTCTTGTCACACACACACACACACACACACACACCACACACACTGATCATAGTCTCAAAAAGGTGTATCTGTGTTTGGATGCTATAGGCTCTGATGCAGTCTGATGACAAGAAGAGTGCTGCAGCCTCACAACAACAGATCTACACCAGTCATGTTGCTGTTGCTGAAATGCAGACATCTCTTGCTGCGGTTTGCAAGCAAAAGTTACTTGCAAGGTTTGAGGACAGCCCAAGGATTGGACACATGCTGGATGAGTCACTGGACATTGCAGTTAGGAAAAAACTGACAATATTCTGTAAAACTGTAGAAAATGGAGAAAGTGTGATTTCGTTTGGTGCAAATGTAGAGGTGTATGATGGAAAAGCTGAAACTATCAAAAATGCTTTACTTAACTTTTTGACAGATGTGAATGTTCCTCTGGAGAAAGTTTCAGGCATTGGCACTGATGGAGCTAATGTAATGATTGGACGCAAGTCTGGCTTGATAGTTAGGTTACAAGATCCTGACAGTGGCAATGCCAAAATTGTTGGAACCTGGTGTGTCGCTCACCGTTTGTCCTTGGTCTGCTTCTGGGCAGCCAAACAAGTTGCCTATTTGGAAACTGTGCAAAGCACCTTAGTTTCAATCTACTTGTTTTACAAGTACTCTGCCTGCAGATACAACAAGATCCGTGAACTGCAGAGACTCATGGACACAAAAGTCAAACAATTCAAAAAGCCAACTAATGTGAGGTGGTTGTCCTTTCAAGAAAGTGTTGACGCAGTTGTGTCCACGTGGGGATGTTTGTGCTTTACCCTAGAGTATGAAGCAGCCAGCTCGGCAAGTGATTCAGCTGCCAAAGCCAAAGGCCTGCTGAAGGTGGTCAAATCTTTCAAGTTTATTGCCACCCTTTGCTTTTTAAATGATGTGCTGCGAGTGTTGACAAGGTGCAGCAAGGTTTTCCAGAAAGATGATGTAGATATTCACCAAGTGCTTGATATGCTCAAGTCATCAGAAGAAACAATTGAGGACATGCCTGATCATCCTGGAACATGCCTGGCAGACTTCCTGGCACAGCATGATGCAGCAGGGGAATTTCAGGGTATTCCTCTTCAAGGCACTGATGCTGACATCAACCAAGTCAAGCAGGTTGCCAGACATTTCATTAACAATCTAAAAGACCAGATCAACCAGCGCTTCCCTGAATCCGACATGGTTGTTCTCAAGGATCTTGCCACCATTTTAGATCCACACCATCTGCCACAGGCTCAGGATCAGTTATGGGCACATGGTCAGGAACAACTGGGTAGATTGCTGGCAAAATATACTGAATTAAATGCGGAAGAGGCAAGACAGTCATTCCATTTTTTTAAGAGTGATGTGGAACCACAAAGGCAAGAACTTAAAAGAGATGTGCAAGCACATCATTTGCCAGTGTGCTGACATGTTCCCCGAGTTCTGTACGCTTGCACACATATCACTGACCATCCCCATCACATCTGTTCCAAGTGAAAGAGGTTTCTCGGCACAGAACCTGATCCACACTTCTCTCAGAAGTTCCTTGTCAGTGAAGTCAGTGGAGAACAAACTCCTCATCAAAAGCGAATCAAGACGGGCTTACTTTGACCAGGAAGACATCATTCACAGAGCATGCCAGCATTTCACTTCAGTCAAACAGAGATTTAAGTTAAACTGAGGACAGCATTTGAACTTAAGCGTGGAGATGATGTATTTTTGGTGTGTGTATATATGTGACCTTCCATCACGGAATGAGTCAGAACTCCACTGGACGTGTTTGCTGCTTGTGACCAAAATAGTGGATAGGGGTGTCAGGTATCGATTTTGGGATTTTGGAATAAACTGATACTTTAAACCTTCCTGCACCTGAAAATATCAGTCAAAAAATAATATTTGAGTCCCTTTCCTCATTAAAATCATATTTTAAAACACATACCCTCAAAAGTAAATCGCGATTTTTACGAAAAAAAAGCTCCGAAACGCGACTTTTCGGAAACCCGTCACCCCTCAGATTTTACAATAGACTGGTCAAGTCACATATCGTTGGCAAGCTCATGGTTTCGACCTTGAAACTGTGTCAACTATATTTAGCTTGACTGAAGCAGTTCTCCAATCAAATCGCTTGAAATAACAAAGCCGACGTAAACAAAACGTCACTAGGATGGCGATTCCATGCCTCTCATTGGTCGAGAAAAGCATATGACCCGTCTCCTCCAACCGGCGTTCACATTAAGAAGAAAATGGCGTCTTCCTCTGACAAGGCAAAGTTGGTATCGATAGCTCTAAATTCTGCTCGTAATGCTAATATTCTGGATACTGATGACTCGGAAGATCTTCAGTCATTGATCGAGGATTATTTGGCAACCGATTCCAATGCCAGTGAAGAAATCTTCGATGAAAACGCAACCGATGATGACGAAAATCATGAGGATGAAACAGGTGAAGAATGTTCGTCGAAGGAAAACACCTCGGCCAACACCAAACCAGACAACTCGGATTTTGGGGCACAATCTCAAGATCAGAACAGTGATTCAGATTCAGGCGAAGAAGATATTGTGAACGATACTTCAACTCCCATGCTTCATGTTGATATCAGCGACTCTGTTAACCTGAATGCCGACTCCGAGTACGAGAAAGTTCAATCCTTTGACTGTAAATGCAAACTGCTTGGACAGGCTACAAAACAGATGAAAACTGATACCTGCGAAGGAGCTTCGTCAGTCCCATTGAAACACGGTTGCATTGCACAGTTTTCTACAGATGAACTACTGGCAAACCGACTGAATATGGCCGAATTTAATGAAGGTGAGAAATAATGTTGGAAGTGTGTATGCATGAGTGTGTTTAGAGGATTGTAAAGTGGAAGAGGGCTTAATAATAGTATACACTTACTATGGAGTTTTGTGGCAAACCCTTGCAGTATGGTTTTCTTTTTTTTTATCAGAGAAAACATGCAACATTTAAGTGTGTGTGTGTGTGTGTGTGTGTGTGTGTGTGTGTGTGTGTTCAGGGTGTGTGTGTTCAGAGTGTGTGTGTGTTCAGAGTGTGTGTGTGTTCAGTGTGTGTGTATGTGTGTTCAGTGTGTGTGGTGTGTGTGTGTGTGTGTGTGTGTGTGTGTGTGTGTGTGTAAGAGGACTTAAATTCAGAGTACTTTAATTACTAACACTATGCACTTACAGTGCAGTTTTGTAGCCCCTCCTCCCCCCCCCCCCCCCCCCCCCAAAAAAAAAAAATCATTATGGTTTTGGTTTTAGTTTCTTGTTTTTGTTTTTATCAGAGAAACATAACATTTAAGTGTGTATGTGTGTGTTGTAATGTATAGATTGTCTGTCTTTTTCCAGCGGAGAAAGACAATATCTTACTGGACATACTAGCAGGCACGCCAAGGAACACTGGTGAACTGACCTGCTTGAGGCCTTCTCGACAAACCAAGCGGAAACTTCCAAGGACTTCTTATCTTCATGATGGCAAGAGAGTATGCAGAGAAACCTTTAAATTTATTTATGGGTGAGTATAATTTTGTATGAGAATGGAAAACATCTTTACACAAAGAATTACTACTAATACTACTTTAATTCTTTGTTGGGCCATGTCTTATTTCCTCATTTTGGTATAGATTTTTTCCTTTTTGCTTATGCTTAGATAACATTTTTTTAAATTCTAGTTATGACAATACCTAATAAAAGACTGTAAGTTTAACATTAATGGCATAAACTATGACAAAGCCTGCTGTTAGGTTTATTGATTAAAAATATAACTTAAAAAATCTACTAATATATCAGTATCAGTGTAGATTACAAGCAGCCCACCTCTCTCTCTATCTGTGTCTGTCTGTCTCTCCCTCTCTCTTTTTTACTTTGGTGTGTGTGTGGTGTGTGTGTGTGTGTGTGTGTGTGTGTGTGTGCACATGCACTCACATATAACTGATACACTCTGAGTCTCTCTGTCTCTCTCAAACATGCATTCAAATCATGTACACATACACACATAATTATTTTATACTAACATAAGCAGTAAATAATGAAATTATATGTATATGTGTACTGTATAGTTTGATCTCTCCTTTTCTTTGTTCACAGTTTTTACAGTGCTTGTTCATCACCTTTATCATTGCATTTATTTTCTCTGTGTGTGTGTGTTTCAGCATCAGCCAGAACAAATTGACTGCACTGACCAAACATTACCATGAAAATGGCATGATTCCAAGGGTCAAGAAGTGGGGAGGAAGAAAGTTCAATACCAAATCCCTGACACCAGATGACACGGAGAGAATTGTGATGTTCCTGCGCCAGTTTGCTGAGGACCATGCATTGCTGTTACCTGGCCCAGTCCCTGGTTTTAAACGGAGTGACATCAAAATTCTACCCACCTCCCAGACCAAGATGAACCTCTGGAGACATACCACAGGATTGCACAGGCACGAGGTACTTTGTCTTGAATGTTTTATTCCTTAGAATTTATTATAAAATAAATATCTGTGAACTCTGTGCTAAAATGTATTGGGGTTAAAAAAAATCAAAATTCAAGAATAATGTTTTAACTGAAAAGAAATTTTTTTTAACACCAATTTGGAATAATTTGGTTTGAAAAGAGTGATTTTTGGTATGGAAATTTTAGTAATCCACTAATTGTGACTTTATGGATTTAGTTTAAAAACTTTTTCCAGATTTCTTACCTCAAGAGTTGTAGGATTTTGTTAACTGGGATATTATTTTAAACAGAAGAAAGAAGAGGCTTTGCGTGAACCCTCTCTGCACAATAACAGTTGAATTTTTTATGTTAAAATATTTTGAGCAATAATGGAGTGTATTATTCTTGCTGTCTTGCAAAATAATGATGTTTTTGCTTTGATTTTGCTGATATTTTAATTCATTTTAACCCCATTCAAGTTTGACTGTATGGTGCTTTGATTTTTTTCTCTAAAATTGTAAAAAAAATAATAGGCAAAACTCATTAATTTAATCTGCAACATTTTATTTGACTGCCAGAATTTTGCTAAAAATGTTTTGATTTGGTTTTTTTTCTTTAACAAAAAAAAAAGTGTTTTTTTTTTTCCATTTTCATGTTTATGAGGCATGTTTTACAGGAATTTTAAAATTTTATTCACAGGTCACCGAGCTGTTGGCAAGTCCACATTTATGAATGAATGGAAGAAACATGTTCCACACATTGTTGTGGGCAAGCCCATGACTGACCTCTGCTGGCAGTGCAAACAGAACAACGACATGATACGTCGTGCAGCTTTGGAGGACCTGGATGACATCAGGCGAATCCATCACGAGCATGGAGAACACTTGGACACTGTGGACAAAGAACGAAAGTTGTACAAAGCCATGGTGGAATCCTCAAGGACAGCTGCAGCTGCTGCTGGGATCACACAGCTGGGTCCACATGCTCCAAACTCCATGCAGGCCACCATGCATTACAGTTTTGATTTTGCCCAGCAGGTCCACATCCCCAGCAGTCCCCTTCAGCCTGGGCCCATTTACTTCCTTGTGCCACGCAAATGCGGTATCTTTGGAGTATGTGCAGAAGGTCTGCCTCAGCAGATCAATTATCTAATTGATGAAGGCATGTGCAGCAATAAGGGCTCCAATATGGTCATCTCCCTGCTGCATCACTTCTTTGAAAAATATGGTCTGGGAGAAACCAACATGGATCTGCATTGTGACAATTGCAGTGGGCAGAATAAGAACAAGTACATGATGTGGTATCTGGCATGGAGAATAATGAAGAAATTACATAATGAAATTTCCATCAACTTCATGCCAGCAGGACACACAAAATTTGCCCCTGACTGGTGTTTTGGGCTTCTGAAGCGCAAATTTAAAAAGGATGAGGTCCACTGCCTGGATGATATGTGCACCACTGTCAACTCCAGCACCAGGAGGGGGATCAATCGTGCTCAGCTGGTGGGGACTGAAAGTGGTGAAGTTCATGTTGAGGTGTACGACTGGCATAGCTTCTTCGATGGATGGTTCAAGTCATTCAAAGGCATCAAGGTGAAACACCACTTCCGATTTTCTGCTGCTGCTCCAGGTGTTGTATATGTTAAAGACAAGCTGGATGATGCTGAAGTGGAGCATCAGTTGGCATATTGTGCAAGAACAGCACAAACCCGCCTACTTGGTATGCCTCCTGTGATCCCACCTCCTGGTTTATCAGACGATCGTAAGAAGTACCTCCGACACAGCATCAGGCCCTTTGTCAATGAGATCTACAAGGATCTTATCTGCCCATAAGTGGTGTGTTTTGTGCTAAACATTGTAGATTGTGTATCACTGGGTACAGCTTCACTTAGTTTGTGGCATAAGACATTTCCAGGCAGTTGTGTGATCTTTGTGAAAACTTTGAATTTTTGGAAATTTCGGATTTTGTCAAGGGATTATTAAAATAATTCAGTCAGTTAAAGGTAAGAAAGTCTTTGTTTTCATTATTTTGTTTCTTTTGCATGTGTGTGTGTGTAATTGTTGTGGCCTTTTCAATGTTGCTACTAATATTGTCAGCCCATGAATTGTATGAGACAGTTTAACAACTGCAAAATTGTCAAAATATTGAATATTTGTCCCATTTTCAACCTGGTCCTATTTGTGGCACAATTCACCCATGAACACAAAAATCTGTTTTCAAGTTGTCATTTATGTAGTTAATATGTAAAATTTCATGAAGATTGAATAATGGTTGCTAAGGAAAATTCCAAGTTAAAATTGTGATTAGTTTTCCTTGGTTTTCTCAAAATGGCCGCTTAGAGGGGTACCATTTTCAAATCCCATAATCTCAAAAACTAATCAATATATTGAAATGGGGTTTTCACCAAAAGAAAGAGCATAAAAAATACATTTTATAATTGTATAAACCTGAAAATGACCAAATGGTGACAAGAGACTCATTCCGTGATGGAAGGTCACATATATATATGTGTGTGGTATTTTTGTGCAGGAATGTTTTCAATGCTAGTGGTCCTGGAACCAAAATTACACCAACAATGAGAGAGACAGAAAATACTTTGTTGCATTCCTCACTCAAATGTCCATTTTATTGTGTGCATTTCATATTTGTGTGTGTGCTTGTATTCTTTCCTTTTTTTGTTTTTTAGTTTGGTTTGCTTTGTTTATTTCCTATTTTTGCTTGTGTGCATTTTACATTTGTGTTTTTTTTTATTTCATTACTTAGATTTGTTTCCATTTTATTGCTTCTGACAGTTCTGCTTTTTTGTAATATGTTTATTACTTGTGTGTATTTTCTTTTCAGGATTGTTTTCCAGGGTAAGTGGGGTAAGGGTTAGAGATATACATCTCAAGAATCAGAGTGTGTGTGTGTGTATTCTTACTCTCTTTCTTTCTATCTCTCTCTGTTTCACTTTGTGTGTGTTTGGCTGAGAGAGAGAGAGAGAGAGAGAGAGAGAGAGAGAGATGTTAAGACTTTGAAGACATTGCAGCATCCTTGTCTGGATTCCCATGTTTTTTTTTAAGAAATGTTTTCAGAGAGAGAGAGAGAGAGAGAGAGAGAGAGAGAGAGAGAGAGAGAGAGAGATTCATTTACTCTGAAATGTTCAGATTATCAAGCCAATAATTAAAAACGCAAGAAATACTACATTTTCTGTATTGGTTAATTTTGTTCATGGGACTCTCTATACCCCCTCTGGGACCCTCTATAGCATCAGTGAAGGAGTCCCTGGGACCCCCTGTCTGTCAGTACAAATGGTAGCCCTGATAAGTATATTTTCTGTGACAGTACTGCCTTTGACAAGATGTATTTTCACATTGCTTTTGGCTAGACTGTGATTCTCTCTTTCTCCTTGCAGCTGAGCTGAAGGCATCAAAGGGAGAGGAGGTCGCTGTTTCCTGCGATGGAACCTGGCAGAGGAGAGGTTTCCAGTCAAAGAATGGGGTGTTTACAGTTCTCAGTGTGGACAAACAAAATTCAAAAGTCATCGACACTGTTGTCATGTCCAACTACTGCGATGCATGCGCGAAAAATAAGAAAAAGAGGACAGAAGAGGACTTCACTGAGTGGAAGCAGACACACGCCCCTAACTGCGACAAGAATCATGAAGGGTCAGCAGGCAGCATGGAGCCAGCAGGAGCTGTGACGGCGTTCAGACGAAGTGAGGCTCTTCATGAACTGAAATATGTTTCTTTTTTGGGCGATGGGGACAGCAAGTCTTTCTCGTCTGTGAGTAAAGCTGAACCCCCCATTTATGGGGATGTAGACATTGAAAAGCTTGAGTGCTGTGGCCATGTCCAAAAAAGAATGGGGAGGCAGTTGACCAACAAGGTTGCAGCACTGAAGAAAGAGAAATACCAACATATGGGAAAAACTATGACTGGGATTGGTGGGAAGGGGGGGCTGACAAAAAAGATGATTTTGAACATTCAAGGGCACTATGGGGCTGCAATCAGGAACAATGTAGGGGATGTGAGGGCCATGCAGAGGGACATCTGGGCAATATGGGAACACAGGAATAAAGTCCATACTAACTGTGGTGTGTGGTGTCCGTCAAAAAAGAATCCTCCTACAGATCCCAACAGAAATGCACTGCCACCCTATGTCTGCCAAGCCATCAGACCAGTTTTTGAGACACTGTCCTCTGACACACTTGCTTTCCAAGTGTGCTCATGGGGGTACCCAAAACACTAATGAAAGCTTCCACAACTTGATATGGGAACGCTGCCCGAAAACTGGTTTTGTCGGTCGCCCTCGTCTCACATTGGCTGTGTCTGATGCAACAATTGCATACAATGATGGAGAGATGGGCCGCCTGAGCATTTTTACCAAGTTGGGGATGCCAGAAGGACACCATACCACCAAGTGTTTCCATGAGCTGGATGGGGGGAGGATCAAGGCGGCTGGAGCAAGACTTCAACCAGCAGATCGTCGAGCCCGAAGACTAGCGGCCGCCCAGGTTACAGAAGGCCAAGAGGAGTTTTACCAGGCAGGTGCTCATGAATAGTTCAGGTCAGTGTTATTTTATCATTTCAGAACTTGGAGGAGGCAGAAAAACAGCATGGTTTGCAAGAGAAAGTCTGCAAAGCTATTATTACATGTGTACCAAACTTTCAAAGCCGATTTTCTCAAAACTGCGTTTTCACGTACTCGTGTCACTAATGTCATCATATTTCATTTAATTTTTGTCCAAACAACTTGAAATTTTGTGGAGATCATCTTGATGCTGTGTTCTTTGAAATGACCTAAAATCAAAGGTCTGGGTCATGTCAGTAAAGTTTTCAAAATGTTCACTTTTAGTTGTACTTGAATGATCACTCACTTACAGCTAATATACATTAGGACTCTGAATTTAGGTCATTTTATAGATATCACATTTTTCTAAAACCATGCAAAATTTGAACACTCCAAGTGTAATAGTGTGTGTGAGAGTGACAACCCCAACGCCATGATTTTATTTTGTGTCGTTACCCCATCCCATTTAAAGCACATATTGTAAGATTAAAAATATGCCCAGATGTAAATGGTTATTACCTACTGCTAGCACAATAACCAAGGAAGGTTATCACCAATTTTCATCAAAATCTGTGCATATGGTGAAATAAACCCAAAGAACATTTTTGAACGATTTTTTCAAAAATCGACCTTGTTACCTTGCCTTAAAAGAATGGACCGTCAAGCCCCTCAAGTAATGAAAGCTCTAGCAAAGGAGATGATTGCCAACCAATACAACCCCAGTGAGTGGACCCACGTCTTCACAGATGGATCCTCAGAAGGAGCAGTCAAGAATGGAGGAGCAGGGTTCTTCATCAGACACACCAATGGAAGATTGACACACAAGGCCTTCCCTACTGGAAAGATCTCCAACTACAGAGCGGAGACAATAGCACTGCTCCACGCAGTGAGGATCTTTCTGAGACCAGGCAGCCCATCGCAGAAGATTGTCTTCTTCACAGACTGCCGATCTCTGCTGCAGGGACTTCAGAACACAAGAAATGAACAACATACGCAAGACATCAAGGCTGCCCTCCATGAACTCTCAAAACAGTCTGTCATTACACTTCAGTGGATTCCGTCTGACTGTGGGATCATGGGCAACGAAAAAGCTGATGCTCTCTCCAAGGCAGGCAGCAAAATGGAGCAGTTCAGCCACCCCGTGACCTACAGGGAGGCCAAGACCATCATCCCCAACCAGTTTCAGTCCCAGTTGAAGAGAAGGCTGGGTGCAGAGAGTGGTGCTGACCCGATCCACCAGCTCCAAAGGCACCAGCAGACAATCCTCTTCAGACTGAGGATCGGCCACTGCAGACTGCTGAGCCACCTTAACCGCCTGAAGATCACCTACACTGACCAGTGTCCATGCGACACCGGACCCCAGACCCCTGAACATGTCCTCCTGCGCTGTCCTACTCATGCAGCTCTACGACACAAAACCTGGCCGGGGGGGAGAGGAGTTACAGGCGCAGCTTTGGGGAGCCCATTCTGACCTGGAGAAGACCGCGGGCTTCATCATGGCGGCCGGGTTACAAGTCTGACGCATCCAGCTTCAATCGAACGCAGAAGAAGAGGAAGACACTGGTAAGAAAGTAGTCAAAGAGTTGCAGGGTACTCGAGACAAAAGTTCTCCTCTTTCACAAAGGATGGGAAAGATAGAAAAGCAAGGCTGACAGAGAAATGTTTCCAGTTGCGAATCGACTCTATCTGCACTTTGCACATCTATAACCTTTGTCAAAAGAAACGCGAAAAACAATCCTTTACTGTCGCTTCTGGAAACAGACTATAGTGTGGAGTCTGGGTCTGTGGGTCAGGCATGTTGAAGACTGGTTTCTTTATGTGCTTTCGTTTTCATCAGATTCGGCTGTGGTCAGTGTGGTTAGTGAGGCACGTGGGAACTGCTATTGCGGTTGTTCAAGCTTCTACACTGTAGCCAAGACACAACCCGTGAAAAAGATGCTCCTGCTCAGAATACTGCTCACATCTCCAAACTGAAATGGGTTGAAAAACAGGAGCGCATCAAAGGTGCAACACACAGGTAAAAAAGCAAGATGCCGCGTCTCACGAAAAATGACAGAGAACGGGCCATTGGTATGTTGTACGCAGGCTCGTCAGCCCAGGTGATCGCAGCCAGACTGAATGTCCACCACTCGACAATTTATCGACTGAGGAACCGCTATCTGGTGACTGGCTCCACAGCAGACGCTCCACGAGCAGGCCGACCACAAGCGTTGACCGCACGGACACAGAGACAGGTGGTGCGCTCATTTAGGAATGACCCCTACCAAAGCGCTTCCACCACTGCCAGGCACAACACGTCGCCATCAACAATAATTCGTCTGCTGCGTCGAAACCACCTTTTTTGTCGCCGTCCATATCGGGGTTCGAGATTGACTGCACAACACAGACTCCATCGGCAGAACTGGGCCAATCAACACGCGAACTGGGCAGCAGAATGGAATGAAGTGCTGTTCAGTGACGAATGCCGAGTCTGCGTTGACAAGGTTGATAACAATGATCGGGTCTGGAGACCACGGGGTCAGCGCTTTAATGCCCGTCACATCAAGGAACACAATTTTTGGGGTGGACCATCAGTCATGATGTGGGGTGGCCTGTACGGTCAACAGCTTGTAGGCCCGGTTTTTTTTCAGCTGCAGCGAGGTCAGGGAGGAGGGGTGAATGCAGCACGTTACATCAATCAGGTGCTGCAGCCAGTTGTCGTCCCTTTCTTCCAAAGAAACCAGGCTCACGAGTTTCAACATGACAATGCCCGGCCACATGCTGCACAAGCCGCGCAACAATTTCTACGACGGAATCAAATTCCCACAATGGTTTGGCCAGCTTGCAGTCCAGACTTAAATCCCATGGAACAAGTCTGGGCATACTTGAAGCGCAGCATTAACAAACAACCCCGCCGACCAGGAAACGCCGTCGAACTCCAACAAGAAATTGTCCGACAGTGGAACAGAATTCCACCAGCTTTCCTGCAGCGCTTAGTGGTCTCCATGCCGAACCGCTGCCGATTGGTCATCAACAACGCAGGGCGTCAAACCAGATATTGACAGCATGCACTATCCCATGTCCCGTTCTGCTGTTACCTCGGTCCTTTTCAGGACCAATTCGAAATCCAAACAGAGTTGATTTCTGTCATGTCCCTTCTCTCTTCAGACCCTCTCTCTCTCCCCCCCCTCTCCTGTCTCTCTCCCCCCTCTCTCTCTCCCCCTCTCTCTGTCTCTTTCCCCCCTCTCTCTCTCCCCCTCTCTCTGTCTCTTTCCCCCCTCTCTCTCTCCCCCTCTCTCTGTCTCTTTCCCCCCTCTCTCTCTCCCCCTCTCTCTGTCTCTTTCCCCCCTCTCTCTCTCCCCCTCTCTCTGTCTCTCCTCCCCCCTCTCTCTCTCCCCCTCTCTCTGTCTCTCTCCCCCTCTCTCTCTCCCCCTCTCTCTCTCTCCCCCCCTCTCTCTCGTCTCTTTCCCCCCTCTCTCTCTCCCCCTCTCTCTGTCTCTTTCCCCCCTCTCTCTCCCCCTCTCTCTGTCTCTTTCCCCCTCTCTCTCTCCCCTCTCTCTGTCTCTCTCCCCCTCTCTCTCTCCCCTCTCTCTGTCTCTCTCTCTGTCTCTCTTTCTCTGTCTCTCTCACTTTGTGTCTCTTCGTCCCTCTTTCTGTCACTTTCTCTCTCCGGATACACTCATGCGTGGAGTGTTTTTATCGACTATGCATGCTTTGCACGTACGCAGACACCAAACACGGGAAATGTGACATTGAACTGTCTGCCGTCCAGGTCAGCTATGGTCCGTTTCAAACTAGCCTTTTGGGTCGCTTCGTTGGAGATCGTTTCGCGTTTCTTTTGACAAAGGCTGTATATATCAGTTCTTCCCACCCTGAAGAAGTATGTTCTCTTCTTTCAGAAGAAAGAGCCATCAATGCACCAGCTCCATGACCAGCAGCATGAGCTTTTCAACGAGTTCTGTGCCCGTTTTCAAAAACCAGAAGCTCTGACAAAGATACCCCATAAAGTCTGCATTGAGGATGCCCAGAATCAGAAGTCTGAAAAAGCCACGTTCTTTCCCAGTAAAGCTGCAGAGTTATTGGCAACAAGGGAAGGCGTCAGTCGCATGAAGAAATTCATGCACAAGTTGAAAGAAGCTTATATTGCCTGTGCCTTGAGCCTCCAGAGAAAAATGCCAGTCAACAATGCAGTTTTGAAAGGCTGTGCTGCCCTGGACTGGACTGTTAGGACTACTTCTACTGCCCAGAGCTTCATTTCAATGTTGTGTGGTAGTTCCCATATAATCCGATTCTGTTAATATAGTAAAGAACTCGCCCTGTTTTTGTACTAAATATCTCATTTTAATTTTCTTTTAACGCTATCCAGCCGACAGCAACACAACAGCGCCATTCCTGCACGCCGCACACCGTGCACAGCGCGCATTCCCTGCTGACGCACAGATTTGGCCACTTTCTAATTATATTTTTACGGTAGCTCTACAACAACTGACAGTCTTGTGTTAGGTGTCACAGGAAAGAACAAACACTCAACTCCCCTCATCACCAGATCCACTTTGTAATACGATTTCAAGCACTTCATTGAGCGAGAAATCGCTAACCACCCCTTCGCCTGACCGAGATTTCTTCTCACACAGGAAACACGTGCCGCGCGCGGCGTGCCGGTTTTGCCAGTTCTTTGTTTCAAACATGCTGAGGTCAGCCAAGTTCATAATAGGCCACTGAAAGTATGGTCGACAACTCGTTCCAACATCCCCAAGACTAGTTACAGTGCTTATTTCCCTTCGACCGTTTCATGGAAAGTGTAGGAATTTTTTATGTTCCCGTCGTGTGGTTGTGGGTAACACGGAGTGTACTGCTGTCTGTCCGTTACCCGGACTTGGGCGACTCGCCTCAAGGGAGAGAAATCCTGTTACCCACATTGAACGACTCGGCTGGAAAAAGTTAACTCTTGCATATAAAGGTTATAAATATTCCCTGGTATGTTAAATTTTTTTTTTTCCCATTACGTCAATTTGTCCTATTGCTTTCCAAGGTTCAGGACATTATGGCCTACTGATTTCTTTCCTTCAGGACAGTCTGTCCTATTACTTCTACAACCTCGGTACATCACCGTGTATGTATAATACAAAAAAAGTTATATAAGCATTTGTATTATTGGGTTTGGTGGCCATCTTGGATCGTTACCATGGAAATGGACAGAGTAAATTACACAACAAGACAATTTTTGGCTTTCTTAGCAAAAGTACTTTAAACACCACATCAAAGTTTGTCATGATTTATTATGATTTTGGGCCAAATTTTGGTTGCCATGTTTGGCCTTAAATAAGTGGGTGTGGTAAAACTACGGAGTTATGTCCCTTACCGTATGATTTCGGTCTAAGTAAGGCCAGTAAGGTGCATACCGAAGGGGTTAATAGGCAAGCACCCAGCCCGACCGGAAGTCACACTGCCAAAAGGTTGAGCGCCTGCGAGTGCCCGGTAAATGACCAAGCAGTTTATGGGGGCAGCCATATTTACCATGGGAACGGAGATCAAACAAGAACGTGACTTCCTTTTTCCTGCTTATTTCCACTTCCTTTTGCAACAAACTGCGTGTCGATCAGTGCAGTGGTTGTCGAGTTACTGGATTTTCATGTTTGCCTAGCAAAGTAGCGTTCCTCAGCACGGCTGCAGAAAGATCTTGACATTCCATCATGGGATACAGTGACGAAGAGGAGTTGGATTGTGAAGGGTTTACGCCAGCAGACTTGATAAAAGTGCAGCCTGCCGATGAGGGTGACCTAGATATCGATTAGGATGATGTGGCTCATTTCATAAACCACGATTCTTCGGAATCAAATTCGGAAGATGATGAAGAAGCATCAGAGCGATAACACCGTGAAGTCACAAGTATGTGGTCTAATTCATTGAGTGATTTTGAAATTGATGAATTTTGTGAAGATGTAGAGCCAAAACATTGTCTACCGGTTGATGCTATGCCTCTCGATTATTTTAATCTCCTTTTACCAGCATCGTTTTTACAGACTTTGGCTGAAGAAACAAATCACTATGCTCAGCAAGTTCAGGAAGAGAAAAGAAAACTAGATTCGAAATGGCGTGCAGCAACAGCTGAAGAAATGAAGTGGTATATTGCTACAGCAACAATGATGGGAATACACAAGCTGCCAAGACAGAGACTGTACTGGTCTAGTGTTGTTGTTGTTGTTGTTGTTGTCGTACCCTGGCTAAAAGACTCCAGGGATCATCCGAACAGCCGAAGCATTTGAATACTATGGCACAAATGCATCAGCTGGGATGAGAACATTACGTGTGTGACCGTTTTTGATTACCCCGCCACATGGGCAGCCACACTCCGACTTCGGGGGATTTGGGAGACTGATAATGTTATGCTAGGAGCTTGTCACGACTGAAGACAATCCCCACATAACTATGCAGAGCATAACAACATTTTGATGTAGCCTTGGTGTTCTGGCCTATGTCAATTGGTCTGACACAGCCTTAAGCCAAGGCGTGTACTGGTCTAGTGATGACAGACTTCGTGTTCCTGCAGTTTCAGCACTGATGAGTGAGAACAGGTTCTCCAAGATTGGCCGGTACTTGCATTTAAATGACAGGATAAAATATATTCCACGTGGCCAACCTGGATATGACCCCCTTTTCAATGTACAACCACTCATTGAAATCTTACAACAAAAATTCGCAGATCATTACAAACCAAATAGGGAAATAAGTATTGATGAAGCAATGGTCAAGTTCAACGGCAGGCTCCACTTCAAGCAGCACATCAGACAGAAGCCTACTCCTTGGGGGTGAAAGTCTGGTGTTGCTGTGACCCAAGAAACGGCTACCTCCTGGACTTTGATGTCTATACGGGCAAGACCAACCACACTGCCAGAGGTAAGTCCTGTTTTTGTTCTTTATTTTCTCTTTCAAATGATCGCATACATTTTTCTTTTTCTTTATTTGAATAACATTTTTCTTCTTTTTCTTTAATGAGTTTTTGATTTCACTTGTAATTCTGTGTGTGTGTGTGTGTGTGTGTGTGTGTGTGTGTGTGTGTGTGTGTGTGTGTGTGTGTGTGAGGGGTGGTGGAGTTTATTCATTTTATTGTCCGTTTGGTTAGGATGTGCATTTTGTAATTGATATTATAAAAATTTTTTGTCTAAATATATATATATTTTTTTTAATGGTAAGAGTTATTCTTTGTAACTCTGTGTGTGTGTGTTGTATGTGTGTGTGTGCGTGTGTGCGTGTGCGTGTTTGATTCAATTACAAGGTTCGAAATAATAATATTAAGCATATGAATTATAATACTGAGCATATGATTAAGCATATTAAATGCATATCATGTTGCAGGTGCCAAAGAAATGTACATCCTTGGGGTTCTCAGTTCTTGCATGAGGAAAGGATCAACAACTGAGTGCTCCAAATGGAAAGTGCAGCATGACAGGCAATGAGTGAAGTCCACCTACAGTTTGCTGTCCCGCACTGTACGCAAAGATGCATTTTTGTTCCTACCTGGGTAAGCTAACGAACAGTTTGATATATCCGACTTCTAGATTTTTTTTTCTTTTGTGCCTGCAATAAATTCTTTTTTTAATTATGTGTTGTACTGTTACATCCAAAAGTATTGCAGCACTACTCACATTTTATGGTAGAAGTTGTACTAATTGAAAAGAAATTGATTTTGAGTGCACACGCACACACATGCACACACACACACACACGCACGCACGCACACACTTACTTTTTCTGGCAGATAAGAGTACAAAAATTAACCCTTTTTAATACTAATTACTTTTGAATAACAATAACAATTAAAAATGATTTATTGTTATGTCATTATCATCATTATCATCATTAGTGTGTGTATATGTGAGAAGGATTTATCTTAATGACTTATTTTATGATTGTTTCAGAATTAGTCAGAACCTTCTGACATGCCTAAGCAAGCACTACCAGACCGAGGGCTTGGTGCAACCGACAAAAAGAAATGGTGGGCGCAAAAACACCACCAGAAGTCTCCAGTTTGAGGACACTCAAGCTGTGAAGCAGTTTATCTGCAATTACGCAGAAGACCATGCTGTCAGCCTTCCCGGCCGAGTTCCAGGATTCAAGCGGGAGGATATTCGCTTGCTGCCTTCAGCTGTCCCCAAGAGTGGCATCTACAGATGGTATGCTGATCATGCCACTCAGACAGGACTGCGAGTTGTCAGTGACCCCACCTTTCATCAACTGTGGCTCGAGCTGTGTCCATACATTGTTGTGGCGAAACCCATGACTGATCTGTGTTGGAGATGCCAACAGAACAATGCACGGATTTTCCGAGGTGTTTCTATAACTGACCAGGAAAAAATGACTGCTGCTGGAGCAGCAACACCATCTAAGCCAGGTGGACAGTGAGCGCCAGTTGTACCGCCAGATGACACAGGAGGCAAAAGCGACAGTTCAGGAACAAGGCCTGCAGCACCTTGAGCCTACTGCTGCAAACACCGGGGAGTATACTATGCACTACTCCTTCGACTTTGCACAGCAGGTGCATATTCCAAGCATGGCGGCACAACCTGGACCAATTTATTTCTTAATCCCCCGGAAATGTGGCATTTTTGGTGCAGAGGTGATTCTAGGATTCCAAAAAAGGGGGCCCAAGGGCCCCCTCAGTGTAAAAAAGGGGGCCCCCCAGGGGGGCCTAAATTTTAACTATATAATTTCTATATTTTTCAACGGCAGGTACTACTAGTGTTATAAATTGTTAACTCATAGTATTAGTAATCATTCAGAGGATTTACTTGAAGTAATCCACTCCATCCAGCAAAGCACCACACAGAAAATCCCAGATCCAGGTTGAAGGCAACAAAGTTCTCCATTAAATTTTTTCTTTGTGACTGCAGTGTTTGTCTCCTCTGTGTCTGGCTTCGCTGTACTACTGTCCACAAGCGTCTCTGAAGCGGTCCCTGACTCAGTCTCAGGCATGTCGCTTGCAGACACAACACTGTCTGGTTTTGATGACGAAAATCCCGAACCACCATCATGATCACAGAAACTTGACACAGGCTCCGATTCCCGCTCGCATGACGAAACAGAACTAACCCGGTCGGACTGACAGTCTGATTGCGATCGCGTATCTACATCTCCACTGTCGGCACTGGCACTCGTTGAAGGATAACTAGGCGGCTGCTCAGTGACGGTCGAACACTCGCTTTGTACATCCAAAGAATCATCTGCCTCTCCTCCTCTCTTCGATTTCTTCGCCCCTCGGGTAAAAGAAAAATCCAACAACGTGCCTCGTTTCGCCATGATGGAACCTCAGGCAGAAACGCAGGGCTGCCGTACCGCGAGCTGTGATTGGCTGAAAGCAAACTCTCCAACCAATCGCTGACTATACAGACATGCGTTTACATTCAGTTCCTACTGCTCATGCGCACAAGGCTGACCTTGACATAGCTGATAGCTCGATGACAGCTTCGCTTGGTTCGCTCGGTAGATTACTAGGCCAAGCGGACGCGAGATTAAAAAGGCAAGGGAGTGAAAAAATATTAGCGCAGTCACGACTGGCGAGCGCGGCATTTCTTGTTTGTGTGCGGAGCAGCGGCCGCGCTGGGCTTACGGTTTTTGCGTCTTTCGATTTTTTTAAGCGGTATTCCGCTAATTCCGCGCTCTAGAATCACCTCTGTTGGTGTGTGTTGTGAAGGCTTCCCTACCTAATTCATGAGGCAGTGAGCACCAGCAAGGGCAGCAATGCTGTCATTAGTTACCTGCACCATTTCTTTGAAAACTATGGCCTGGGAGAGAAAAAAGTGGCTCTGCATTGTGACAACTGTTCAGGTCAAAACAAAAACAAGTATATCTTGTGGTACATGGCGTGGCATGTTCAGAGGGGCCTTCACTCTGAAATAACCTTGAATTTTATGCCTCCTGGCCACACGAAATTTTCTCCTGATTGGTGCTTTCGCTTCTTGAAACGGTGTTTCAAGAGACAGGATGATATCTCCTGTTTGGATGACCTTGCCCGGACAGCTGAGTTGAGCACACCAATCTCCAGGGTAAATATACCTCAGCTTGTTGGCCGGAAGGATGTAACTGTGATTGTTCCAACCTACAACTGGCAGGAGTACCTGACACCAGTCAACAGACAGCTGAAAAATATCAAGCCTGTAGGACACTTCAGATTTACAGCAACACATCCAGGCACAGTGTTTTACAAAACCACCACTGCTGATGAGGAGAAACAGTTTCAGCTTGCAACTCTGGCAGATTATGCAGCACTAGGTCCAATGCCTGCTGTGATGCCACCACCTCTTCTGAGTGATGCTTGCAAGCAATATCTCTTTCAGCACATTCGGCAATATGTTTGAGAGGATGTCAGACATCTTGTGTGCCCAGACCCTGGTCAACATCATGACGGCAATGTGTAACAGTGTGCAGATGTGGTATCTTGACTGCTGTTCCTTTTTCTTTCAAAATCACCTCTTTTGTGTACAAAACTGCTGGTTGCAGTTTGGAAAAAAAAAAGAAATCTTATATAAGTTGCTGTGAACATTTCAAAGAGGATTTGTGTCAGCAAGTGTCTTTCATTCAAAGTGTTTGCATTGGATTACTTTGGACACGTTTGCTGCTTGGTATGTAGATTTTTTTCATTTAAAACTATTGTTTTCCATTAATATCTAACAGCATGGCATGACTGATACAAGATTTAATAGTTTAGAAATAACTTTGATTGAAATATGCAGCTGACCTGTGTATGTATGCAGATCAATTCAAGGCACTATTCTCAGTCACTAATTTTTCTCTCACGGCATGCTTTTTGTGTCAGAAAAAGGGATATATAAAAACTTAGATAACAAGACAACTACAACAGATTTTCACACCAATATGTGTGTGCTATTGTGGCATGATGTGTTTTACCATGGTACAAAATTTGGTAAAGATTGGTGAAGTAGAAATACCTGTTGCTAAGGTAAAACTTCACTGAAGTGGTGACAATTTTCAAACTTGATTTTCTCAAAATGGCCGTTTGCAATGTTACACACTTCAAACACCCATAACTTCCTTATTTTTAGGAGTAGAATGATAAATTTCACATGAAAAGAAAGGTAATAATCTGGACATTTTGAAAATCACAATATCCTAAAATCTGTTAATTTCACCTTAAGACTCATTTTGTGAAAACAGGTGACATATTTTATGCAAAAAACGGCAACAAAATGGCCGTCAATGTCAATATATGCACAAAATTTTTTTTTTTTTTACATGTGGGCTTTTGTTTCTGGTTAGATTATACATAATCAGTGCATTTTCCCAACTTAAAAACCAATAAACTTTTTTTTTCTTATTTCTGTGTAGCAGTGTGACCTTAAATAAGCGAGTGTGGTAAAACTACGGAGTTATGTCCCTTACTGCATGATTTCGGTCTAAGTAAGGCCAGTAAGGTGCATACCGAAGGGGGTTAATAGGCAAGCACCCACTAGCGCCCGACCGGAAGTCACACTGCCAAAAGGTTGAGCGCCTGCGAGTGCCCGGAAAATGACCAAGCAGTTTATGGGGGCAGCCATGTTTACCATGAGAACGGAGATCTAACAAGAATGTGACCTTGTTTTTCCTGCTTATTTCCACTTCCTTTTGCAACAAACTGCGTGTCGATCAGTGCAGTGGTTGCCGAGTTAATGGATTTTCATGTTTGCCTAGTATGTGTGAGAAGGATTTATCTCAATGACTTATTTTATGATTGTTTCAGAATCAGTCAGAACCTTCTGACACGCCTAAGCAAGCACTACCAGACCGAGGGCTTGGTGCAACCGACAAAAAGAAGTGGTGGGCGCAAAAACACCACCAGAAGTCTCCAGTTTGAGGACACTCAAGCTGTAAAGCAGTTTATCTGCAATTACGCAGAAGACCATGCTGTCAGCCTTCCCGGCCGAGTTCCAGGATTCAAGCGGGAGGATATTCGCTTGCTGCCTTCAGCTGTCCCCAAGAGCGGCATCTACAGATGGTATGCTGATCATGCCACTCAGACAGGACTGCGAGTTGTCAGTGACCCCACCTTTCATCAACTGCAGGGCTGCCTACCCCCTTCCGCCTCTTTCAGGGACATACTTTTTCAAAACCAGGGACACCGACTGATTTCCAGGGACACATGCAGCGGTAGCACATATCACAACCACATCAACATTAAAGTGAAAGCTTACCTTTATTTACACTGTGTACAACTTCTACAATGCTACTTTGCTTCTAGCGCACTGAAACTTCTTTGCGATGTCCGAGTCAGGAAACATCAATTTAACGCATCTGTTTAGCTTGTCCAGCGCAGCCATGGGCAAATTCAGTTCAGCTGCAAGGTCAACCATCATCGTTTCAGCTCTTATGACGTCAAAAGTTTCCTGACTGGCTGACGTCTGAGCGCGCTGAAAGACTCCGCTAATGTTACAAGATTTCTCGCTCTCACGGATTTTCGTGTTCTTCTTGTGCTTTTCAGTGGCGACATGACAGGTTATTTCATCCCTACCTCCAGATCCGATGGAGAACTCACACGCACAAATTTCACAAGACGTGTAAGTCTCGATCTTGCCACGCTTGATGAACGGCCAGGTTTCCGTATATTTTGACAGGAATGTCTGCCGACGTTTCTTCTTCTTGAGAGAAGCCCCATAGTCGAGATCGCCGTCGGCATTTTTACGCTTTGGTGTTTCGCATCCATTTTTCTCGCTTTCAAAACTCGGGAAGACGGTGTATGCGCATGCGCACTGGTCAGTTCGGCAATGTTCGGGTCTTTCCGACGGATTTGGTCAGGATGGCCACGACCGAAGTCGGTCAGTCGGTGATCAGCTGACGAACTCGACTTCGTTTTTTTGTTGTTGTTTGTTGTTGTTTTCTCCCGAATTTTTTTTCGCGGGACATAGAATAAAAAAGTGGATTCCAGGGACAGGCTGCATGATTTCATTATTTCGGGGGACAAATACGGATACTCCGGGACAGTAGGCAGCCATGCAACTGTGGCTCGAGCTGTGTCCATACATTGTTGTGGCGAAACCCATGACTGATCTGTGTTGGAGATGCCAGCAGAATGCACAGATTTTCCGAGGTGTTTCTATAACTGACCAGGAAAAAAAAAGACTGCTGCTGGAGCAGCAACACCATCTAAGCCAGGTGGACAGTGAGCGCCAGTTGTACCGCCAGATGACACAGGAGGCAAAAGCGACAGTTCAGGAACAAGGCCTGCAGCACCTTGAGCCTACTGCTGCAAACACCAGGGAGTATACTATGCACTACTCCTTCGACTTTGCACAGCAGGTACATATTTCAGGCTGGGGAACTCTCCTCGGATCCGAGGATTTCCGAGATTTTTTAAAATGACTTCCGAGGAGAAAAAAAATCGTCCGAGGAAAAAAAAATCCGCCGAGAAAAAAAAAAATCGCGAAGGACTTGATCACTCCCGAGTCCAGTACCGTTCCGTATCCAGTATTTCCAATCCAGGTTTTAGTATAAGGTAGTTCCGCCCACGGTTGTTAGGGTATTTCCGCGAGCTTTAGGAAGCCATTGCCGAGGCGGGCGCATCAGTCTGCGAACGCAATATTCGCAGCCATTTTCTGCATCTTTCACGAGTCAAAATGTCGTGTGTATCACGCATCGTAAATCGTGGCGAGTCGTTTGATGAAGGATCGATTGCCAACAAATGGAGATGGACTGGACTGAAAAATCAACGAAAGTGGCGGGTTACGATCAGCGAGTTTCAACTTGCATTCGCAAAGTGAACAAGGCTGGAGTTGCTCGCTGCCTACTGTGTGCAAAGGAGTTGAACTATTCCAATCGTGGACTGACAGCGCTCTTTGAACACATGCATTCCAAAAGGCATGTTGAAGCTTCGAAAGGACTTCATGGCAATCAGAGCAGACTGCCTGGTGAGTTGACATGGAATGTGTGTTTCTGTGCAGACAACCAACTTCGTTTGTGAGTGTGTTTGTGTTTTTTTTTCATTCCATTATTTTTTATTCCATGCTTTTTCACTCTGGGAAAAAAAAGTCAACTTCAAAAGGTTGAAGAAAAACCCTGCACTAGAGCCAGAGGGTTTCCAGTTTCCTTCTATAAAAAAAAAAAAAAAAAATAAATGATTGAATGAATGAATCCACCAAGAAACAATTTTTTTTTTTAATTAGGCTTTTAAAGTATTATGCATACTGTGTGTGGAGCTTCCACACAACGACAGTTCTGTAATATAATATGTAATAATAAAAATTGTTATATAAGTGTACCAGTATGTAGGTATGTCTTGCTTACAATACCTAGTACGTCTATTGTAAAGAATTTTTTTTATGTGTGCCCATTACGAATTCAGATGTGTGTGTTGGTTTGTTTGCAGTGCAGTAAAGGCACCAGAAGGTTATGACTGACCCATTTCAGTGTATTGTAATTAATTTATGTTTCTAACAAATAGTTGACTTGTTATTATCTACTTTAAAAAGAAGAAAAAACCTCCTCAGTTATTATTATTTACTTTAAAAAAAAAAAAGAAGAAAAAATTCCTGTTATCAGTAAAATTATGAATTTTTATAACCAAATTTTAACAGCTTAAGCCCGTCAATAATTATTTATAATAGATTAAATTTCGTTAACAGGTCAGCCACATGAAAGAGATTCTCTGTATGGGGTGGACCCTGTTGTGAAGGCTAGCAGTGCATCTTTGACACCAGCCGCGCCCCTTGAGCTGCTGACGCCTCTCCAAGATCAGGTTTCCAACCTTGAGGCCCTTACTCTTGCCTTTGCAGCTGAAAACAACATGTCGATGAGGGATGTTCCAAAGCTGGTTGAGTATGCAAAGGTGTGTTAAAACTTCAAATTTCCATAATTATTACCAAAACATGGAGAGAACTAGACAAAATGTATTGTCTTTGTATGCCTTTAATTTGGTCACTTGCACACTGTGGTGTGTGAGTGTGTGTGTGTGTGTGGTGAGTGTGTATGTGTGTGTGTGTGCGTCGATGAGAGTATGTGTAATAATGAACGTTTGTATCACATTTTTTAGAAAGTCTGCTGACATGACATTTATGAACCTCCTCCTCCACCTGCATTTCCCATTCCACACCCACTCGCATTCTAACACAACCTCTCCCTTCCTGCCACCCCCTTCCTCCCTCTCTCTCCAACCCTACCTCTTCACCTCCCTCCTCACCTGATCCCTCGGTTCCCAACTGCACAGGGGCTAGTAATAGTATCTGTATCAGTGTATGGTTGTATCTATACCACACTTTATTTAAAATAATGTAAGCATTATCACTGTCCTGATCCATTTACAATTATTGGAAAACTGAAAATGAAATTATATAGACAGTGTGTGTAGCATTGCACCAAAACTGCTATCTTTCTTTGCTTATTAAATAAAAACAAAAATGCCGCAGTGGGGCACTGCGGACTGTGAAATTAAGGGCCCCTCCTGTTTCTGGAACCACAGGAGCTATGAAGTTCACTGTCGTTAGGTAGTTAGGGGTTCCTCTTTCCTGTCATGCTCTCTTTTCTCTCCAAGCTTCTTTTCTTATTTCTGCCTTTTGTGCTCTTCATCCTATCTTTTTTCCAAATTTTCTCCCGAGCTCCCCGAAGATGGAATATGGCTACCTTTATGGTCTGATAAAAAATAGGTCATACAAAAATCCACCCCCACTGTTAGGCAAGTAGGTTCTGTATTGATTTATGTGCTTAGGTTGGGGTGACTGCAGGGGTTAATAGCCTGTGTACAGGGAGGAGTAAATAAAAAATAAAACTGATGATATTCCATCTCTCATTTTAATTTTTGTGTGTGTGTGTGTGTGTGGTGGTAGTGGTTTTTTTTTTTTTTTTTTTTTTTTTTGGGGGGGGGGGGGGGTTGTCTTATTTGTTGATTGTAAACTGTATGAGTGGTACGTCCTTAGCAGAGAGTAGAGAATTTTACATCACATTAATCTTTATACCGTAAGAAACATCATCACCACATCTATATATCAACATCATCATCATATCATTACATGTTCAATAAAACACTAGTCAATCTGAGACATGAAAAAAGTCAACAATAAAAAACAGAAGTTACTTTGACTTTCTGTTGTTGTTCTGCAGGCAATGGCTCAGGACAGGAGTGCCCTACATGAAGTGAAACTTGGAGACAAAAATACTGCTTCCTACAAAATGAATTATGGGGTGGCTGCAGCACTTGAGGACACCCTTCTGGAAGAGCTGCGCAAAACGCCGTTCAGCCTGAATATAGATGAGGCTACAAGCAAGACGCAAAAGCGTGTTTTGGCAGTGCTGGTGTCTCACTTTTCTTCTTCAACAGGAAAGATTTTGATCCATCACCTCACTGCATTTTCACTCACCCAAGTAACTGCTGAGGCTATTTTGGAAAAACTTGTTGAAATGTTTGACACAATGGACTTGCCATGGACAAATTTGGTATCAATACTGATGGATTCATGTGCTGTGATGAGAGGATCTAAAAAGGGACTGGAAACAATGATCAGGAAGGAACACGCACCTCATCTGCTGGACATTGATGGCGATTCCATTCACCATGTCCACAACGCTACCAAGGCTTTCTGTAAACCATTTGGCAATGTGGTGGAGAGTCTGTTGAATGATCTGCACACTGACTTCAAATGGAGCAGTGACCTGAAGGCAAGACTGGGAGATATCTGCACTATTTTGGGGTTGAAGCCAACTGTTCCAGAACGATATGTGCCACATAGATGGCTATCTGTTTTGGATGTTGCCCTTGATACTCTTCGTCTCTTTGATGCATACATTCTTTTTTATTACAGTTTTCTGCCTCTGAGAGATGTTTCTATTTATTCTGAAGTCACTGAAGAGGTGCTGTCACGGTGTGGTGTCTCTGACACAGGAAGAAAAGAAATTGAGAGCATGCAGAAGTGCCTATGGAAGAAATTTTCCACCTTTACACAGCTTGGGAAAGACAGAAAGTGTCGCATTGTGGAAAAACTGTTTATTCACAGAGCAAGGACTGAAGTGATTTTGAATTTATACATTCATGTGCTTCCAGATTTAAAGAAGTATGTTCTGTTCTTTCAAAGGAAAGAACCATCAATGCACTTGCTCCATTCCAAGCAGCAGGATCTCTTTATGGAATTCTGTGCTAACTTCCTAAACCCTGAGTGCCTTGTTGGCAATCTGAAAGAAGTTAATGTTGCAGATGCCAAGAACCAGTTGACGGACAGGCTTCTATTCACAGGCACATCATGTGCAGACCTTCTGAAAACTAGGGCAGGAACCAGCATCAAAAAAGAATTTCTGAAACAGGTTCGGGAGGCCTACATCACCTGTGCTCAGTCACTACAGCAGAAGATGCCCCTGCGAAAGGCTGCATTAAAAATGTGTGCAGCGCTTGACCCAGAGGTGAGGGGGACCAAGACCTGTCTCACTTACTTGAAAATGATTCCCGCACACTTCTGCTCAGACAAGGATGCTCTTGAGAAAGAAATCCGACAATATAATGTGGATAGAACGATCAGAAGCATCAGTGACAGTTCAGTGTCGATTGATGAGTACTGGGCTGGGATTAGCACAGAACAGTACCCAAATCTGACTGCTGCTGCCAAAGCATTCTTGTCAGGCTTTCATGGACCTTTAATAGAGTCCTCCTTTAGTGCCATGGGAGACCTAATATATGACCAGACAGGGCATATGCTTGATGAAACCTACAAATCACTTCAAACAATCAGATATAGCTTGAAAGCAAGGAACCTAACAGCTATAGAGGCATTTTCAAAGAAAGACCCAGTCAGAGAGCCTGTGGACAAAAATCTGACCTACCACATGCAGAATGCCTACAAGGGCAGGCAGGAAAGACAGAAGGCCAACCAAGCAGCCGTAGCTGAGAAACGAAAGCGGTTGGGTGCACATGCTGAAGGGCCTGCCACTAAAAAAGCCAACAAAGAAGATATTTTGAAGCAAGCCTCTCAGGCTAAGACTGTACACAGGAAGTCACTCAGGAAGGAAGGAAGCAGCGAAGAACCACAACAGAGGCCATCAGTCAGTATGGCAACGAGCAGCAAAGAACCACAAGAGAGGCCAAGATGTGCAAGTGGATCTGCGGCTACCTCCACTACCAAAACAAAACAGGCTTCAATTGTTAGTTTTTTTAAATAGTGTCCCCTTTTGTCTTACCATGCTGTGTAAAGAGATAGTGAGTCACTGAGTGTTAACTATGATATATATATATATTTATTTATTTTTTTGCATTAAACTATTTCCATTAATTTTACTTTAAAAAAGTTTGACTTTGAGGTTGATGCATCATTAGTAGAAGAACTACCTGTTTATGGGCCTCAGTGTGTGAAGACTGAACAGTTAAAGCAGGCGCTTCATTACACTAAGAAAGTGGAGTGAGTGTTGACTATATACTAAGACTGATGTCAGTATTTGACTTTGAATATATCCGTGGGTGAATGCTTCATTTAGCAGAGACATACACTGAATATTACTGGGACTCAATTTGTGAAGACTGAATTATTGAACTTATGAAGCAAGGCACTACAGCACATCAAGAAAATGAAATAAAGTAAGTTTTTTTTTTTAAATTTCTTTGCATGCTGCATGTAAATAAGATGTTTTAGTTTGGTTTCTTTGCATGCCACAGGGTAATTTGCCTATCACGAGAAGCCACGAAAGGGTCTTCAAAAGTGCTCAAAATCAATTTCGGCCGGGGGCTTTGCCCCCCTGGACCCCCCACCGGGCCTACGCGGCCCCTGGACCCCAGCCTATTTTTCAGAGATTTTTTGGATCAGCTGTTCCCCAGCCTGATATTTCAAGCATGGCGGCACAACCTGGACCAATTTATTTCTTAACCCCCCGGAAATGTGGCATTTTTGGTGTGTTGTGAAGACCTCCCACAGCAGGTCAACTACCTAACCCTCTTTTGTATGCACCTTACTGACCTTACTTAGACTGAAATCATACGGTAAGGGACATAACTCCGTAATTTTACCATACCTCCTTATTTAAAAGTATATTTTAAAGCAAACTAAAGCAAGAAAAAATATGTAAAAATTGTTTTTATGTTCTGTGTAATTTGTTCTTGCTTTGTAAACAGATATGATGATGTTTACTGTGCCATTGTATTCTTTAAAAATTATTAAAGATGAAATTTCACAACCAACTTTGTTTTGCGTTGACACTTACCTTCACTCATCTTCTCATATATTACACAATTTTCACAAAACAGAACACAAAATATCAATGCAAGTATCATGTGTTCACACACACCATGTATCTATGTCACTCAGAACAGGTTTGCAGGCAGCAAAATTGATTATTTACACAGTAATAACACACACAAAAAAGAAAGAAAATGTATACGTATCTGTCACAGCATCAGTATCACAAACTGTCAGGTCTTCACTGCACAGGCCTAGACCAGTACAGTCTCTGTCTTGGCAGCTTGTGAATTCCCATCATTACTGCTATAGCAATATACAGCTTCATTTCTTCTACTGTTGCTTCACGCCATTTAGAATCTAGTTTTCCCCTTTTCTTCCTGAACTTGCCGAGCATACAGATTTGTTTCTTCAGCCAAGGTCTGAAAAAACGATTCTGGTAAAAGGAGATGAAAATAATCAAGAGGCGAAGCATCGACCGGCAAATCATGTTTTGGCCCTACATCTTCACAAAATTGATCAATCTGAAAATCTTTCAATGAACTAGGCCACGTACCAGAAGTTTCACGGTCTTGTAGCACCGGTGCTTCTTCGTCATCTTCCGAACTAGATTCCGATGAATCGTGGTTCATCAAACGCACCACATCATCCCAATCGATATCTAGGTCACTTTCATCGGCAGGCTCCACTTGCTGCAATTCATCTCGCGTAAATCCTTCAAAATCCGACTCCTCTTCGTCACTGTCTCCCATTATGGAACGCCAAAATCTTTCTGCAGCCATGCTGACGAACGCTACTTTTCTGGCAAACTTGAAAATTCAATAACTCGACAACCACTGCACTGATCGACACGCGGTTTGTTGCAAAAGGAAGCGGAAATGAGCAGAAAAAAGGAAGTCACGTTCTCGCGAGATCTCCGTTCCCATGGTAAACATGGCTGCCCCCATAAAGTGCGTGGTCATTCATGAGGCGCTCACGGGCGCTTAATGTTTCGGGTAACCGACTTCCGGCCGGGCGCTAGCGGGCGTTCTGCTGTTAAGAGGGCTAATTAGTGAGGCAGTGAGCACCAGCAAGGGCAGCAATGCTATTATTAGTTGCCTGCTACATTTCTTTGAAAACTATGGCCTGGGAGATAAAACGTGGCTTTGCACTGTGGTAACTGCTCAGGTCAAAATTCTGTTCATTTTTGGTGTGTGTATACATCATCATGAAAGGACGTAACCATACCAGTTTCAAATTTATGCATCAAAAGCGTTGTGACCATATTGTTTTCTGTACTGTTAGTAGTATCTTAAGATATTCTGGATTGATTATTTTCACTTTTGTCATTTTGATTTGAGGATAGGTTATCATGAAGGAATAAAAGAAAACCCAGTCAATATCAAGTCTGTGCATCAAAGGTCAAAGACTGAGGTGACCATATTGGTCTGTGTGACAGGTGTATGCATGTCCAACTCCAAGTCATCCCACATTACTCCACTATGGGTACTTTCATGTTACTCTGATCTCTCTCCTCCAGGTGCATCCATTCATACTGAAACTGAATACGTTCCTGATAGTAATGATAGCAAAAGCAGTTCTGGAAGGGTTGCAGCCGTGGAGTTAAGCTTCCTTTCCACTTCTTCTCCTGGTCTTAAGTTTTTTTGTCATGATTGCATAGCCTCAATAAAAAAGTAAATGCCACTTGCCACAAGCCCCTGCAGCAATTAAATCAAAAAGTCTTAACCCTCTTGGCACGATCAGCCCTGTACGGGGCTTCCCGGTACAACACGATACGCCACGATCGTGGCGCAGTTCATATCTCGCGCTTTAACAGCATCCAATCCAATTGCAGCATAAAACTAACCAATCGAAAACTTCGTAGCACTTTCGTAGTGCCTTCGTCTCCCCTCGGAGTAGCTGTCTCGCCATTTTATCGATTGCTTTGGAATACTTTTTGACTAAAAATGAGCGACGTCGAAAGCCGCCACGAAGACGAAAATGTTCCATATGACACCAGCGATGAGTCCATTGGTGATAGCGACTCTGATGGCGACTATGAAGGTAATTATGCTTTTGTTTGGGTAGGTAATTGAATGGGAAGGGTTCAACAGCCTGGCTTTTGTGCCGTCTACTGAAAGTTTCAGTGACTGAGCTGCAATTACTGGTGTGTACAGGTTTGTTTACATGTGGTTTGCGGCCATCGTGGAGCGTGTTATTATTATTCTCAGACGCTTTATCTGCTTTTGCTTATAACATAAATGGAATGTTGAATGAAACTTGTAATTTTATTTATTACTCTTTTGGTCTGTGTCAGTGATAATTCTGTTTTTGTTGTTGTTTGCTCCAAAACTTAGGATATTTCATAAAGGTGGCAAGTGGGCGTGTCAGTTTTGCAGACATCAGCACTGTAGCGTTTGTATGTTACTCTCTGATGTTCAGTTTTATTTTCTATTCAAATAATGCTTATGGTAACTGTGAACTAAACATATATATAATGATATTACGCCTAGACTTTCAGTTTTGAATTTATTTTATATAGAGCTACATATAATTTTGTTCAAGGGGAGGGGGGGCGGCTTTTTTGTTATGGAGATTTGATTGTAAATTGAGTATTCATACATTTAGAAAAAAAATCTAACTTCATGATTTCTATTGCTATTATAACACAAATTATACTACAAATGGGTTTGTTTTTGTCATTCCAGGCTCCAGCAGTGGAAGTGAAGAAGAGGCTGATGTAGGCGTTGCAGGGGATGGGCAAGATGTTCATGGCATTTGGATGCCAATCATTGGTGAGGATCCTGGACCTCCTGAAATCCCATTCACTGCTGCCCCAGGACCCAAGCATGCCCCACCTCAGGATGCTAGGCCCATGGACTATGTCAATCTTTTTTTCAACGATGCCTTTCTGGATCATGTTGTTCATCAGACTAATGACTACAGCCAAGAATGGATCAAGGCCCATGCTGATTACCTACGTGACAAGCCGTACTCCATCGTCCATCAGTGGATAAAAGGGGGCAGACAACACGGGAAGAAATGAGGGCTTTCCTAGGAATCTGCTTGAATATGGGCCTCATAAAAAAGGCAACAATTAGTTCTTACTGGGATACCTGTCATCCGAGCCAAAAAACACCTTGGTTCATTGAACATTTCTCCAGGGACAGGTTTCAGCTTATGATGAAGTTCATGCACATCAATCCCAACAATGCGCAGCCCCCTCCTGATCACCCTGGCTACAAACTGTACAAAAATTCAACCCCTGATTGAGCATTTCAATCAGGTCTTCCTCCACTATTTCCATCCAGACACCAACATCAGCATTGACGAGAGCATGGTGGGGTTCAAGGGGAAAACACCCCATCTTCGCATGTTCATGCCACAGAAACGTCATGCCCGCTTTGGTGTGAAATTGTGGTGTGTGTGTGACTCCACAACTGGGTACACTTCAAGATTTGAAGTGTACAAGGGCAGAAATCCAGCAGAGCCTGCCCATCCCCTTGGATTTACTCATGCTCTTGTTATGAGGCTGCTGGCGGAGTGCCGATTCCTGCATAGGGGCCATCACCTGGGAATTGACAATTATTTTTCATCACCTGACCTCTTCTTTGATCTCCATGCCAATGGCACTACAGCAACATGAACTGTCAGGACCAACAGAAGAGGTCTGCCAAGAGCAGCCATCAACCAGAGGTTGAGGAACCACCAGGTTTCTGAGCGTCGCAAAGGGCCTCTTCTCTGTGTTGCATACAAAGATGGTCAAAAACAGCCTGTTCTCCTAAGCACTGCTTCATCTGCTGGCTTTATGGAGATAAGAAACACAAGAGGGCAGCAGGTCCAAAGGCCCAAAGTGGTGGTGAAGTACAACACAGCCATGGGAGGGTAGATCTCAGCGATGCTCGGTTGTACAAAATACCTTGCAGAACGGCGGACCATGAAATGGACTCTGAAGGTAGCCTTTTCCATTTTTGGGAGGGCTATTTTGAACAGCTTCATTCTGTATGATCAGAACACCAGTGACAGGCCCAAACTGACCAGATACCACTTCATGGTCCAGGTTGTGGAGGGACTGGTAGGAAACTACTTCCCTATGAAGGTTGTGAAAAAGCGGCGGACCCAGGCAGAGATCCAGGCAGCCAGACAAAACCCTCCACTGCAAGTTGCCCCTGCCCAGCCTCCCCAGCCCCAGCCAGGTCCTGCAGGAGCTGGACATGAGCTCAGGAAGCTGCCAGTGGGCAGAAGGCGGGACTGTGTTGCTGGTCATGACAGGCGCGTCAGGTCATCATGGGAGTGCCCTAAATGTGATGTTGGATTGTGCCCAAATTGTTTTGCCAGATACCACAGAAGATAACTTACTTTCTCTGGTGTGTACATAGGATGTGTGTAAATAGTTTGATCAGTGTTTTGGACAAATCAGAGACATTTGTGTTTAACTGTGAGACTTTTTCTGTGAAACTTTCATTTTTTGGATTATGTTTTCGCATCACCCCGGATATTTACTGGATACCTGCTGTCAACTTGTGCAAGGCAAGTTATTTTCTTTATTCTTATTGCAAAGATCAGTCTTTTCTCTTTCTAAAAATGTATAGGTTTTGTACTCTAGTGTTCATATGAGAGTAGTGAAAATTAAAAACAAGTACTACCCATTGACGTTTTTGCAGACCTGAATTATAAGCCATTGTTTCAGTACACGTCTTCATTATATATAGTGCCAAGAGGGTTAATCAATGTATGTACCTGTGCTCAAAAGTCATAATCTAAAGAAATAAAGCGATGAGAAGATACCAAAAGCCAGCATCATCCCCCTCCCCCACCCCTAGTTTCCCATGGCATATACTGATGTAAAACTGGGAGTTTGAGGTGAAATGATCTGTGCTGTCTGGTTTTCCTAAAAAACAACAACAAAAAAACAGCAGAACATGACGTAACGTGCCAAATGATAGGCAACATGCCGCCACGTGACTAAGGCCCCTCATTATCAGTCGCTACTCGTTCTCTCGTGTATTATGTATCATCTTACACGGGAATGCTAATTCCTGTTTTTGTTTTATGTCTGTAAAATGTCTGGGGATAATATCTGGAAAATTTTTTTTTTTTAAATCCCCCGTAATATACAACTGGTACTTCTTTTTTCCTACCATGAATGTGAGGGAGACAGAGGGGATAGAGACATGGGGGGGGGGGGGGGGGCTGCGAGATAATACTGTTCTACAATCAAGTTCATGTTTTCATTGCATATGGAACAGTGCGTGGATGAAAGCTGAGTATATTTTGTCTTTGATGGTGCAAACACACACAAAAAAGGAAATACATATAATAACAGAATTTACATCGGGATGGAAAAAAAACTGGAACTTGATTGTAAAGGCCAGGAAAAAAAATTAAAAGCAAACTAACAAAACCAACAACATTATTGCTGTTTTTGAGTTCTACTGCAAAGTAAAGCACTTTTCCCCTGGTGCTGTACTGGGATTTTTTTCTGTCCCATTTTCCGTGCCACTTCCAGTGGCGTTACTCCAATGCTGCTCATTCCAACCTCCCGAAGCCAGTCTCACTTCATTCGGTCTCAGTTGCAGCACCAGGCATCCCAAGATAAGGTAAGGCAGGGTTCCCACTTCCTCACAGGAAAAAAATTTAAGGGTTTTTCAAGGGGATATTTTAATTTTGAAGGGGCAAATTTAGCCGCACAATTGAAAAAAAAAAGAGTGAAATATTACCTTACACATGTAATCCAGCCATGATAAGGTGATTACACTTCTGTAGTGTTTTCCACGCTCAATATATAAAAAAATAAAAAATGAAGTCTTTATACAGAAATTGAGAAATCAGAAAAAGAAAACTTTTGATCTGCTTTGCGGACCAGTATCTGACATGGGATGTCCAGCTGCTTCTGTTTCAAGTCCTTATTCAATGAGTCATCAAAAAGCACGACATATTCATTAATTCTCTACCAGCAGCTGCAGCCGAGGCCCCCTCTCTGGCACATTTCAGGAGGGAGCTCAGCAAACTTTACTTTTAAAATACAGCCACTGTATGTGTTGTCGTGTGGAAGTGTGTGTGTGAATGGTTGGCGGGCCTGGACCAGCCTAATGCTTGTTCTGGGGCAGGATAGGGAGCGGCAGACCTGTTTACTTGTACGCTTTGGGCGTACAATGTACTCTTTCAAGCTCAGTTGTACGTTTGTACGACTGGACGTCAAAATCTCACGCTTTTTGAAGCCACAGCATCTATTTTGGGTTTGTTCCGTTTGATTTGTGCGAAAAGTCAGTCGGTTGACCGAGACAAGACCGAGACAACTACCGCGATGAAAGGCGAATTCTGATTGGCTGCTTCGTTTCTGTGATCCAATCAGCTTCAAGTTTAGCTAGCCCCATCAAATTGGGTGGCCATGTTTTGCGCGGAAACTTAATTTCTGAGAGCGTGTTTTTTCGATTACTGAGCAAGATGGCAAGCAAGCGTCAACTTCGGGATCACGAAACGGATGACGAGGATGAAAAAGACAATGCCCGTGTGATATCGAGTACAAAGAAAAAGAAGAAAGTGTATAATCAAGTCTTCAAGCGAGAATATGAAGCAGCGTTTCCATCGCTTTGTTTATCGGCGAAAGGGTCACATTTTGCGCACTGCAAAATCTGCAAGTCCGATTTTTCCTTGGGACATGGTGGTCGTTACGACTGTAAGAAACATTGTGAAACAGCCTCGCACAAGGCATTGGAGAAATCAGCCAGGAAGACCCCAACTTTGACTGCATGCATTCTGCCAGCGGTCTTCGTCGTCCCTTCAGAACCAGGTGACGAGAGCCGAAGCGATGCTATGCGGCCTTGTTGCAGAACTGAATTTGTCATTGTCGACGGCCGATACATTGACAAAAGCACTGCCAAGAATGTTCCCGGATTCAAAAATCGCCACAGGTTTGTTGTTACTTGTCACTTTGTGATGTTTATCTAGACCCCATAATAACAACACACACACCCTCACACACACACACACAGAAAAGTGGAATTTAAAAAAAAAAGATTTTTTTTAAAAGAATGACCTGTCTACAATGAAAGAAGAAGAGGAAGCAATGGATTCTCACTTCTGATTTTTAAAATAATTGTAAATACAAGTTCATTCCATTTGTTTTTAAAAATGATCAGATTGTTTAACAGGGAGGGGTTCTGGTTTAATATATTTATTATTGAACAAAATATATTCATATTTGTGTAAATGATGTCTGACATGGTGGTTCGGATGTTCTGGCCTTCTGAAGCAGCCCACTCTGAAGGAACTGTCGGAGGTGATGAGGGGAATCCTGTCCATCCCACACTCAAGTGCTGCTTGCCAAAGGATTTTCTCCATGGTTCGCAAGACGTGCACAGAAGGACGATCATCCATGCTTCAGGACACTACAGAGGCCCTCCTTGTCCTCACAGGAAAACCAGGCAGCTGCCTGGACAGAAGGACGATCATCCATGCTTCAGGACACTACAGAGGCCCTCCTTGTCCTCACAGGAAAACCAGGCAGCTGCCTGGACAGAAGGACGATCATCCATGCTTCAGGACACTACAGAGGCCCTCCTTGTCCTCAAAGGAAAACCAGGCAGCTGCCTGCACAGAAGGACGATCATCCATGCTTCAGGACACTACAGAGGCCCTCCTTGTCCTCACAGGAAAACCAGGCAGCTGCCTGCACAGAAGGACGATCATCCATGCTTCAGGACACTACAGAGGCCCTCCTTGTCCTCAAAGGAAAACCAGGCAGCTGCCTGCACAGAAGGACGATCATCCATGCTTCAGGACACTACAGAGGCCCTCCTTGTCCTCAAAGGAAAACCAGGCAGCTGCCTGGACAGAAGGACGATCATCCATGCTTCAGGACACTACAGAGGCCCTCCTTGTCCTCACAGGAAAACCAGGCAGCTGCCTGCACAGAAGGACGATCATCCATGCTTCAGGACACTACAGAGGCCCTCCTTGTCCTCACAGGAAAACCAGGCAGCTGCCTGGACAGAAGGACGATCATCCATGCTTCAGGACACTACAGAGGCCCTCCTTGTCCTCAAAGGAAAACCAGGCAGCTGCCTGCACAGAAGGACGATCATCCATGCTTCAGGACACTACAGAGGCCCTCCTTGTCCTCAAAGGAAAACCAGGCAGCTGCCTGGATGCAGACAGGGAGTTGTCGGAGGACAATTTGGCTTCAATCAAGTCGGCCTATTACAACTCGTTGAAGCAGTAGATCAATGAGTGTTGGATGTGGTGTAGTGCTGGTGATGTTTCCTTCAAATAAATATATATATATATATATATATATTTCATGTCTAAATCTGTGTGAGCTGTGGTTGTACTCCTTTGGAAGCAATTGTATTCTTTTTTGGACATCAGTATACTCTTTTCGATCTCTGGGGGTAAACAGGTCTGGGAGCGGGGTAACCCCTCTTGAAAAGGTGAACATGGGTAGCCTTCCTGCAGCTCCACACTGAACTGTTTTTTTTTGTTTTTGTTTTGTTCTGTGTGTGTGTGTGTGTGTGTGTGTGTGTGTGTGTGTGTGTGTGTGTGTGTGTGTGTCTCTTTCTCTCTCTCTCTCTGTCTCTCTCTCTTTCTCTGTGTGTGTGTGTGTCTCTGTGTCTCTGTGTGTGTGTGTGTGTGTGTGTGTGTGTGTGTGTGTGTGTGTGTGTGTGCGCGTGTGTGTGTGTGTCTGTGTGTCTGTCTTTCTGTGTGTGTGTGTGTCGCTGTGTTTTTTTTGTTTTGTTTGTGTGTGTATGTGTGTTTTTTTGTTTGTTTTGTTTTGTGTGTGTGTGTCTGTATATCTGTGTGTGTGTGTGTGTGTGTGTGTGTGTGTGTGTGTGTGTCTTTGTGTCTTTCTGTGTGTGTGTCTCTGTGTGTGTCTGTGTGTGTGTGTGTCTTTCTGTGTGTGTGTGTCTGTGTGTGTGTATGCGCGCGCGCGTCTCTGTGTGTGTGCGTCTGTGTGTGTCTGTGTGTGTGTGTCTGTGTATGTGTGTGTGTCTCTCTCTCTCTCTGCGTCTCTCTGTGTGTGTGTATGTGTGTGCCTCTGTGTGTGTGTGTGTGTGTGTGTGTGTGTGTGTGTGTGTGTGTGTGTGTGTGTGTGTGTGTATGTAGGCTAGCTGGTAGGTAAGTTAAGGGGTGGGGGGGTGGGGGGGGGGGGGGGGTATGAATGCTGTCTTTTAAACAAGAAAGTAGAATTTTTTATTTTTTATTTTTTACAAATGCGCACACACGAGTCACTTAGTGTCCATGGAGACGACGTGACGAGTGATTTGAAGATTTGAAGATTCAGTCTGTGATTTCACTATTTTTTTTACCGTTCTGACAGAAAAAGGAGCAATGCCAAAAGTTGCAAGGTATCTATTTTTGGTTTCGCCACACCGATAGTTCGTCGCAATCGAGGAATATGGAAACATTCCTGCAAACAGTTTCGTGTTGTCTTCAGCAGATCGGAAACTGTAATGATTTTTGACGGCATGAATCGTCCACAACACTTCATCTTTCAACACGTCTGTCCCACTTGCTGTTATTGTGGATTGGCTGACGATTCTTACTGAGGAAAGGGTCTGACCTGATGTCGATGAATTTGATGATTGCCGAACAAAGTCCGTAAGACTAACTACCAGCCTACTCGATTTTTCAAATTCCAGGTATTTTTTCCTCTTTCCGTGACTTGCAACCGCCGGTTCGCCCATTGCCCGAACATCAACAGTCTTTTTGCACATTTTACGGAAAAACGCATGTTTGTTGTCTGCATTCAGTGATCCAGCTTCGATATTCTTCCTTCTGTAACCACAACGGATCAAATGCGCAATTTCCTTTAGGCATGATGACAGACGCAACAGTGCTGGAATTCACCGAAGATGAGGGAGCATGGCGCTCTTTGTCGGAAGTCGAACTGCGCATGCGCAAACGATAACCAAACTATTGAATTGCTTCCCTTTGCTTGAAAAGCAGACACACAAAACGATTCGAGAGGCGAAAATCGATGTCCGAAGTCTTGTTCGCGTTTGTTCTTCGATTCGTCTTCAAATGTTATGGTCAGTTTTGGTCCGAAAACAATTTTTAAGGGGATTTCAAGGGATGGTAGGGATATCTGCAGTTTTCAAGAATTTTCAAGGGCCTTTTTGACCCAGTTGTTTTTTAAAGGGTTTTCAAGGGTCTTCAAGGGGCGTACGAACCCTGTAAGGTAATGCTGCTTATAGCCCAGCCAGCCGCAACGGGCCATTTCAGGGCTGTCACCACGTTAAAATCAAATCACAAGTCATCAAAAAAACAAACAAACAAAAAAAAACAAAAACAAACTTTCACACATCTCTTTAAAATACATCTTCTAAAAGCGTACCAGAAACTTCGTTAAACTTCGCTATATAAAATCCATACATTATTATTATTATTATTATTAAAAATCTTTCTTCCGTAAAATCCTGCATCAAATGAAAAATGTTGATCTCTTTCAGAAACTCAAAGATCACGTCAGATGGGACATCTCTGAACAGGGTTTTCATGGACTCTGCTGTCAAGTATTTATGTCACTAATCCTCAAAGCTTCCTTCAAAGAACACCCTCAACTATTATTGTGCAGACTTCACTGGTTGCCAGTCAAAGCCAGGGTGACATATAAAATCGCATGCCTCTGTTTCAATGCTGTTAAATCTGGAACTCCAGCCTATCTGTCTGACCTTCTAAACTCATACTGCCCAGCTAGAACCCTTCGCTCGTCTTCTAACTCGTTGCTCCTGGTTCCTACCAGGTTCAAATGCAAAAGAAGGGGGGATCGTTCCTTCTCCTTCCTGGCTCCTAAAACTTGGAATTCTCTTCCACACGACATCAGGCACTGTGATTCTTTTCCAATTTTTAAAACGAAACTAAAAACTCATCTTTATACCGTATATTTCGGCTGATAATTCGAAAGTCCCGGTCATACACAGATGTCAGTTTGTGTTAGTGCGTGTGTGGAAGGTGTGCGTGGGTGGTTGAGCGTGTCTGCTTTCCCGTGTGTGCTGTGCGTATCTGCTTCCCCGTGCCCGACTATGCGGTATGTGTGTGTGTGTGTGTGTGTGTGTGTGTGTGTGTGTGTGTGTGTGTGTGTGTGCGTGCGTGCGTGCGTGCGTGCGTGCGTGCGTGCGTGCGTGCGTGCGTGCGTGCGTGCGTGCGTGCGTGCGTGCGCGCGTGCGTGTGTTCGTTAGTCCTTGTATTGTAAAGCGCTTAGAGCTAATCTAGGATTTGCGCAATAGAAATATTCATTATTATTATGTCTCTCAAGGGCACTATGATATGAATGTCTAGTCGCTGTGAGGTCACCCACCAGAAGACACCCTGCACTGCTGCTTAGTCACTTTGGTGGTGTTCAGTAGTGTCTGTTCTGACTTGACAAACTCAGGAAACCACCCACTAATCCCCCTTATAATGACAATATTAGCTTAGTCGTGGAACCAGACTAAAACTTGGTAGAGTCTCCCGTTGCTAGCGAACTGTCACTGCGTTTATTTAACAACAGCCCCATGGACCCTCCAATGCTGAAGATTCTGACATAAACTCACCACAGGTATGGAAATGAAGGGGAATCGCAACTGAGGTCACCATGTGAGCAGGGCATGAGAGGCCACACAATCCGACACGTTAAAAAAAAAAAATTCTTGATGGGTGATAATGATGCTGCTTCACAGGGGATTTAACCCAATCCCACCTGGAAGACTTGCCCCACATTCCCTTTGAGAATCATGGAAGACCCGGGAGAACCCGCTCAAACCAGATTTGGGTTCCCCATTTCCAGTTTACCACCCCATAAACCACTGATTTTATGCAAATGAGCCAGATTTCACATGAGACTTCCAGTTTCAAACTGTCATTTGCAATTTACAGTAACTGGTTCGGTTCAGTAGTTTTTCTAGGTGGAATTTCTTTAAGTTGCAAAAATTTTAGCCAGAGAGCGATTGAAAATGGCTGCCCAGAGCAACATGGAGTGGTGGTATAATGTCACGGGACACACAGATGACGAAAAAAGTGATTTTGAAGGGTTTAAAGATTGTGATTTGGCTAGACATGAAGAATGTGATATTGATCTCGACGTCGGGATCAACAACACTGAACTTCTTCGTCAGTTCGAGTCAGAATCCTTATCAGAAGATCTGAATGGAGAAGACATCGATGATAAAGACGAAAACATTGATTTACGTTGCTGGTCCAAGAGGGGGGGGGGGGGGGGGGGGGGGGGGGGGGGGGGGGGGGGGGGGGGGGGGGGGGGGGGAGAGAAGACAGAGCAAACACAAATCAAAATAAATGGCAACCAACTGGTCAGCAAGAACAAAAGAAGTGGAGGCACTTTCAAAGTATGAACAGTTCAACAGAGATTACCAGCCGGAAACTGGCGTGTCTCACAATTTGCCAGTGGATGCCCTGCCCATGGAGTATTTTCCCCTGATTATACCAGAGAGTTTTTGGTCTGACATTGCTGTGCAAACAAATGAGTATGCAAGTGACAGACACAGAAACACTCAGCAAAGTATGTAAATCTTGTGACTATTGGGAAAAAGAAAGATCCCAACAGTGTAGAGTACAGGCAGTGGTTAGACAGTCATGAAGAGAACTGTACTCCTACATATGATGGGTCATCGGGGGAATGGAAGCTGCTTCTGCGGTGCCCATGTTTGGGCGTTCTGTGGAACAATACAATCTGCGTTACACCAGGTTCATTGGGGATGGAGATACCAACAGCCACAAGAAAGTGTTTGACTCACAACCCTATGGACAAGATCATCCAGTGCAGAAAATTGAGTGTGTTGGGCATGTACAAAAGCTGATGGGCACAAGGTTGTGCAAGCTGAAGGCAACAATGAAAGGTGCACTTCTGGCAGATGGAAAACCAACAGGTGGAAAAGGCAGGCTCACAAATGAACAGATAGATACCATGCAAACATACTATGGTAATGCCATCAGGGGAACAAAAATGATCTGGTTAGTATGAGAGCTGCTGTGTGGCTATCTTCTTCCATAGGCGGTCAACAGATGAAGAACCAGTCCACAGCTTCTGTGGTGATTGGTGCCCCTACAAAAAGGCTGTGGCTGCTGGAACTGTAGGTGAATACAAGCACACAAGAAACATTCCTGTTGCTGTAATGAATGCCATCAAACCAGTGTTCAAGGATCTTTCAACACCGATTTGCTGCGCAAGTGTCTAAAGGGCTACACTCAAAATGCGAATGAATGTTTGAATAGTGTGGTGTGGAAGCTGTGTCCCAAACACAAGAACCATGGACTGACTGTAGTTCAGGCTGCTGTGGCAATAGCAGTTTCAGTGTTCAATGATGGAGCAAAATCTCTGATCTCTGTGATGGAAGAAATGGGACTGCATGCCGGAACATTAGCGCGCAACTTCTGTGAACGGAAGGACACTTTTCGCATATGTTGCGCTCAGTGGCGGGCTACAGAAGCGTCTTTCGAAGCCAGGAGAGCAAAGAGGAGGAGAAGACTTGCACTGGATAAGCACCAAGAGCAAGCAGAGGGGTTTCCATATCAGGCAGGGGGTCACTGACAAGAAAAAAGGTAGGAAATTCATTGTATACTAACATGTACTAACATAAAGCTGTGTAAAATACTGTCCGTGAACTTTGCCGAAAATCGCGATGTGTGCCTGGTTTTGGGGTCATAACTTTTTGTTTTTCAAGCAATCTTCATCAAATTTTGCACACAAACTTGTGATATCAATACCTTTAGTGTGCTCTACCAAAACTCTCCAATCTATCAATGTTTATGAGATATCAGAGACAGACCTGCCTACCTCATGTTGTGCTCATCAGTAATAACCACAGAGATTTTCAGTAATTTTGCATTTCCTTCAGTAATTCCACGGACGCGTAATACACGGCGTTTTTGAACAAATAATGTGTACAAAACTCCAACTACATTTTTAACATTGAACAAATAATGTGTACAAAACTCCAACTACATTTTTAACATTTTAACAAAAAATATAAACAGTAAAAAAGGAACAAAAACAACAAAGCAGAATTAAAATACCTTGGGATGATGGCAGATGACGGACTCAGGACAGGAGTTTCAGGTCAATTCAAAGGTGATATACTTGACAGTTTGTAACTTACACAGCAGTCACCACAGATGACACCACTGATGAAGAACCTAATGTACAACCCCCCCCCCCCCCCCCCCAAAAAAAAAAAAATATGTGTGTGTGTGTGTCCCTGAGCTGTGCTGACAAGATAGTGGCGAAAATGAAAAGGACCTTTTCATTTTCGCCACTATCTTGTCAGCACAGCTCAGGGACAAGTTGTTTTCGCAGATCAGCTCACACAACAGTCTTTCTGCGTTGGTGATCTTCCGTGTGTGGGTCTGACGGCTGCTCTCGCTGGATTTCGTAAACAACGATGTGATCTTCTGACTGGAGGCACTCGCAGCTGTCTCTTTGTGCATTTTCCCCGAGATATGGCGCTTGCAGTCATTTGCTCCCCCATGTCCGATGGAGAAGTCTGAATTGCACACCGAGCAGAAATGAGTATACAAATCCAGGTCCATGACAAGGCCAAGTCCGCGTGTATTTACTTCGGAACACTTGCTTCTTCGCCTTCTTCCGTTGTGGCACAGTGGTTTTCGAACCCTCGTCATCGGTTTCATGCAAACGTTTAGAAGATTTCTCCGCCATTTTCACAATCGCCGGCAAAAAATCGGTTGAAACTTGTCTTACAATGGCTGAACAAAAAGCTTCGAATGGCGCGCACAGATGTGATGGCGTGTCGTGTTGGCCCACAGCACCACATTGACCAATCGCAAGTTCCGAACTATCTGTGGTTTCGGCTTGAGTCAAGGAAGTTACTCTGCGGTCTCGGAAAGGTCTAGCAGTCGACAATTTTTCGAGTCTGAAATTTGCGTAGTTTTTCAATTTTCTTTTCCGTAATTTCGCACGGAAAATCGTACCTCCGTAATGGGGGGTTAATTTCCGTAAAATTACGGACGATTACGGAAGGGTAGGCAGGTCTGCAGAGATTTGAGGGGGCTAAAATGTACCTCAAAATGGCAAATATTCGGTGCGTAATAAATAAACAGTCATGTGAAATAAAACATTTTCTGTAGAATTCACTGTGGAATAGCCTTTAATAGCATAATGACCAAATATGAACTTTAAATCACACACGGCCTTGGAGAGAGAGATGTGCAGCTCCACTGCGACAATTGCTCTGGCCAGTACAAGAACAGCTTTGAACTCTGGTGTTTTGCATGGCGGGTGATGACTGGGAGACACAGGTCCGCTACTTTGAACTTCATGCCTCCTGGTCATACTAAATTTGCATCTGACTGGTGCTTCGGCCTTCTAAAGAGGAAATTCAGGCAGAGTGAAGCGCACTGCCTTGATGACCTTTCTAAGGCAGTGCGAAAGAGCAGACCTGTTAAGAAGGTAAATATACCACAGATTGTGGCACAAGAAAATGGAGAAGTTGTCGTGCACACTTACAACTGGCAAGACTTCTTCAGAAATTCTTTCCACACCCTCCAAGCGATTAAAAGATAGGACATTTTCGATTTGCGCATGACAGTCCGGGAGAGGTGTTTCACAGGGAAAACTCTTACCAACCGGGAGACAGCATTTGTGATGGTTGACAATGCTGAAGTGTTGCATGACCTGAACGACATGCCAGCTGTCATGGATTCACCAGGTCTGACCCGTGAAAGACTGATCTACCTGTACAAGCACATCCGGCCTTTTGTGTCTGACGATGCAAAGGATATACTGACCCCAAATCCTGATGCATGAGCAAATGATTTCCTTTGAGAGTGACAGACTGCTCGCTCCATCTGTACAAGCACATCCGGCCTTTTGTGTCTGACAATGCAAAGGGCATACTAACCCCAAATCCTGATGCATGAGCAAATGATTTCTATTGAGAACCTGTTAGTCTGGCAAAGGGTTCTGCTTGTGTACTTTTTTTTTGACGTGTGCATTACTGATTATGTTGATCTTCATGTAAGGTCTCCATGTGTGCGTGTTTCCGTAAACTACTTCATCAATGCGTTCATCAATCAGTTTTATCAACATCAAACCATGCATTATTACAGAGGTTATTGTGTGAAATTAGGGCTAGATTCTGACGAAGGACCAGACCATCATTTTGTGCAAGGCTGTGTGATCACCTCTTCAACAGTTTTTAGTTCACCTAACTGGTTGTGAGAATAGGGCTGTAACACGGTTCCAGCTGTGGATTACAAAATGTTGGTGCACAGACTGATACACTGACAAAGAAAGTAAGTGATGTTTCCTTGCTGTTTCAGTTTTTTTGCATGCCATTGTGTGTACACTGGTAACAGCTGCTCAGTTTTGGTCATCAGATCTTTAGGATTCATTGTTTTTGCTCCACCTTCCTTTTCTGCACCCCACCTTTCCTGCATGAACTATCCATCTGCCTCACGCCCTCTCCCTCCTCTCCTATTGCCCACATTTTTAAAAATCTTATTTTACTTATTTTTATTTGTTGTTTCCATCTGTTTTTCTTCTTTCATTTAATTTGTTGGCAAACTGGTCTGTTTCGCAGCCAATTTCCATTTTAATCTTATTTTTGTCATTGTACAAGTACATGTTTCGGTTTAAAGGTTGTTCATTCGAATCTAAGTATCAAAATTTGATTTTTCTCAGAAGTATTTGGTTGCATTTAATACTCATGGTACGACATCTTCCAGCATGGTACAAGTTACTTGTATGCCAATTTCCATTAAGTCTGGTTGATATTCAAACACAGTTGCTAGGTCTTTTGACATGAACCCTTCATTTTACTTTGGAGGGCAATTTCTCAAAATGACCGCCATACAACCAACTGATTTAAATGATTATATCTTCCTACTGAACTGTCCCCTGTTCTTGAAATTAATATCACCAGAAAGCTTTTTTTTCTCTAGTTCTTAATTATACTAAATACACAAAAAGTCCAAAATAGACGTACTGTTCCCTTTGTGGGAGTGGGTCACATATAACGAATAAAGACCAGGTTGAGGAATAACTCGGTGAACTGTGTGCAGCCAAACCAGTAAAGAATTCACAGCCAGATCTGTGAAGCATTTCAACCACATGTATGAAGAATTTTCATACCATCCAACACAAATTCAATGCTTCTATATGAAGACCTGAAACTTCTCAGATGGACTCTCTGGACTTATAACCGAATCCCATCTGGTTTCAGAATAAAGAGCAGTTAGCCGATGTTCTGAAGCTATGATGACAAATCCCACAAGAATGTGTACGAATTTGTGTATTTCTCACACCCCCTACTAATTCAATCTCAAGTGGCAGCAAAATAAACCAACACAATCAACCTCTGTATGAAAAGTGCTTTGGTAAAGTTTGTAAAGAGGCAAACTTAGTCTGTGCGCAACAGACTGCATAATCTGAATATGTACCCTAAGCCTCTGGCACCGAGAAGATGGCAAAGAGAGCAAGGAAAAAACAAGAAAAGAGTGCTGACCCATAGCTTCCCTGGAAGACGCCATTTTCAGTGCAGAGGAAGCCGAAGGGATGTCCCGCACTGCCACCAGCTGTCGCAGAAGATCTTTCACCAGGGGTCCCTCCTTGCTCGTTGTTCTTCCTCCACTGAATCGCTGCACAAAACATAAATGGATGCACTGAAATTGTCTCCATCATGATCTGATACTGGTGGTGTTTGGACACACACCCCCCCCCCCCCCCCCCCCCATCAAACCAAATAACCAATTTCCACAGTGACTTCTGATGCGTTATTTCATGCAATTTGAGCAATTCTTACTGGCAACCATACTGTGTTATTTCATGCAATTTGAGCAATTCTTACTGGCAACCATACTGCACATAAAACACCTGATATGGAGGAATGAATGCGACAGGTGTCTTTATTTTGCGGGACAGCATGTTTTGATTATAATTTTCATTTTGTTCAAACTTTTTCTATTAATCTTAAAGAGTCTATTCCTCATGTATGAATAAAAAAAAAAAAGTGCTAGAATAAAAACCTGTTTTCTGCACATTAAGGGGATATGCAGCGCTGTCACTTCATTCTGTCAAATTTATGTTTAAAATACTTCGCGAGTGATGGACTTACTACACAATGATACCCACATGCATGTTTCTGCTTTTGCTTTACAATGATCCCCACATTCGTGCTTCCTCTCTCTCTCTCTCGCTTTAAAAAAAAAAATTACTGTAGATATCACTGCAAAGCAAAAAGCAGAAACACGTAGGTGGGTATCATTGCAAACACAATCACTTGTGAATGATCTAAACATGACATTGACAGAATGAAGAGAAAGTGCTTTAACAGCTACATTAAAAAATGAATACATTAACAGACTCTTTCTCTTACACACACTGAGAAAATGAGAGTGTGGAGCACAAAAAAGAAAGAAAATGTCATTCTCTACTTTTGTATGTGGTTACTAATCCCCCCCCCCCCCCCCCCCCCCCCCCAACCAAGCTGAAGCCAGAACAAACTACTATCAACCAATCTGCATCATTACCATGCTACCTTATCAGCATACACACCACACAACAAATCAGTTCATACACAATATGGAATATAAAAAAAATGCACTTTAAGAGTGAAGTCAATGATCCTTTATCTAACCATCAACTGGGAAGCAGACTGCTTCAATCCATAGACAATCTAGCCAAAGACAAAAGCACACTTTCACCACGTCTTTTAGGTCCACTCCCTCAGCTTGCAGGTTTTCTTTCAGAACAGCGAAAGTGGTGCAGTGCTGTGAAATGTTAAGCACATGAGAGCCTTCAATTTACAACAACAGAGACACATCACAAATTTGCTAGTACTCAGTAATACAAACAGAATATTTGAATGAGCTGGACCCTTAGAAGAATAATTATCACTGCTATCATATTTTACTTGTTTTTAAATTACAGCGCTGAGTTCGACTCATGCCCACATGGTACTCAGCAGCAAACAAATCAATGGCAGCTCACTTCAGTGTAAAGCAGAAGGCAACTCTCATTCAAACTGAGAGAAACCACTAGGTCACTAATTCCGATGCCTGTAAAATCCACAGAAGTATTAACCAGGTTACCTCCCTGTACTTTATGTTCTATGCCAATGTATGAGCTCTTGTACTTTTAATAAAACAAGTGCAGATGGCGTAAATGTAGGTTGGTACTGCTGTTCAGCATGTAACGTTAGACGTGTTTAACATCACACTTCCTGTAGAAACTGAACAGATGAAAACTTTCCATCTTCTGACATACCTTTGAAACACATACCTTTGAAACACAATTCCACCTGCAGCCATCAAACACACCAGCAGCACAGACCACCAAAATCCTGCTCACCTTTAAAAATGTCAAACGCTTGCAAATGCTGCTGACATTTGAGGCAGATGGCCATCATCTGGTAGCCAAGGTCACGACAGTTCATCAGCAGCCTCCTCACCACCAATGGGCACTGCAAGATCACATCCAGGAGGCTGAGGGTCATCTCTGCGTGATGGTTGAAGTATACACGTTCAAGGACCAGGGCTGACAGGTGGGCCAGAGCCAGTTCATCTAGGTCTACACGGTTACCTTGAGAGCGCTCTGGACAAACGTCATCACTCACCATTACAAGGGTTTTCACTGGGTTCCATGTTATGTCACACAATAATAAGAAGACAGTTAAATAACTTCAAAATATTTGACAAGAACCTATAATAGGACTGGTCATATTTAATCTGAGCATAACTTTAGTTGTTAATATTCAATAAAACTGTCCTCTGATGTCTCACAGAATTATATTCAAAACCTCTCCCTCTGTGTCTTCAGTGTTGATACATCTGTAATACCAACTATCATTCTCAACTCTCCACTCCCTGTTGGCATGTTGTTGAAGACACAAACATGGCCATACATAAAAGAGGTCAGCCGCCATTACAAACCGACAACAATTTTAGAGGAGAGAATACAAATGAGTTTGCATAACACAAACCAAAAAAGCTTCCTTGGGCACAAGCTGTTGGGAGTGGACAAGATAGGTCTTGTTGTGTGTTTACCACTTAAAATTAACATGAAGAAGTGGTCGATTTGGACACAAGAAACCATGTTAACTGGAATTTTTTGCACTAACCCAATCTGTAGCAAACTTTGTGAGAAAGAAAAAAATGTCCAGTAGTTTTCATTGAGGTGAGGGAAAGGGCCATGGAATTGAACTGAATACAAGTTTTCCCCAATATATTTATCAAAGGTTCCATACGACATTCATAACAATATTGGTAACTTGAATTTAAAAATGAAAAATAAGTACAACTCCCACCATCACAACTTCCCCAAAATTCTGTGCAGTAAGAGAGAGAGAATTTGTATAGTTCACTTTTTTTGTATGTTTTTTTCTTTTCCTGTGCCTGCACCCTGAGGTACTGCCTTGATGCTGATGCACCATACAACTGCTGTTCCCATTGTCTTTCAACATTATATTACAAAGTATTACACTGCATCATCAACACTACCTTTGATGGGGGCCTCTAAATTTCTAAATTTCCAACTGTTTGAAACACTGGCGCTGATCGCAAAAGTATCCTGATTTAAAAATGGCGTTCACACACCAACTTCTTAGGTTGGCGCCAGAGGGCGTCCAGTCTGAAAAATATCTGGATCAATGCATCGAGTGTTAGGACAACTTTACCACATTCCTGTAAAGTGGAAAAACAAAACAAAAATGGCCCCTACAATTGTAGTTTCTACAGAAAAACGACAAATGTACACAGTGCGGGTTGGGTGTACTGTGCACAAGTAACCAAAGATCAGTGAATTCCCCTGACACTTCCTCCCCAACCCTTGAATTTCTTTTAACGGAAGGTTGCTTGTTTTGTTCCCCCCCCCCCCCCCCCCCCCCCCCCCCCCCCCCTCCAATTCCCATTTTACATTTCACTGAAATCCACAGAAAAGTGGGAGCCCTGTAGCTATAACCTACTTGTAAAGAGTTACAGATAATGGTGACTGAGTTTCCAATGCATCCCACATGCCTGAGGAAGCAGGTGTATGTAGGCCTCACCTCGCTGTACAATATCATACAACTGATGAAGGAATCTGTCTGTCATGGTCACCACCGCCTTCTGCAGCAACACCTGGGCATAGTCCTTCAGTAGGCCTCGGTTAAAGCCTGAGCGTTGGCACAGATCGAAATACAACTTGGCCAGACCACCCATGTCCTCACGCCGCCCACAATCCTGAAGGTACAGTTAGAAACAAGAGGGTCCATACAGATTTACTGACAAAAAAACACAATCAAGCACTTCAAAAAAATTCAATAATTTTAAGAAAAATTATCATGACATACCGACACAAATTGAATCGTTCACCGTCTCAGTCTAGGATCTTTTTGCTTAGGCAGCAAAGGACCTTGATTCTGCTTCCTCCTGGGTCTGCCAGCAACCATTCTTTGAACTCTTCTTTTTCCAGCCAAACCATGCTAAACGAACACTTATCGGCATGCTGGCTTCTCAATTTTAAGGTTGGCTGGGCTATAAGCAACATTATCTTATCTCATCTTATCTCAATTTCAAGGCGGCGGATTATTTATCACATGCGCAGGTGCCATGAAGGCTGGTAAACTCTGGTGTTTTGACCTATAGCAGACCTCTCTCGGCAAGCTCATCGGCCAATTCCAACTTCTTCATTTCATACTTCTTTTTTTTTAAATAGACTCAAGATTTTACAGAGACATTATTCAAGATCACTGGCAGTAACAAAATTTAAGCATTTTCTAATGACTGCATGCAAAAGTCCGATTTAAGGATTTTTTAAGGATTTTCAAGGCCTTGAAAAGGGGGTCCCCAAAACTGTGGACTTTTAAATTAAGGACTGTATGAACCGTTTACATGGCACTTCTATTTAGCTATCCTAGTTACATTCATAATAAACAGTGGCATAATACTGTTTAATGGAGAAAGTTATATGAGATACGAGAGAAAATATAAAAGAACTAAAAAAAAGAAAAGAAATACCCCTTCCAAAAAGACAAATTTTCTTATAGTTCTTGTGTTATTCCGGCATGGAAAATGAAGGTATGCAAGTGCTTGGGTCAACTGCGCTCAATTTGAGATAAGCAATTGTCTTGTGGTCTTTCATGAAGAAGATGAAAGACGTTGAAACACATCGTGTCTGTTTGTAATGTCTGTTTTGTAATTTGTGTGTTCTTTCATTTGGTGGCACAGTAATTCCTTTTTTCATCACGATGACTGCTAGTCAGGTGACAAATAAGGGGTATAAAAATCAAATATACTTTTCACTAAATATAACTGCTAGCATTATCATGAAATCATTATTCTGCACCAACACTTTATCAGCTCTATTCAAAACCGACTCTCAAACCCACACGTTTTAAACAAAATTTGCTATTCCCAATTATTTACCTTCAGGATCTGTGGAGTGATTTCTCCTATAGGGAAGGGGGTGGCAGTGGGCAGAAGTTATGGTGATAGTTATGATGGTGTCAGAGGGAGAGGAAGAGTCAAGTGAAGTGTGACAGATCCCAACTGCAGACCTGACTACATCAGCAAACCATTTCCAGTAGCACAGACTTCTGTTTCCAGTAGCAAGACCCTCTAACCAGTAGCCACTACCTCTTCCTCTTCTTCTTCTTCCGTTGAGTCTCCACAATCAACAGGCTGATTATTATGAGACTATAAACGGGGATCTGCTGAAAAAAAAACAACAAAAAAACCCCTATTCTAATTCCTTTTCATAAACATGAGATTACACACATTCATACCACAAAGTGACACCCCCCCCCCTAACTTACCTACTCACTAGCCTACACAAAAAAAAGCAAACCCCCCAAAAAAAGGTAAAAACTAAGTGCGGAGCTGCCAGCAGGCTACCACGGTCGCTTTTCATCCATTACTATGGACTAGCTGGCCCCAGGCTGCAGTAGGCAGCTCAGGCCCGCAACTTCCTTCCACTCATCCATGCACGCAACAAGACAAGACCTCGGCCAGGTTTCAAACAAAGTACGATCCAATAGCTTTGTTCTGTTTCACAATTGTTGGATTTGTGTTTGTTCGTCTCTACGTGGTTGAAGACATCATTCCTGCCCCCGTGTTTCACCGAGATCTGAACTTTGCACAAATTACAGTAGGTATAGTGTGGATCGCCATTATGACTTTTCACTATGCATGGCCGTTCTTCCGTGTAACTTTGCCTAAACGTCTGCTCTGCCACACGAACTCTTTACGTTTACATTTGCTCGGCCCCGCTTTCACTTCCCTCGAGACACCGTCTTTCACCAGGTCGTGGAGGTGTTGAAATCTTTCACAATCGCTTTCGCTCGCCGGTGCCGCCATTATCGATTCGAAGAGACTGAATGACTTGCACGCATGCGCGATAGGAACAGGAAAACCGAGTCCGCTCAACACTCGCGTCTAACGGAACTGCTCTACTCACTAAGCGCAAAATCTACTAAAACGCCATATCGACTTTAACTTTGAAAAAAAAAGTAGCAAAATTATCGCTCGTCGTAGCTCCGTAGCAGACCCCTCAAATACGTAGTTGCTACGGCCGAATCGTAGCAGTAGTCAGGTCTGCAACTGGGTTCAGGGCCAATGCTGAAGCTTTCTTCTGATTTTGCAAAACATATTTTCACGTTTTCTATGGCATTGCATGCATATAATCACAATCATACTAGTAATCCAGTCTACAAAATCAACCTATTTTACATCTTTTTTTCCGTTTTGTTTTATTTTTGTGTATCAGTTTGTCATTATATTCAGCAGTTTGTCAAACCCTTTGAAAAAAAAAAAGAGGGGGGGGGGGGGGGGGGGGGGGGGGGACGGTAGTTACCAATGACTATTCAATGTTAGATTTTTTTTTTTTTAAACATTACTCTGCGGTTCAAACAGTTCAGCTGAACACAACAAAGAATGTAGTCTGCCAAACTGAACTGTTTTGGATTCAGATCTTGCTACCAATTCTGGAACCCCCACCCCACCCCGCTGATTCGCTTTCATCAAGCAAAAGTTCCATTTGTACTGATATTGAAGTCCTCAAAATTTGTGCACAAATAAAAATGCCTTACTCTGGAATCACTGCCAAAGGCACCAATGCACATCAGCTGGTCTGCAGGTCAACAACATGAACGTCAGCATTCTTTAATCTCAGTCATAATGGGAAACCCCTTGGGTAACAAGCGACCAGAGTTGTACTAGTCTCATGCTTAACACGACTTACAGTCCATGAATGCCACCTTTTCCGAGTATCTGCTCTACACCTAGAAATGATATTAATGATACAAAGTGTTCAGTCTAATTTGGGGTTGCAAAAGTTCCACTTTGTAGATTAAACTGATCTCTGGAAACTAGCTATGAAAATGAGCAATTTTGTAATTCTCAAACCAAAGAAAAAGCTAAAGTTCAAAACACACACTCTCTCTCGTGAACATAGGCCCAAACATGTGGCAAGCTTAGCGGTCTACACACACACTTGTTTTTCTTTCTAATACACAATCCATACCTGAATCTGGTTGGAAAAAAAGCAGTAATCTTGATCACTGAAATTCGTGGGAACAGTCAGGATTGTGTCTACTTGCGAAGGCAGATTATCTTTCAATTCATCGTTTTCCTGCACATACACAAAAAGATAAAGCAACTGTATCAGAATACACTGATTCATCAAAACACCATACAATAGCAAGACTAATTGAAAACTATACTGTTTCAAATGATAAAACTCCAAGGATTTCTATGGTCTGCAGATATGTCACTGAAGTGTGCCATCAGACAAAAACCCAGGAACTTAGATGGCTTTGATTTTGAGCCAGCAAACAGAGCAGAAAACACATTTCCAATTGTTTGTTTCAGTCTGATCTCAGTTCTGATCCTAACAAGTATTCAGAGTGCATGATGCAGGCAGGCTTTTTTTCATTAGTTTGTCGTATAAAAACTTCCACAACATTCATACTTCACTCTGTCATTACAAAATGTCAAGAGTTATATTTTGCTTTGAAGATAAGAGCTGTTAATGAAACAAAAGCATGCCCACCTGACTGACCCTGAAGTAAACATCAGAAAGAAAAACACCCCATACATGCTTGAAAACAAACATCTAAAGAAGTGATCAGTTCACTAAATCATACAAGACTTGACTTGTGATACCTCATAATAGATACATCAAATCCTCAAAAAAGCAAATTACACACACACACACCACCTGCTTATTAGCAATGAGTTTCTGCAAGCGTGAAACGGACGCTGGGAGCAGGGCCACTGCCATTCGGCCAACCAGTTCCAGATCCAGCATCTGCAAGACCTTCTCCTTTTTGGTGGTCAGCACCCAGTGGTTCAACTTGTTGATGGCACTACGATCCTTGCGCTGCAGGAGCTGCTTGACGGCCTTCTCCAGCATGGGCACTGGCAACCAGAAGCCGGGGAGGAGGTGTCGAAGTAGCTCAGCATCAACCAGAACATCATAGGATCTTCATCTTCACTGTAAAGTCTGCACACACACCAGGGGAAAAAAAAACGCTCAGGTCCACTGACACAACACCACAAATATGAATGCAGCATCTTATTTCATTATCAAGAAAGAATTTCAGGTTCAGTCCTCTGGATGATTTAAAGGATTGTGACACATCTACTGATCAGAGATGGGATTCTCATAATGTGAAAAAGGAAGGAAAAAAAAAGTGGCGGGGGTCCGGGGGCCGCTGAAGGCCCCCGGTGGGGTCCAGGGGCAAGGCCCCTGGTGGGGGACAGGGGGCGAAGCCCCTGAAGCTGAAGATTTTTAGAATTAACCTGCAAAAAATCAGCATCTGAGACACAAAGTATTCAAAAGTATTAATAACCTTGATCCTACAAAAAAAAGACTTTCTCACCTTCGCCATTGATGTCTGTCAGGAAATCATGAAGACCATTGACACAGGATTGGTGATTTTCCAGTTGCTAATAGTCACACAATTTTCCAGCAGTTGCAAGTCAGTTTTCATTACTGTCCTTCACATCACCACGTTTCAGCGAGGCAGTTTAGTTTCTAATAGTAATAGCCATCCTTCAAAATACTTATTAAAAAAGTTTACCTCAACACCAATCAAATAATTTCTTATAGTTGTCCTTCAAAATACCACGGAGGTATTCTGATTCCTTTATAGAATAATATAAGTGAGAGAAGTTGATCTAAGGATCATATTCAAAGTGTGCAATTGTGAAGGATTTTTAACTCATTGTGTGCCCACAAGCAGTTTTTTTTTCTTTTCAACTTGATCCATCTCTATTACAATAAGAAAAAAAACACTTTCACACTTCTGATACTCCTCAACATTAATGATGTCAACTTGCTAAATCTAGTCACCAGAGTATAAGTATGCATGCATATCTGCCGGTCTGCTCGTTTGTATGAATGTGTGTAACTGATTTTTCCCCCATGATATCTTACCAGAAAGAAAAGATTTTGTGACGCGGTGGTATAGGTAAAAAACATTATTCTTAGTATTACTACTACTACTACTATTACTTTTTCCGTACTATCGTCTGTTTGTTTACTTATGTTTTGTTTGCTTGTCTGTAGAATGTCAATAACACGCTTGCAATTTTTTTGTTTTGATCTCTCTCTCACTAAAATAGTTTGTTGTATGCTATTTATTACGTAAAATATTGACTACACAATTGTGTATACTGTGACATTGATGTAACCTGTTTTTTCAAAGAGAACCTTCATTGCAAAATTAATCAGCTTGATGATTGTGGGCATTACATCAAGAAGAAGAAAAAAAAAAAGGGGGGGGGGGGGGGGGGTTCTACAGATTCATCATATCTATCTGGAGATAACCTGCAATATTTTATATATCATTACTTCAACAAAACAAATAGCATTACTCTTCACAGAGAGAGAGAGAGAGAGACGGGGTGGGAGTGGGGGTGGTGGTTAGACTCGCCGATGCTCCAACGATCCAAGTGTCTCGTTTGTAAGACGATCTTTCACTCTTGCTAGGTGCTTTTCAGCAAGAACGTGGTTGATCAATGCTGACTTGCCCCGTGAGCCATACTTGATCGCGTCATTACACCATGTGCAGACTGCTTGTCCTGGATAGGTGATTTTCCTCATGCAGTCTTTCAGTCTGAGAATCACACTGTGGCTGACGGCCGCCTTTGGAACTGTGTCAGCATCACTTTTGCGCTCACTTCCTCCTCCAACCACTTCCAAGTCCATTTGTTTTTTAACTGAAGCATCGACTTGCTTCGCAAGAAACTTTCTCGCTTTCTGCTATCTGACGAAACATTCTGGTTTTCGCCACTCTCGTCAAACCGAAAGAAAATGGCGTCAGGAAAAAAATTCGCAAACAGTTTGCCGCGTTCTCAAACATCAACTTCGCTTTGATGGTTTCGGTTAACCGCAGAATGAAAACAAAGACAGCAGTCTCGACCGGCCCAAGCAGAAACCGGAAACATCATTGCGAACGGATCAATGAGAACACAATATCGATCGACCTCTCGCCGTACATTAGCTTCATCACAAACCTACCTCTACCCCCCCCCCCCCCCCCCCCCCCCCCCCCCCCCCCCCCCCCCCCACCCCCCCCCCCCCCCCCCCCCCCCCCCCCCCCCCCCCCCCCCCCCACCCCCCCCCCCCCCCCCCCCACCCCCCCCCCATTTTCTCAACGGATTTACACTGATCTCAAAACGACCCTGGGGCCATCAAAAAGACGGAAATCCGCCAATCGGCGGAAAAATCCCATTCTCTGACTGATATATCCACACACTGTGGAAAAAAATAATTTACAATGTAAATATTCAATTGATTACAAACTCATTTTCAGCTGATTTTTCTTCACGCCAAACATAAATGGCCAAGGTTCCAAGATAAACAGTGTAAGGAACGAAGAGACTTCATGACACTCAACAGTCATTCATGCCTCTTGGATTTAAGGGAAAAAGTCAAATTACCTCATGAAACACATAAAAAGTGTATGATTCATGAAGCACAACAAAAAGGGTGTGTGGAGTTGGGGTGGGGGGGGGGGGGGGGGGGGGGGGGGAGGTCCAATGTACCAATCACAGATTCATGTGAAAAAATGCCAGTTAATAAATACAGATAAAGAGAAATGGTCAGGCAGTACAAATTAAATAACAAATATATATAAGACTGAAAATAGAGAATACACTTTTTAAAAAACATTGAAATATTTAGCAATAAGGCATTTTTCTTTACATTTCAACTACCAATGGTAAATCACCATATCTGCACTTCACGTTGGTTTCACAGACAGACCAACAACTCCAAAACATGTAGCCTGTGGTTTGTTGTTGTTGTTGTTGTTGTTGTTGTTGTTGTCGTACCTGGCTAAAGACTCAGGGATCATCCAAACAGCCGAAGTACTTGAACACTATGGTACAAATGCATCAGCTGGGGATGAGAACATTACGCGTGTGACGTTTTTGATTACCCCGCACACTGGGCAGCACCACTCCGACTTCGGGGGATTTTAGAGACTGATAATGTTATGCTAGGAGCTTGTCACAACTGAAGACAATCCCCGCATAACTATGCAGAGCATAACAACATTTTGATGTAGCCTTGGTGTTCTAGCCTATGTCAATTAGCCTGACCAGCCTTAAGCCAAGGCAGAGCCTGTGGTTTGAACTTGGAACCTGATGATTAAATGTGCTTGTTCGATCAACGGCCTGGTAAGTGAACAGGTCTCATTTCTTTTACTTAAAGTATAGAGCATATGCCATTCTCTTCATTTCCCCGCCACTGCCATTTCTTTTTTTAGAAACAAAGCTTGAAAGATTCACTTCTGACAGATAGCACTCTCTCATTCCAATCATAACTTTCTCGAGGTCTGATCACCGACAGTCACAGTCACAACACTCGCTTTCTGATCTTCCACAAAGTCTACATTTTTCTTTTCAATCTCTTGCTCATTCTAGGTATCTTGCCTTCCCTTTTCATAGTATAGAAAAAAATCCAGCTGTCTGCTTCATATTTCTTTCTGAAGAAATCAAATGCCAATGGTCTGTACTGAAAATGTGTGTTCGCCAAATGGCCTTGGTCTGTCCTCCTTTTTTTAATGTGACTTATTTCATAGGCTTAAAGACATCAAAACAAGTAACAGATCTGTGGAAAAGGCAAAGACCCTGCCAAGCAATCAGTCCTGACATCTGTGTCTATGGCAGAGTTAGATCTGTGGAAAAGGCAAAGACAGCCAAGCAATCAGTCCTGACATCTGTGTCTATGCCAGAGTTAGTAACATGGACTGTGGGCAAAATATGTCCAAAAGTATATCAGTCTTACTTTAAATTTTCCATGGGCAGAACGAGCACAGCACGCCTTTGGCTTACATCACTTTAATTTTTTTTTTCTCTGTCTTATCTCTCTGACACAGACACAACTCTTTCCCAACATAGCACAATCAAGTCAGTAAACAAAACAATTTGATCCAAAATTTTTCATACCAGTCGCAATACACCAGGGCCAAAGTTCCGTCACATATTATATACAATTCATTCACGTTTATTTTTTTAGACTAGTACAGAGTATGCTTTTAGTCCTTCTGAAGACGGTGCTACAGAACAACCATTATCATAGCTTGTATACTTTGAAAGACAGAAGTAAAACTGACTTAAGAGAGAAAGAACACAATCTGCTGCAGGTTGAATGCTGTGTCGGGGAGGTACTGAAGATGTTCTTCAGCTGCCTGTCGTACCGTTGCTCTTGAGACCCCAGTCGGATGTGGCGTTGCACACCCTGAAAGAACCCACAAACGTTTCAGCAAGAAATACATAGAACAATGCTTTCATTGTCTTAAGACAAATCGTGCACTCATTTATAATTAGAAACTTTTACCACTCAAGAACTTTGTCTCTAAATCTTTCCCTTTTTTGTGTGGTCAGTTTGTCATCTTTATTATATTTTCACTAAACATTTGTACAAAAAACAGACAAATCATATGTGTAAACAGATCCGTCTTCTTAACATATTACAAACACAGGCAGACCAAATTGGCAAACCAATACAACCCAAATCACAGTAAGCATGAAAATCACATAACTTCAAGTATTAACAGGACTGAGACAATTAAAAAAATGTTAAAAAAACACACCAAAAACCAAAGATTATCACATACAAAAAATCATTTTTTTAGAGCTGAACTGTGAAAAAAAACACAAAAGTATAAATATGTTCACTCAAGGAAGCACTCATACTGCCAGACAAAATCAAACACAATGTGTACAGCTTTACAATAAATCTTTGGTTGCTGAAAAAAGACATGAAAGAAAGATATACACCCAAAGGCACCAACTGCATCCAGTGAAGTACTGTCCTCAACCGCCAAACCAAGCAGCCAAGAGCAATACTGCGCCATCCTTTGCAGTCTGTGCTCTGTCGGTTTAGGTTGCTGAGACTGCTTAAAAAAATAAAAACAGACGTTACATAACATAGCAATAATTCTGGACATACACTCAAAATCATTCTAAATGCCTAACGAAGTACTCTTACTCGGAATTAAAGAGGCCTTGGTTGCAGACAAAGGTGAAGATCCTCATAAGCTGCGGAACTGCCCCTTCCGTATGAACAAATGCAGCAGCTGTAATACCAGTCCTCGATTGATCTTCATGAACTCATGCTGGTGAATTTTGCCCACTGTCTCTGTTGCTCTGCAAAAACCAGTCATACATAACCAGTGCGATACCACAACACCAGGAACAAATTGAAATTGGAAGCTCTATGGATCAAACAAGATCAGTAGACTGGTCACAAGAACTAGTCAGACTTTAATTTTCTGTAATAATAAAGTCAGTCTACAAATGACATGGGTAAGTTTCACCAATTTTTTCCTCACCACATACCAAGCAAAGTACAGAAATGCTGTTAAACATGAAATCTTTCTGTTTTCCATCAATCTGGTTAACCACAAAAAACGTTAAACTTTTTTTTCATAATCACACACTCATAAGTATTTTGTAATTTCATAACTATTAATAGAAAAATATTAACAACTATACATCGTTACCCTTCTCTAAAACAGTTTCTGTGTTTTCAGTCTTTTTATTACACATTATGAACGCACTTATGAGCATGATTATCTTTAATCCCTCGGCATAGCTATTTATGAATAAAGCGATCAGCCAAATTCTTGAAGGGCTGGAGAGACAGATGTATACATGTATCACTGATAATTCTTTTGCAAAGTCCTGTGTGTCACTAAAACGTACCAAAATTTACTGTCATGCAATGATTTTCTCCTGTGCGCATTACAACTTCAAACAGCGCGTCACGCTAAAGCATTTTCAACTGATACGCAATGGTCAAAGTCATTACAAAAAAAAAAAAACTTTCCCTGACGTTTTCCACTTGAAAACTCATCTCTACTGAAAACCAACAAGAGTCGTCAAATAGACTACCTAGTCAATGATTGGACCACACAATCACGTGATTCGGCCAAGCATGGGAAGCGTGGGGAAAAAAAAAAAGAAAAAAAAAATTGCATGAAATTCGGCTTTTCAGAATCAAACCACAGTTCAGCTGTGGCTTGCAGGTGATAATCCAGCGAGGGAACTAAAGTTGAGTTTATGCAACATGACCGGTTCAGATAGAGCGTGCTCGTATGTGTGCATGCGTGCGCGTGAGTGTGTGTGTGTGCGAGTGTATGTGTACAGTGTGTGTGGTTCTATAACATCGCTTTTTCCATTTTCTTTCTTTCCTTTTTTTCCCCCCATAGAAATAAGACAAATGCCTCCCCACATATTCAGCATTTGATGCTGGATTTACTTTTATGTTTGGGGACTGAACGACTTCCTTTTTTCTTCAATGGTACAGAGAAGATAATATGCTATATTCCTGACTGCAGTTATCAGCAACAGAGATAAATTAATCGAAAATTCACATGATGTAAACGATGAAACCTGCCAAATGAACATATACTTCCGAGCATTTATCAGAACAGTTGTGCCAGTCATAATACGAGATATCCAGACTGTGGGGTCTACGATTCATGGTTCAAATCCACTCAGAACATTTTTAATCAACACTGTATTTGCAATGTAACAGTGTTGCCTCTTAGAAAGAGAGGAATCAATTTTAGGAGGTAAAGGCAATTGAGACAAAGATGGAAACAAGCCTTTAAACAGTACGGAAGGAGAGTCAATTCTGAGTGTCCCTTCAAGACGGATTCACTATAACTGCATCGGTTTGCACACATAGTGTTTGATGTTACAATAAGTACCCAAATGTTAATCAGTCAAAAAGAAAACTCTCCTCATCAAAGGAAAAAGTTGTTAAACTGTGATCTGAATTTTAGTAGCATGGACACAGAATATCGGAATTCATTCATTCACTTCCAGTCACTGATGTAACTGACAAAGTAAATATTTTCAAAATATTTACTATGTCATAAAAAAAATCTGTTTTAAATTTCAAAATGCAAAAATACTTACTCCAAAATGTTCTTTTTGTCCAGGAAATGCTTCAGTTCTGTCTCCAGTTCCTTCTGAACACAATGTTGAAATTCAATGAAAAGAAAAATAGAATTTAGTAATAGAAAGCACTTCTTGCATCATACAGAAAGTAAATGCGTAATATGACCCTTAACACAACGATCTCTTCAAAAATCCACAAAATTTTATCAATGTATGTCATAAATGTTTCTAATTAATTAGAATATTCCCAGTTATCATCAGGCATGAGGAACTGACCGGAGATTAAAAATAAATCAATTAAAGGCTGGATCTCTGTTCTTGGGGCATGACCAATGTGACAGTTTATGGTCAATCAAAAAAGATCAACTACAAATATAAGAAAACACAAGATCTTTAGATACTGTACATCTCTTCAATTTGTTCAATTAATGGGCAATACATGTTATAACTTATTGTTAGTGACTTCAGGACCTGTTAAATATAAAGCTTTCCTGCTCCATCCAACTGAACTGAAGAAATTCAAACCTACACATACATTATTTCAACTTTACAGTAAAAGAAAAAGAAAAAAATCTCCCTCATATTTCAATACTCTTTTGAACTAGTCCTAGTCATTACATAGTGGTAACACTATGATTAAAATAAAAAATGAAAAAAGGCACAAGTTTATAAATACACATCAACACATTTATGGGAGGTGTAGGAGGAGGGAAACAAGGGGATGGAGGGGAGAGGTGAAGGGACGAAGCAGCAACCTGACAGAAACCATTTAATAAATATGCAGTTTGTATTCTGTATCTGAAGAAGTGAATATGACATACCGTTACCCAGCTTTTTTTTGTTTTTGTTAAACAGTAAACAAGTGGGGTAACGTTTGCTCCCATAAGAAAACCTAACACAGAGTAACTTTTATTCAAGACTGGCACAGCCTTTTAAACTTGAATATAGTCAGACAAATACATAGACGAACAATCTAATAGTGGGGGGGGGGGGGGGGGGGGGGGGGGGGGGGGGGGAAACAAGCGTAGGCAAAACAACTGAACTGTCTTCATAGTAATGACTTGCCAAAGATTGGGACTTAAGGAGGAAGGGGGGAGGGGGGGTTGAAAATGGAGAAACTGGGAACATGAAATTAAGAAAATATATTACAGATATGAAAACTCTTCACTAGCTGCATAAGGGAACCATCGCAATCCCTTTTGAAGGCAGATATATTTGTATTGCCTGCTCCGATGGGAGCAAACGTTACCCCACTTGTTTACTGTTTATTGGTTACTGTTCCTGCCTCATTTCATTTCCTTTTTTTTTTTTTTTTTTTTTTTTTTGGTTGCTTTTTTTTTTTTAAAGTATTTTTTCCTGAACTTCAAAGCAAATATACTCATTGTCATTTGCTTGTGAAGGTTTTTTCCTTCAGTCTCAATCGAACACTTACACAATTTTTTCCCGGCTTCGCTGCTGGTTTCTCTGAAAGGCAGTGTGGTTCTTCTGAGGCCCTCTGGATACAGGCTTGCTGCCTCCATGTCGCCTCTTGTCTGTGGTTGTAACTGACTGCGTTGGCCACATACCTTCTCTGAGGCACATTCCTGGTTTCTCCATCAAGCCGCTTTTTACTGGTCTTGGGTCTGGTCTAGAACTCTGCTTGTTGTTCTTGTTAGTTTTCAGAGCAGGTAAGCTGGGCTTCTGAAATGTGCTGCCATCTCTCCCTTTCTCCAGGGATTCTCTCGCAGGAGTGGAAGATGGCTGTGTCTCTTTGACTGGTGGTTTCTGGTCTGGTTGAGAGCTGTCTTTCTCCTTGCGCTCTATCTCAGTTCCCCCTTTCTCCTTGTCGTTCTTCTGATCCACTGCCTCACTTTCGTTTTCATTTCTCTCTCTTCTCTCTCTGGAGCCAGGCCTTGAAACTCGCCGTTCAGACCTATCTGATATAGAGATGGACAAGTTTTCCTCTGGTGTTAATTGCAGGTTACCTTCTCCACTCTTTGGTTTGCCAGCTAGACTGCTGGAAGACCTGAAAATGTAACAAACACTGAAAGAGACATTTTATTCACAGGGGCTATGACACCTGCACAGTTTAAGATTAATCATTTCAATGCTGGTCTATTCCTGCTGTTCTTTTCCTAAAGCACTGCAAGTTCTTTTACTATGTTTTAAGAAAGCTAATGTAAAATTATTTTCTGGGTGTTAATATTCACACTTTGTGTCTGAAAAAACTTGTGACACCAGGTGAGAACTGACATGGCTGGAAGAAATGAGTTTGGTTACTTCATTTGAAATATAAAACTGGGCAGACTGTCGACCCTCAGGAAGGCTCAACCAATCTTTAGTGACAACTTTTCTTGCTTTTTGCTTGTTTTGTGTACCTATACCGACAATGAATTCGGAGTACAGCTTGTTAGTCACTTCACATTCAAGTTCTCAAATGGTTCATTAACTATAACTTGTATTTAAAAGCTTGTAAAATAAATTAAACTTTACATTCGCCACATTAAACTTTACATCCACTACATCAGTTTACAATGCTCTCTCTCCTCCCTCTCTTGCAATAAATTATTCACTGGAATCACTGCATTAAAAATCACAAACATTATTGAGATACACTGAAGTGCACATTCTCACTGTACTAGCCAGAGTTCTACTGGCTGACAAAATGTCAAATCATTTGAAGACTAAATTAACGGAATTTAGTCAGGAATCCAGGGCTACCATTTGTACTGACAGACAGGGGGTCCCAGGGACCCCTTCACTGATGCTATAGAGGGTCCCAGAGGGGGTATAGAGAGTCCCATGAACAAAATTAACCAATACAGAAAATGTAGTATTTCTTGCTTTTTTAATTATCGGCTTGATAATCTGAACATTTCAGAGTAAATGAATCTCTCTCTCTCTCTCTCTGAAAACATTTCTTTAAAAAAAACATTTCTTGTTGGGTGGTGTTGCTGTAGATATTTCTTTAGGAATCGACGATTCACTGTCTGTAGCATCTTCAGAAGATGTTTCTTTGCGGTTTTTTTTAGCGCCCAACCACTGAAGCAACGACATAAATTTGCGGGATGCGATAGCCGTGAACTTCCTTTCTGCTTCGTTCGCCTAGGCTTGTGCACGCGATTGTTACAACTTGTGAGTCATCGAATTGGTTAATTAGTGGCGGCGGGTGCCACAGTCTAAATAAGTCAGCCGGGTCCACTGAGTAACCGTTCAGTGACGTGGGCCACAAGGCGAGCCTATCAGTGTTTACGCAACTTCTCGGCTTACTGTACTTTCGCGGGCACACGCTGTCCTGAATTTGACGGCAGGCAATCGCGCGTGAAGCTTGTGGTGTGCTCAGCTTTGATCACTGACCGCGGCACGTTTTGGGGTTTGCCTGATTTTGTAGTGTGTCCCGCGGGACTCGCTACACGTTTTGTTAGTGCGTCCTTTTCAATCATGGTGCGTCATGGACGCACATATGTGCGTCATTGGGAGCCTGGGAATCATGACCCCTCTTGATATGCAAAGCTATTAAAGAGAGAGAGAAAAAAAGGAAAACGATGCACAGATGTTTTAGTACTGTAACTGAAGAAACATATATTTTCAAGACAAAACATTAATGGGTTGCCAAAGGGGCATGACACGAATTCTAAGACACCTAAATGCACTATCACCACCACACAAAAGCGGTAACTTGACTCACTTTCTTGGCAGGGAAGATCCTTGACGTCTTTCGCCTTGCTCTTCTTCCCCTTCCAGGAATGTGTCGTACTCATATAAGGACAGAACATCTGTATCTTCATCATCCTCGTCTTCATTTACTTCATCCATCTCTTCCACGTCCCAGTCCGTTTCTGAATGAGACGACAGTCCTAGGTGCCCAGTAGTCTGGATACTGGGGAGAATGTCTTTCTTGATAAAGTCAGTGTCTAGCTGGCTCAACAATGAGGAGGAGTGACCAAATCTGCTGATACCTGATGTGCCCTGGAAAGAATCAGACTCAATGACCTTTGCAAGGTCACTACTCTCCGCCATCTCAGATGTCATGTCTGATGATCCAACCACAGCTTTCCCAGCTGAGTCAGCATCTTGTTTTGATAAATCGGAAGACAAATTGGGAGAACAGACCACAGTGGTCATCCTTTTTGCATCACCGCTGCCTGTGGAAATCAATGGTGAACTTGTGTTTCTTGTAACAGTAACAGACAAGGAACTCATCCGACCCATACTTGATGCACTACTTTTTGCTGACGATTTCACTTTTTGAGAGGCATTCTCAGCTACACTGAGAGGTTTTTCATCTAGCGCCAACCCTTTGACAGTCATAGATGAACCAGGAGACTTACTTGAAGCAGGAGACTTCCTTATGGCACGACCAGTCACAGATTCAGTCTGTGCTGTACTTGGCAGCTTTCTACGATCAGATGCCGACGATGCAGACCTGATGGAGTGTGCTGTTGGAGATGATGTTCTTGCAGGAGACTTTTCACCTGACATGTATCCTTTCTTTTTCAACTCGAAACCCCCTCCAACTCCGTTGCACTGAGCCTAGATGATTTCACAGCGGGTTTCAAAGGGGATGGAACAGCTTTCGGCATCTCCTGGTCCGCTTCGTCTTCAACGCTCATGGAATCTCCGGATACATCTTCATCACTGGCACCTGTAGATGGACATTTAAAAAATATAATAAAGTACTGTATTCTATTCTATTACTGTGAACGAGGAGGTTGGGGGTGAGGATGAAAATAGGGAGAGTGGGGGCAAAAAGGGGGCAAAGGGAGGGAAGGGGAACAAACTAAATCAAGTGGGGAAAAAGTCTATATATGCACAGCAGATAAGCACAGCTTCAACTGTTAAGAACTCTTATCAGGGGTTGAATGACTCAACAGTAATAAGAATGAGATGCCACTTCTGCAAACGATGGGCGAAGTCCAAATATGTGTGTGTGAGTGTGTGAGTGTGTGTGTGTATCATTGTATGTGTGTGTGTGTGCGCGCATGCGCACCTGCATGTGTGTGCATCCGCATGTGGGTGTGTGTGTGTCTGTGTGTGCGCATGTGCGAGAAAGACTCAGAGAGAGAGAGAAGGAAGGAAAGAGGGATAAACTCAAACAAACTGAGAGAGTAGTATCAAATGAAATTTCAGTTGGGGGTAAAATGAGGAATGGGGTTGGGAGCTAATTTCAACCTTTTCCGTAACTGGAAAATTGAAAAACATTATATTTATATATATATTATATATATATATATATGGGGGAAAAATGAGAAGAAAAAAAACTTAACCATTCGAAATTCTTTACTTAACACTACATCACACATCCTTCATTGCAATGTCTACCATTACCACCTCATGTGCAGGAAGTTCCACGTGGAATTAAAAAAAAAAGAAGTTTGATTTGTTAGAATCTCAACAGCACCGACTCTCCTCCTTAAACAATGGACACAAAAGTAAAACTGAGACCTGTAAAACCATGCAATTTCATACCTTCACATCCCTCATCCCATCCGTGAGATGTTTCCTGGGTTTCGCTTTGTGTTGCACTGAGAATGTCCTCTTCATCTGCACCAGGACTCGTCTCACCAGGAGATTGTTCTGAGCATAATTCTCCATCCCCAGCAGCATAAGGTAGCTCTTCAAATTCTTCTTTTATTTTCAGGTAGTTCACTTCCTCAGGGTCTGTTTCAGACAGCTGAGGATCTTCAGATTTCAACCTGACTTCCTCCTTAAAAATAGGCACACTGGGACGGACCTTTTTCTTGCTCTGATATTTTGATACTTTCCGTTCCCTTTCACCCCTGTCATACTGCATCCTGAATTGGGTTGTTGGTCTTCCAAATGGTGAGGTTTTCAAACCAGAACCTTGGGAAATTCCTTCACAATCCATTTCTACAACCTCTACACCTCTGACAGGCCGGGCTGCTTTCTTGCGGAAAGATGACATGGCTGGAAGATATAAACTGAAAAAAAAAAAAAATTAAATCTAGGAACTGGAATCTTCAATTACTACAGATGGAATTAATATCCACTTAAAAATTACCACAACACAATCATCTCTATTTTCATGACCATAACACACTGGAACTATTATGTCTTTTTTTCTAATATACATAATAAATTCAAAGAATACAAGTAGGCCCCCTATATAATTCACTGAAAATGAAAATCAATACACCTAATAAAGACATGCCACATACACTTTCGCCAAAATCTTTAAAATGTTAAGGACTGAATGAGTATCTCCCTCTGAAGCAAATCAAATTAGTTTTTATCCTACCATTTCACATTCTTAATACTGGTCAATCAGGCTTTACTAGCCAAGTAACACTTTTTGTAATATTTTTTAACAAACTGATATTAATCACAATTCACAAATAGAGCTGTAACGTTGGAGTTGGCTGCTGAACTTGTAAGCATGTGTGTCTGTGCACGAGTGTGCGTGTGTGTGTGTGTGTGTGTGCGTGTGTGTGTGTGGATGCGTTTGTTCTGGTGAAGTGCGTTACAAAATCAAATTTTTGCTACAAGTATTATGATTTGGCTAAAAACTGTACTGCAACAGAATAACTTGACAACTTCTTGACATACTAGGCTTCCCCGTCCTCGCGTGGGAGCATCTGAAAAAAAAAATTACTCGCCCCTAAGTTTGTCTAAGTTGAATTTCATGTGGTGGAAGTTCACAATCACAACGTATTTTTATCCAGATGACAAGGCTTCTACCAGACACATACAACTGATTTAAACCTGCTGAAAAAGACCAATCCAGTTCTGTTTACAATGGCAGAAAAATCAACATGATGACTGAGGCCATTCAACTGGATGATGATGATGATGATGTTGAGTAACACTGACAAAGAGGTGTGTAGCGGCCATCTTTCTCCCAGGCGAGAACCCCTTACAGCGTTTACCAATACATTTCGCGCAACCGTTTTCAAGCCAACATTTTCATGTACACGCTAACATTTTCATTCATATGTTAATTAATTATTTATGCCCATCAAAGCAATACAAAATTTTTAGCAGAAAAGTACCCGAAAATACCTTATTTTGCATGGAGAACTTCGCAGACTTGTCGGCCTTTCCGCGCGCAGGATGTCGTCACGTTTTCTTGTAGGCCTAGGTTAGAGTAACTTCCCTCTTTTCAAAAATGCTGAGGAAGCGGAAGCGACATTGCTTATCTGCAGAATACTCCTATTATATTTTTTTGTCTTGAATATCTTGCCGCAAGGTGATTAGATGAGAGAACATTTTAAAGCCATTTCTTTTTCAAGCACCAAAAACTGGCAACTTCATATTGGTAAACAAACCCACAAAGGAGTATATAATGAAAATTGGGGACAAGGATATAAAAGTATCTAAATGTGAGGAAGAGAAAGACCTAGGTGTGACTTTTGACAAAAATTTGCTATTTGACAATCATATTGTAAATAGCATTAATAAGGCTAACAGAATGATTGGAATAATAAAAAGAACCTTTACATTTATAAAAAAAAAAAGGACACTTTTTTTGCAATTATATAAGACACTAGTTAGACCTGTTCTTGAATATGGCAACACTGTATGGTATCCAGTGCTTAAGAGACAATCGGAAGCTCTAGAACAGGTGCAAAGAAGAGCAACCAAGATGATCCATAATATAAAAGATTACTCATATCAGGAAAGATTAAAATATCTACAACTTCCAACACTTAGGCCTAAGGCAAGAAGAATAAGAGGAGACTTGATTCAAGCATACAAGATATTTAATGGAATTGATGATGTTGATAAAGCTTAGCATGCTTTTTTTTGTACTCCGCAGAAGAATGTTACAAGGAACAGTGAAGATAAGATATTTAAACAATATTCCAGAACAAATTTGAAAAAAAAAACTTTTACCAATAGCTATAGAGTAACCAATTTTTGGAATGAACAAACAGTTAACATCAAACGTGCACCTAGTAATACTGTTTTTAAGAACCTCATAGATAAACATGAATTATTAACAAAAATTAGATATGAATTTGATGGATAATAGGACTGAGCTAACCTACGACCGGACCAACGGTCACGAGAGAGAGAAAAGGATATATACATACAGAAGGGGCGTAAAAAACCTAAATAGGCTAAGTTGTGTTTGATGTTGCGCCCCTGATCCTGATCCTGATCCTGACAATTTCAGTGACTTTAACAACTGACGAAAGCAATGGTCTTATCAATGATAATACAATGGCGTAGGAATAGGCCTGTCGCTGGGTGCGAGTAATGATAATACAATGGCGTAGGAATAGGCCTGTCGCGGGGTGCGAGTAATGATAATACAATGGCGTAGGATCTGGATCTGGATCTCGAACAATACGTCGCAGGAGCCAACCAACGGCTATAAACGCGACGGAATGGGGAGAGCGCAAAAATAGTTTTAAAATGGTTTAAAAGCCACCACTTTGTCCTAACAATCTTCTACTGGGTTAAGGTCTCTGTGAGTAGCCACAACAGGTTATCTACAGGTTTTAAAAAACACACAAAAAGCTGGCTAAAAACTCTACTGCTGTCAGGATCCTAGTAGGCAGGCGATGTTGATCTGCCAAGTGCTGCTGTAAATGCACTGACAGAGCCTGCACTGACGATATCCTTCCCTAGATGATTCCAGTCCATCACTGTCCGCACGAAGAAGGAGTGGGTGTACTGACTTGTGTTACAGACAGGTAGTTTGAAGCCGCGAGTGTTACTGACCACGCGGTGTTCTGTAATATTGAAGACTTCGAAGTCCTCATACTTGGGGGGTCGTGTCCGTCTGCGGCCAGCACTCACAGGGGTCAGGAAGTTTTTGGGGGGAATGGCGGGGATGAGACTTCCCGCTATCTTGAACATCAGGCCTAATCATGCCTGTCTGCGACGATCAGCCAGCGAGGGGAGATTCAAAACCCGCAGCATTCGGCTTACGCAACCTGGTTCCCTGGACCTATAATCCTTTGTGATGAAGCGTGCTGCCTGTCTCTGTACCCTCTCCAGCTTCTCGATGTCCTGTTGATAATATGGGTCCCACACTGTAGCTGCATACTCCAGTCTGGATCTCACCAGTGCGATGTACGCCAGGCGCCTGCACTCCTTCGGGCAATTCCTGAGATTTCGGCGTAGGAAGCCCACTGTTGATCCAGCTTTTCGAGCAATATTTGCAATGTGTTGACCCCATTTCAAATCATCTGAGATGAGTACTCCTAAGTACGGGTTTTGCTAAACCCTGTTTCAGAAAGACTCCATTGAGGCTGTACATATAGGTAGACTTGCTCCGGGAGGACAGGATGTAACATTTCTGTGCGTTGAAGCGCATCCCCCATCTCTTGGCCCAGTCCTCAAGGTGTTTCAGGTCTTCCTGCAGGATGATGTGGTCCTGAAGGGTGTTGATGTTGCGGTACAGTAAGCAGTCGTCAGCGAAGAGTCATACTTTTGACTTCGCTGCTTCCGGTAGGTCATTGATGTGGCACAGAAAGAGTAGTGGCCCCAACACTGTTCCTTGAGGGACACCGGAGTCGACAGCTACCTCCTGATGCCTCTCCCTCCAGCACCACTCGCATCCTCCTTTTCGTCAAAAAGTCGGTGAGCCATTTAAGAATCGGTCCTCGTACTCCATAATGATCGAGTTTGTGGAGTAGCTTTTTGTGAGGTACCGTGTCAAAGGCTTTACTGAAGTCCAGTTTCACCACATCGGTTTGCTTCCCGGCATCATAGGACTCGAAGAGATCATGCATTGTGGTAATCAGTTGCGTCTCACAGGAGTAGCCGGATCTGAAGCCGTGGTTTCTGTCTGTCAGTATGTTGTGCCTCTCCATATGGTTCCGAAGGTGACGACAGATGATATGTTCCAGGAGTTTGCAGGCTACTGAAGTTAGAGAAACTGGCCTGTAATTTTCTGCCTTGTTTCTATCTCCTTTCTTGAAAACTGCTGATATGTTTGCTGTCAGCCAATCCTCTGGTAACTGGCCCGTATGTATGGAACGCCTGTAGATGCAGGTCGAGGCAGGAGCGATGGCATCGGCGCAGGTCTTAAAGAACCTGTTTAGTATTCCATCCGGTCCACCTGCTTTTGCTGGATTCAAATTCTTCAGCAGCTTGGCTACTCCGTTTGTGTCGATGATGAGCTCATCCAAAGTTGGAAAGGGTGCCCCATTCATCTTCGGAAGTGGTGTGCCGTCATCTGGTGTGAAGACGGATTTAAACTGATCCAACAAGATCTGTACCTTGGTCGCGCCATCACTCTGGAGGGTCGTGCCTTTCTTCAATGGTGCCACACCAGTGCTGTCTTGGCGTCTAGACTTGACGTAGTTCCAAAAGGGCTTCGTGTTGTTATTCCGGAGTCCTTCTTCTATTGTGTTGTTTATGTACTCCCACTCTTTTGCTCTCATTCGTCTCCTGCAATCCTTTTGGAAAAATCTGGAGTTCTCCCATCTTCCGGTCTTCTTTGCCTGCTTATACAGTCTTTTCTTCTTTCTGAGCAGGCGTAGGAATAGGCCTATCGCGGGGTGCGAGGAGGGACGCCCTCCACTCCCGAAAAATTGGGAGGTGGTTGGCGTTGCGAAAATTTCCTTTTGCCCCTCGTCCCTTTTTCAATTTTTGGTGATGACAGCCTTGACATGGCTGTATGCTATGGAAATCTTAAATAAATGTTAGCGAACCGCCAAGAGAAACTGGATAAACGAGTCACAGGACAAAACACGACAAACTCGTTCATCTTCATTGTCCTATTTGTTTGTGTCTTGCCTGAAGAAGACCCAAGAGGTCAAAACGCGTCGTGTTTTGTCTTGTGACTCGTTTGTCCACGTTTCTCTTGGCGGTTCGCTAGCATTATTTAAGATTTGTTTAGATTTCCGTCTGCAGTCGTGTCACTTCGCAACTAGATGTGTACGCTATGGTTGGGATTTAAAGCTAGCATGTCATTATGCAGTTTTGTAGTTCAAGATAAACTGAGATGACCTCCAGTTATTAGATTACTGTGATTATTAGTGTGAATTGTTTTTATTTTCGTCCGGTTCTAATTGTCTGTATGCGTATGTGTACCGTCACGTATCACCGGCAGCGAGTTGGTGGCATCCGTCAAATATATTCCAACTCTTTCTAAACGGCGAGCCTGGATTATTTATTGCATCGTCACCATCTAATTGTCTGTATACGTATGTGTACCGTCACGTATCACCGGCAGCGAGTTGGGGTGGGATCCGTCAAATATATTCCAACTATTTTTGTCGGCGAGCCTGGATTATCTATTGCATCGTCACAATGCTTCTTCTCCCTAGAATGTCTACACTAGAGTGTTCGGCCAGAGGATTCCGACGGTTCGTTACGTCGCAGGCACTTGGACGGAATAGCTGTGACTTCTGCTCGGTAGTAGTGACAATGACGAGGTTTAGTTTCGTTTAAAACGGATGCCTTCTGTTAGGCGTCTGTTAATGCTAGATGATCGCATAAAAGACAGTAGGAGGCCCCCCCCCCCCCCCCTACTTTTAATTTCTGAAGAAAAAGAAATACACACAGACACGCAGATACACACACAGACACATGCGTGCGCGCGCGCACACACACACACACACACACACACACACACACACACACACACACACACACACACACGCGCGCGCGCGCGAAAAAGTGTGACAACGTGGCTAGAAAGCCATATATGAACAGATGAAGAGATACACCAACGAGAACTTGAAGGCGGAGACAATGCCTTTTACTCCTTCATGTAGACTGGCGTGATGCCAACGTAACGCCCATCTACAAGAAAGGGAACCACTATGATCCAGCAAACTACCGTCCCATCTCCATTACCAGTGTGCCATGTAAAATCCTAGAACACCTGGTCA
>CM031597.1:47203233-47208233 GCA_018398815.1 Conus ventricosus | reverse complement strand
AACAAGCAGTTTTGTTCAGTTTTCTCAAATCCCAAACCTTTAATTAACGTTAGACTAAAGGATGATGATAAACTCCCTGAAATGCAAAACATCAAAGTAAACAAAGCAGGAGTATTTAAGTTACTGACCAATATTAATGAAAACAAAGCTACTGGTCCCGATGGCGTTCCTGGCAAGCTCTTAAAATTATGTGCCAATGAATTGAGTGAGGTATACCAATTACTTTACCAAGCTTCACTGGACCAGGGAGTAATACCTGATGAGTGGCGTGATGCGAGCATTGTTCCCTTATTTAAAAAGGGTGACAAAACAAAAGCAGAGAACTATAGACCTGTATCTCTTACATCCATATCAGCTAAATTACTTGAACACATAATATATAGTAGCATAATGGACCATTTTGACAAATATGATTTCTTAAATAACGCCCAGGATGGTTTTAGACAGCGAAGGAGTTGTGAGACTCAACTTATAACAACTCTCAATGATTTTAGTAACTGTCTTAACAACAGACAGCAAATAGATGCAATTTTATTAGACTTTTCTAAAGCCTTTGATAAGGTTGACCATGAGGGCCTGCTGCTTAAATTAAAACACATTGGCATTGGCGGTTCTTTGCTAAAATGGGCTAGATCATTCCTCGTTGGGAGAACGCAGAAAGTTGTTGTGGAAGGGTCGTCATCCCATTGTAAACCAGTCTTGTCAGGTGTACCACAGGGAACTGTTCTGGGGCCCTTGTTTTTCTTAATTTATATAAATGACATAAGTAGAAATCTCTCTCCTGGAACTATTATAAGGCTTTTTGCAGATGACAGTTTAGTATATAGAACAATTAGAGGCAAGAATGATACACGCATTCTACAAGAAGATCTAAACGCTTTACAAGAGTGGGAAAGAACTTGAAAATGGAATTTCACCCTCAAAAGTGCCAAGTGTTGCGTATATGTAACAAACGCTCACTAATTAGATCAGATTATTCTATCCATAATACTATTCTTAAAGAAACTAATGCTGCAAAATATTTAGGCGTGATTATAGATAGTCGTCTCAAATGGAAAGAACATTACAATTTAGTATGTAAGAAAGCAAATAACATCTTAGCTTTCTTACACAGGAATATCAATGACTGCCCCCAAAAGGTTAAAGACGACTGCTACAAAACACTGGTTAGACCAGTACTGGAATATGGTTGCTCAGTTTGGGATCCTTACCATCTAAAGGACATTGATAACCTTGAAAAGATTCAGAAGAGAGCAGCACGGTTCGTAACAGGGAACCACATCAGAGAAAAGGAGAATACTAGGAAGAACATGAGGAAATTAGAATGGAAACCCTTAGAAAGAGAAGAGCTTTTATTAAACTTAACACCTTTTTCAAAGGCAGAGCTAAAGTAATTGATATTCCAATGGAACAACTAGTATTGAATAAAAGTAGCACCAGGAGTGGCGGTCAATGTTATACTATACCTGCATCAAATATTGACAGCCACTTACATTCTTTTTATCCCAGTTCTGTACGGCTGTGGAACTCACTGCCGGGTGCCATCAAGATTGCCACAAATGCAATCTCATTCAAAAAACAAATTGATTCGACAGTTCTGAGATCTGCATATTGACGATTTTCTATTTTTACTTCCCTGATATTTTACTATTACCTGGGCCTGAATTTGGCCATTGCTTTTATCTTCTTGAATATCGAGTGCGACCCCTTGTTGCTAAATTTGCTCCAGGGGCCAACAGTCCTGAGTCGCACTGTTTTATGGTATTTTATTTTACTTTTTAACATGCGCGCTGGTGACCTACTCGTTTTTGAGTGAACCGGTGTTTTAGGAAGAAGAAGAAGAAGAAGACGTCTCCCGAGTCGGCCTCACGCGGCACAGGACCGTCCGCCACTCAGCATGAAGACGGCCGCCCCGGTAACCCTGACGAAGGCCTTGGAGGAACCGCCACGACGACGACATCTACGACCGCTCGGCTGTCCTAACGACTATGGTTACCTCATCTAGGCTCCTACCTGACAGCGCTCTCTTTCCAGGGACCCTCCACCCGACGCTAACCCAGACTTCTCGATCCAACCTGTGCCAGCCTACAATGTCGAGGCAAAGACAAACGATTCCATGCCGCAGCCTTGGCTGTGGCGAAATCTTGTCCCTAAAAGCTTCGACCATGAGGACGTTAAACTCAACCATTTACTCGCAGGTGTGTACCAGTGATCCCCTCGATGTTGTTGCTGTAGTCATTTTCCACTCCTATCAGTGAAACCTGCAGCTCTCTCCGCTGCCTGCTCTGGGCGATGAAGGACAGAGGAAGGTCAGGGGGTCTGTTTGCCCACATAGAGTTCTGCCCCGTCCTCTGTCCCCTTCTCTCCACCTCTGCCATTGTTGGGGGGGCGCTACGTCACGCGCTGTGATGGTCGTGTTGATGGTTCCCTTGTCTTGCTTTGTTTTGCTTGGTTGTCGGTTACAGTTTTCCTCCCCTCAGCTGCCTCCTCCTCCTCCTCCTCACTCCTCACCCCACACCACCGTCTTCCCCGCTTTAAACCTCAACCCCATCCAGGCTTTCCACCTCTCCACCCCCTCCCTCCCTCCCTCCCTCCTCCCTCCCTCCCTCACACACACACACACACCACACACACACCACACACACACACACACACACACACACACACACACACACACACACATGTATATACATTTTAATGCATGCGTATATGATCAACATTTGTGTGAAGGAGTAAATTGAGTTAAGTACGTCCGTACTTCATTTCCGATGCATAAGCATGTGAGCACGAAGTAAGTAAGTGGGCAAGTAACTAAATAAGTAAATAAGCGAGCGAGTGGGTGAGTATAAATAAGTAAGTGGGCAAGTAACTAAATAAGTAAATAAGCGAGTGAGTGAGTGAGTATAAATAAGTAAGTGGGCAAGTAACTAAATAAGTAAATAAGCGAGTGAGTGAGTGAGTATAAATAAGTAAGTGGGCAAGTAACTAAATAAGTAAATAAGCGAGTGAGTGAGTGAGTATAAATAAGTAAGTGGGCAAGTAACTAAATAAGTATGAAAGTATGTAAGTGAACGTGTGTGTGTGTGTGTGTGTGTGTGTGTGTGTGTGTGTGTGTGTGTGTGTGTGTGTGTGTGTGTGTGTGTGCGCGCACACATGTTTGTACATGTGTGTGTATTAGTGAGTGAGTGACTGAATGAGTGGGTGAGAGAGAGAGAGAGAGATAGCTAAGAGAGAGAGAGAGAGAGAGAGAGAGAGAGTGTGTGTGTGTGTGTGTGTGTGTGTGTGTGTGTGTGTGTGTGTGGTGGTGTGTGTGTGTGTGTTCTTCTTCAGTTTAACGTCTATCCACGTTAAGTGATATTAGACAATGTTAGGGGGAAGGGGTAGAGGTATTAAGTAATATCTTCAAAGGCTTTGAAGAAAAACAGCAACAGCAACAATAAAATAAACAACCATGAGCTAACAAAGAACTACTGATCAAAACACTCAACATCGGTTCCAGTTTACAAAACAGAAAAAATAGGACTTTGATGTAATAAAACTGCAATTTTACACATCAGTGATAAATCTGATACAACTTGATACAGAGAACATTTAGGTAGGGATGGGTAGCTAACGTTTTAAGTGCTCACACTGAAAAAAGGATGTGATTATTTGTAATTTTTCCGCCACAAAGGCATGTTATGTTCTTACAAAACTTGTCTTAAAAGCGTTCAATTTGATCTTATAAATCAAAGACATTATAATCCGTGAATAAGGTAAGCTACATTGATGAAATAAATTAAGTGTGTCAATGTTTATTAGCTGGCGTGAGTGAGTATCTAGAAAACATCCAGAATTTTTTAGTTTTTTTCTAAATATTTCCAGCACGCATTTTCTAATAGACTGTATCCCTCATGGACAGACAATGGAATACTGATACATTCTGACCCGCTTGTATTTCTTGCTCCCCGCTTTGCTGCTCTGTCGACCCTCTCATTAAACTGAATGCCACAGTGAGAAGGAACCCAACAGAAAGAGATACTCGTACCCCTAATAACCAAAAAATGTATTAATTGATGAATGTCTGTAATTAAATCTTTTCTTATTGTTGTTGATTTGCAGAGGGCAAATAAAACCGATTTTGACTCAACGCAAAAGAGGCCTGAAGTGTTGGGTAAGAAAGATCAAAAAGATAATACAGGGCCATTAAAATGGCAGTTAGCTCGGCTGTAAAAATGGAACTGTTTTTTCAAAGGTAGTAAGATTTTTCCACCTTTATAGAAGGAATAGCAAATGCTGCACCTGCTTCTTTGGTATCTAAAAGAGATCCGTCTGTATATATCTTAAGATGAACCAGGTACGAGTTTTCTATATACTCTTTTACTGTTATGCCAATCAAGTTTTCATTGTCACCTTTTTTCAAAGACGAATGGTTGATATCAAATGATGCTCTTTGAAGTTCCCATGTGGGCTGGGAGATGAAGGAAGTTGAGGTTTAATTATTTCGGTATGGTTAATTTCTGACTCTTCGAATAAATTGGAAGTGAAAGTCCTATTTGTCGTAAGCGAGGAGATTGATTTTGCTCTTTTAGGGAAGTTAATATCAGATCTCAAGCTAACTTCGTTTTCAACATTGCTGTCACATGTTGAAGATCGTAAGACATACTTTGCGACAGCGAGCCGTCGATACTCATCTAATGGTAATACCCCAATTTCGCGATATGTTCCTAGGGACGATGCATGATATGGTACACCTATAGCTAGTTTGAAAGCTTTGCAACACAAGCTCTGCATTTTCTTTAGCAAACTTGTCGGGGCACTGAAGAAAACTTCTTGTCCGTAAGTGAGTCTTGACCGTATCAGCGATAATGCCAGGTGTTTGAGTACATTGGCATCTTGGCCCCCGTTTTGTTTTTGTATAACTTAGAAAATTAAAACTTTTTCTGGCCTTTGTTAATAGATATTGAATATGATGGTTCCACGATAACTTTGAAGTAATATATACTCCAAGAAATTTTACT
>CM031597.1:47143233-47190733 GCA_018398815.1 Conus ventricosus | reverse complement strand
AACTATTTCTATCTGTTCGTAGGACTTTGAAGCGGGACTAACTGTTTTCAATGTGCCAGAATGTGCTAGAACTATTTCTATCTGTTTTCAATGTGCCAGAATGTGCTAGAACTATTTCTATCTGTTCGCAGGACTTTGAAGCGGGACTAACTGTTTTCAATGTGCCAGAATGTGCTAGAACTACTTCTATCTGTTTTCAATGTGCCAGAATGTGCTGGAACTATTTCTATCTGTTCGCAGGACTTTGAAGCGGGACTAGGCCTAACTGTTTTCGATGTGCCAGAATGTACTAGAACTATTTCTATCTGTTCGCAGGACTTTGAAGCGGGACTAGTTTGCTAGCCTTTTTTTGCTGACTAAGTTTTCACTGACGAATGCACTTTTGGTATCACTGTGGGATTATAGAGATTTTGCAAAGTCCTAGTTTAGTTGCCCCTCTGCCTTCCTTGCCTCGATCTCATTGACTGGCGCTCTCTCGCGGAGAAAAGCCTTTCTATTCACGAGGGCTCCATTAGTGATATCGAGATGAGCTGGGCTCCTATAACAGGGACTTTGCTGACAATTTTCCTTTCTTTCTTTTCTTATATTTTTTTCTAAATCAGAGAAACACTGTTCATCCACTTAAACCAGTGATGTGAAAGTGAAAGGGATCCATGGAACAATATAAATTTATTCTCCAACATAGATTTACAAGAAAAGAACATTAAAAAAATATTTTGTCATCGTTTGCCGTGCAGGTCATTGAATACTCTCTGGGAACTGTTACACGCAGACTGGTCAACCAGGTACAGCTGTGAAAGTGCCAGAGAGACACTACTTCAGCCCTTGAGCTTTTTTCTCAGTTTACTTGCCCCGCCCCCCCCCCCCCCCCCCCATCCCCCTGCCTCCCCTCCAACCCCCCCCCCCCCCCCCTTCTACTCGCCCTATCCAGACCCTTCCTCAACCCCACCCACTCTAACCCACCACCCGCCGTAGTGCGATACGTTTCATTCGTTGATGCCGGTGACCCCCATCCTAGGATCTCCAGACAGATCGGTATCACCAGAGACGTGACATCCATGACGTTGTCCTCGTCAGTCTCCGTGGGTCAGAGGTACACAGACAGCCCTGATCAATGTCCTCTGCCGGTCGGTTCCACACGGTGCCACCTGTCTCTTCAGCTCTGTGCGGCAACTGACGCCCAACGCCTCTGCAACTCGCCATGGCGACGCTACGCACCGCGGAAACGATCTTGATGGCTCCAACGATGTGGAGGTGTGGTCGTGGTGGCGGTGGTGGCGGTGGTGGAAGTGGTGGTGGCGGTGGCAGCGGCGGCGTTTCGATGAACACGCAACACAGAGAACCACATGGGCATGTTCCGTCATGATCGTCAACGTTTAGGCCAAGAATCCGCAAAGGTGAGCTTTGTATTTTTATACAGATACTTTACAGATTGAGAGTGCGAAACTGAGGTGCAGTGTGTGAACGCTGCACGAAAAACGTAGAAAAAAAAAAGTTTGCATACACTTTAAATCTTTTTTCATCCTTCATAGGTCTCTGTGTACGGCCGAATGGATCACACACACCACACACACACACACACACACACACACACACACACACACACACACACACACCACACACACACATTGATGCTCTGAAGATGGAATTTGGCTCTATATCTTTAAAAAAAATAGACAAAAATAAAACTCGGAGTACTGGCGGAGGAACGACGACAACGACAACGAAGAAGAAGAAGAAGAAGAAGAAGAAGAAGAAGAGGAAGAAGAAGAAGCAGAAGAAGAAGAAGAAGAGGAAGAAGAAGAAGAAGAAGAGGAAGAAGAAGAAGAAGAAGAAGAAGAAGAAGAAAAGACAGCAGCAGAAGAAAAAAAATATACACATTAAGAGATCGCAGGCAGACAACCCGACGCCATTTTATCGCAAATTAATTTCAGTTGGGATATGTTTTGTGGTGGAGCCCTGAAATAGATAACTTTTCATTCTTTCAGTTTCTTTCATTTATAAACGCCCCTCCCCTCCTCGTTTGTTTTTCTTTTCTTTTCTTTTCTTTCTTTCTTTTTTTTTTATCTTTGCAAAGTAAACTTTGTGATGACGGTGGAATTGTCAGCTTGCGTTTTTCTTTAACAAGGAGTTTGTTAAAAAGAATCTATCTAGCCTATCTATCTATCTATTTGCCCCTCTGAATTCGCTGAGGATATTTTTGGACCTCCACAAAAGGTGTGTCTATACAGAAAATACATGAATTCATGAGAAGAGAGAGAGAGAGAGAGAGAGAGAGAGAGAGGCCATTGTGTTGCACGTGTCTGTCACAGAATATTACAATGTTGAACTGAAGCACGCTGTGCAAGATGCGCTTGACTGTGAGCTCCCTCCTTCGTGAGGGTCCTCGAGCTCTCTGTTTCATTTTTTGTTTGTTGATTTCTGGCTGTATCCCTAGGCTATATGTATTGCCGAATCCTTAGCACATTTTGAAGAGAACGTGTAACATCTCTGTGATTGTGATGGGATTAAGGCCGCTAGACGAGGTGACCAGGAAGGGGGACGTACTACTGTTTTCTTTTTTGTCAGTTCGTTTTTGTTTCTCTTTCACCCGAGAAGGGGTAGGTTAAGTCGGGAGGATCCACCGAACCTTTCAAAAATCTGCAGGAAGTAACAATAATTGGACGTTTCTGTAAAGTTTTCTGGTAGCTTCGCCCAAAGCGCTGGATAATATGACACAGTTGTAGTAAGAAAACAGGCACACTGGCTATAAGCGTTGTACATGGTCTCCCGTCCCAACTGCTCACATGTACAAACCTACTGACACAGACTCCTGTCTACATTACCAACTCTTCTGACTTGCATTCGAATTCGAACGTGCGCGCGCGCACACACACACACGCACATACACACACACACACACACACAACACACACACACACACACACACACACACAGATTCAAAGTTTTGTTTATCCTGTAGTCCCTTTAAGGGCGTGGTGGGCATACATGAAAAATCACGCAATGAAACGAAAGAAATATCCTAGTAGACTACCTGTGGCTGCGAACAGAGTTAATGCAGTCGTAACCGGAAAGAAGAGACCTAATCCGGAAAGATGTCGAATCAGTGAATGGCAAAAAGCAAGGTAAACGATTTCGTTGATTTCCTAGAAAATTTTGTCGAATTCAAAAACGTGCTCTTGTCAAAAAAAAAAAAAAATCTTAAAAATTATAAATAACTTTTGAACCTCTTATGTTTTACGGTGAGAAATTGTGTTCCTTCATGTGCATATTTGGGGCATTGCATCATTAGAAAAAAAATATATCGTGTCCCATTTCTCGTCATTGACCTTTCCTACTGAAAATTTCTTTGCTGTCAAGTACCGGCCGGAGTTCGAAATCTATCATAAGTTATGACTGCTACAGCTAATTTGATTTCATCAGTGATTTTTTTTTTTTTAAATAGAAGGATGACACTTGGATACGTACTTTCCCCGTCTGAAATCTGTTTTATAATTTTTGTTCAGCAGACATTGCGCATGTGCAAAATTTCATGTCATCAACGAATGTGGTTGTTTCGTAGAGCCAAGTCAAATGTTTAAAGCAAAAGAAAACAAATTAGCACTTTTTAAAAATCTTTAACCCCTTTCGTTTTATAAAAACCTTTGGGGTACGATGGATGATGACATTGGGCAAACGATCACCGACATGAATTTAATGAAAGAAAATAGTCACATAAAGACATTGTTAAGATAGTACCTCTGTGCATGACGCAGGACATAATTTCATTTACCAGTAGGGTTAATCAAATGCCTTGCTTAAATTTATACAGTTAGATACACACATAAGACATTTTGAACTTAAAGTCTGCAGATATTTTCTTGCGGAACTGCTTAACAAACTACAGTGATAAAACATTGAGCGGCGAACTTTCAGATATCGTTTTTGGAGAAACTGGCTACATAAGCCTGCATATTTCGGGCAGTCTAAGACAAAATGGAATTCATCACCTAAATCATTCGCATTGCGTAGATTTGCATCAGGAAGAGGTAAATCAATGTTTAATGAAGTGTTACCAAACTTACCATCGTCCATCTAATATTGTTTGAAGATCATTTGAATGAAATGGAAAAGAAACCATTGGAACAATCAGACTGCTTTGTATTGAACAAAACAGCGCAATTTGATTTAATTCTTTTTGTTATTGAGAAATGTTCTAAAACACTACTACCACTATCATGATCACTATTATTGTTACAATTACACACACACACACACACACATATGATTTTTTTTTCTATTTCTTTTCTTTTTTTTCTTCTTTAAAAAAACTATTATCATCAATATACCTGTTGTTACAACTTCATAAATGTTACAAATGTTATTTTTTACTACTATCATTAATATAATCATTATTCTTTACAATGGTGCTGACATTCCAGTTTACCACTTTTCCAGCCTCCTTTAGCATCAATTGCATGACTATACAGTTACAATTATGATCATTATCAAAACTATCAACATACATATTAAAGATCTATTAGATTCCATCCTTCCCATAATTTATACCTTCCCTCTTCTCTTTGGTCTTCCTGTCCTCCCCCTCCTCCCTTTTCCCCCTCCCTTCCCCCTTAGAATTAGTATTAGTACTACTGTTCTCATTACTATTATTATTACCAAGATTACTATCATTATTATTTTAGATTTCTGTATCATACTTTTATTATCAGTACTATTATTATCATTATCGTTTCTACAGTTGTTAGCATTATCATCATTATCATTAATACATTGTTAGTATTGATATTACCATCACTACCATTAACTTCACCATAGTCATCGCCACAAAGGCTGTTGCCACGGCGACCATGCTGTTTAAGAATCCTCTAACCCGCTCTCCTTTCTCCCATACCACACCTGCTATCACCATATTATCACCAAAGTAGTAGTAATCCTGTATTTATTTATTTTTTCAATATTTTTATCACCGTCATTACCATTATCATTATTCCTATCAGTATTATAGTTATCATCATTACTATCTCGACTCACACGTTGTCTTCTTCCTGACAACCTCGTTTTCATTCAACGCCAATCTTGCGCCGAATGGGATAAGATAAGTAACTGCTCGTTCATTTATGTCCTGAGTGTTTTGTATTTTGCCTGAAGAAGAGCTAAGAGGTCGAAACGCGTCGTGGTTTGTCTTGTGATTCGTTTGTTTGCGTTTTTTCGCGGTGCATTATCACTAACATTTCAGACATAAATACGTTATAACAGACTCAACGAAAACCCTTTTCAGAGATGTCCCACCTGATGTTATATTTGAGTTTCTAAAAGAGATATATATAAATTCTTTCTCTGATATAAGATTTTACGGGAGAAAGACTTTTACGAAATTCCAGCGGTTTTTAAGAAAATCTTTTTGAATAAGTTGTGTGTGATTAAAAAAAAATTTTTTTTTGAGAGGTGACAGCCTCGATATGCCCACTTGTGGTCGGCTCAGCTATAAGCAATAGGAAATTAACAGCGCGGCAGTCGACAGTTGATGGGTTTCATTGGGGAAGTCAGAAAGAGAGCATATCTGACGCAAAACGTACAGAACGGGATGGGGGTGTAGAGGTGAAGACAGTCCACAGAGACAGGAAGGGGCAGAGTTGCGAATGCATTTATGGCACCGAGAATTGATCTTATACTTATCCTGTGTGACAGAAAGACAGAAAGAAAGAGAAAGAAAGAAAGAACAGCTGTTAAAAGCATTTCACCATCATCGTCACTATCCCAGTCTACATTCAGAAAACCGAGCAGGCTTTATAACGCAGGCTGATACTTGGAGTTTTACTGAACCCAAAGCAGAATCAAGACAAGGTGGTTGTTTTTTCTTAAAGGCAAATCCATCACATCGCATGCACAGTTGATGGATGTCTTAGTGATGGTAATGCTTGACGACAAAAAAAAAGTATCATATGTTGTTTACTTTATCCCTGTCGTGAAGAGCACTTGATGTTGGGATATTTTGCGTACTTCAATTGTATGCTGATGATGGAGGATGTGTGTGTGCGTGTGTGTGTGTGTGTGTGTGTGTGTGTGTGTGTGTGTGTGTGTGTGTGTGTGTGTGTGCGTGCGTGCGTGAGTGTGTGCATGCGTGCGTGCGTGCGTGCGTGTGTGTACGTGCGTGCGTGTTACTTATAATATTTGCTGGCATAACAACTTTAGTTTTCATCTTTCTTTCATGTTTTCTCGTTAAACTCTTGCCTTTTTCTCTCCCTATTCCCCCCCCACCCTTCATTCCCCCCCCCCCCCCTCCGCCCCCTCTTGTTTTTTTTTCTTCTTGTTCTATATTCATGTTCTTTCTTTCTGTCTGTCTGTCACTGTCTTCTCTCTTTCTGCCTCTATCTCATTGTCTCTTTTCCGTTCGTCCGTCCGTTCGTCCGACCGTCTGTCTTTCTGTCTGTCTTTTTGTCTGTAACTTTCTCTCGCCCTCCCATCCCCACTCCCCTTCTCTCTCTCTCTCTCTCTTCTCTCTCTCTCTCTCTCTCTCTCTCTCTCTCTCTCTCTCTCTCTCTCTCTCTCTCTCTCTCCTTTCCACTTTTTTTTAAAGCACTGACAGATCACTATAGGTTGATCTTTTAAGAAGGGAAAAATCTTACAAGTGCTCAGGCTTACTTGTGTCTAGCTTTATTTACCAAACTGACGGGATCGTAAGAGCGTCTGGCTTTGTTATTCCCGCTCTCACGTCTATAGATTTCGCCGTTTTAGTGTTACAGATGTTACTTGTTTGTATTTGCGAACTGTCACTATCAAATTTTTGTGTATGGAAGTTCCGTCTACATAAGCATACATACATACTCACGCTAGAGTGTGTGTGTGTGTGTGTGTGTGTGTGTGTGTGGTATGTGTGTGTGTTGTGTGTGTGTGTGTGCATGGTGTTTGGTGTGTCTAGTGTGCGTGCATGAGCATGCTTGCATGTGTGGACCGAATCTCCATATACAAAAATTTGACAATAACAATTCGCAAATAACAATTATCTAGGCCTATAGATTTGTTGTTTGAGACTTCTCACGTTCGTGGTTAGATTTTTTTGCTTAGGTATTTATGGCATTGGTTGTCGTTAAAAGCTTTTGTTGATATTCTTTTATCTTTGAAAATGTTCGCTTGTATCTAACAGCTCGTGTCTGTCATGTCATCGACATTAAGGGTATTGTATACTGTAATTGTCGATACATACTCTTGTTTTGTGTACCGTAATTGTCAATATATACCCTTATTTTCTAGAAATTCTGTGCTAAAAATTTCCTCTTTTCTCTTACTCTTTTTTTTTCTCCTTTACTATCGTCCTGTCTTTATGTCCTTGTTGCCCAATACATCTGTCTTTATTGAGAAAACCTGTACATGGTTTTCACGTTGTAGAATGTATAAGACGCCAAGCTTTTTTTTCTTGTAATCTGGCGAGTAGATATTGAAATTGTACACACTGTCCATAGCGGAGACTGTCTAGTCTGTAGTGTCTGTGTGCCCAGGCGGTCATTTCTGTGTCTTTCGTTGGTACTGCAATGCTTATCATTATTTCTGAAACATTTCTTTTCTATCCGTGGGGTAAATATTACAGGGATTGCTTGGAGGTCTGTGCACAGTCTAATCTTATTAGCGTTAGGGATGTCGATTGTTATTGTGTTGTGAATTTACCGTAAACAGTTGTTTACTATTGTTGTTGCTTATGAGTTTATCTTTGTCGTTTTTTATTTTTTGGTTTATCGTTTCTTGTTCATGCTTCCATCTACAGTGCAAAGAAAGCTAACATTAATTCAAAGCACACAGACATACACTGTACACTGAATAAACATAAAATCGACCATTTAAAGCATGGCAATAACAACAACAGCATCAATATTAATGGCAACAACAGTAGGCATGGCACAATGAATTAAAGCAGCATCAGTAATCATGCAATGATAAACCAGTAATTAATAAGTAGGATAGAGCCCCATATGATTCTGATTCAACGGCAACCACAGCAAACCACTATTATTTTCTGTTGTTGTAAACAGTTGTTTGCTGTTGTTGTCGTTGTTGTTGCTTATTTTATTTATTTTCTTTCAAAGTAGAGCTATTTTCTATGAGTAAGGTGACAGCCATGAAAAGGCCATATAGGGTTGGCTGGACTTTATCAATGATAAGATACAGTACGACTTTTAGAATTCAAACTCCGCCACACACACACACGCACGCACGCACGCACACGCACGCACGCACGCATGCACACACACACACACACCATTTAAAAAAAAAATTCAATTCATATTTGGAGTCAGTTTCCACTGGCGTCGGATCATCCGCAATCTCGTGCATGTTTATCAACTTCAAGAATCAACTTCCGAACAGGAGCGTTTCTCATAATTTTATCACACTTGAGTAATAACTGTAGAAAAGTAATTACAACTAGAGAATTATCATCTCATTTGCTTCCTTTCTGTTTCTTTTGTATGTTTTAGCACCCATTGCCATCATATTGTCTTCATTGTCATCACGCACGTTTAAGAAATAAAGACGATCAAAAGACAAAGAGTGTTCCCACTTATTTATGAAGACAATATGATGGCAATGGGTGCTTTGTTGGTGCTGGTCTGGCAGAAGGCGGCAGGCAGCAGGAGAACGACCAGGAGGCAGGAAAGACACACCAAGAGGAGCAGGGGAGCGCAGCCCATCTTCTGAACACCGGTACTCCTCTAGGTAGCGCTGGTAGTACTAGTCCTCATGGTGACAGTCAATACTAACTACTCCCTCTCTCTAGACATCACTCAGGTCACACGCACAAAAAAAGGGAAGCTAGTCCAATGGTCACTGCCACCACCGGCGCCGCCGCCGCACTGTCCGGAGGGGGATCTTCCGTCAACGTTCTGCTTGGTAGTACTCCGCGGTGTCTGACCACGCTCACCATCCACCACGTCTGCAACAAAAAGTCACCAAGAAGAACGCTGTCGCCAACACTGTAGAACGCCGTACACTTCGCTTGCTTCGTTGTCCAACGCAGAAAAAAGACATCACGCACGTTCAAGAAATAAAGACGATCAAAAGACAAAGAGTGTTCCCACTTATTTATGAAGACAATATAGGACAATCATGGCAACCATCAAGTGCCCAGCACCCGACTGCGATGCTGAATGGCTGACGGCCACGCCGACTGACGTCCTTACCCGCCTTCTGGACATTCACAGCGCCACAGCCCATGCAGCTCATGCGCACGTGCCTGCTCCAGCTACGGCGGCCAAGGCAGAAAAGGTTCGGCGTCCCACGGTGTCAGCAGCGGGTACCAGCGAAGAGTGGGCGTATTTCGTCCGAAGATGGACAGACTACAAACAGGCCACCCACCTCAAGGGGTCGGACATTGTGTTCCAACTGTTGGAGTGCTGTGATGAGGAACTGCGCAAAGACCTCACGCGGACCTTCGGTGCTCTGGCCTCCAGTGACGAGGAGACCATTCTGACGAACATGAAGACGCTTGCAGTGCGCCAGGAGAACATAATGGTCGCACGTGTCCAGTTACAACAGATGCGGCAGGACAGAGATGAGCCTATCAGAGGCTTCGCTGCTCGACTTAGAGGGCAAGCAGGAGTCTGTAGCTTCAACATTAAATGCCCATCTGATACATGCGGTGCAAGCGTCGACTACAGTGATATCATGGTTCGGGACGTCCTCATCAGGGCCTTAACGATGAAGAAATCCGGCTAGACATCCTGGGTGAATCACGACAAGACATGTCACTGGAGGATGCGCTTCGCTATGCTGAGGCCAAGGAAAGTGGCAAGAGATCCGCCAGCCGCCTCCTTGGAGGCAGCTCGTCCATCGTCGCTGCGTCAAGCTCCTACAAGCGTCAGGACAAACTCCGTGCGGAGGGAGGCAGAAATCCGACCTCGTCGACCACGTGTAGCTATTGTGGCAGATCGGGGCATAGAGCAAGCAGGCAAGAGCGCATGAAAAGCTGTCCAGCGTACGGAAACAGTGCACCAAGTGCGGGACCGCCAACCACTTTGCAAACGTCTGTAGGAAAACATCACAGCACAATGCCAACCCTGCCCAATCTCCCTCACCTAACGCCGTGGACGACACTTCTGCCACCTTTGACAGCCTGTGCAGTTCTGAGGAAGCGACTCCAATGTCTAATGCTGACTCCATCAGCTTAGACCACCATGTGTACAACGAATTCTGTGAGGCATGGGAGAAACGAGCTTCTGACCCTCAGCCTTTCGTTGACCTCGCCATCCACGCTGTGCCCTCAGACATCCAGTCCCTTGGCTTCCCCACGCCCCTCTCTGCCCCCACCCGTCCTGTCACCTTCCCAGCCATGGCAGACACTGGATGCCAGTCATGCCTGGCTGGCATGGCACCTCTCAGTAAGATGGGCCTCGATCGCCGGCACCTCCTGCCCGTCAAGATGAAGATGACGGCATGCAATCATGAGACTATAAACATTGTTGGAGCCCTCGCCCTCCGGATCTCGGGAACATCCACGTCTAACACAGAGCTGGAAACTCGCCAGATGGTATACTTTACCACTGTCACTGACCGGATGTTTCTAAGCAAACAGGCATGCATTGCACTTGGGATGATTCCACCCAGCTTCCCCACCATCGGCGAGACAAGTGCCGCCAGCAGTACCGAGGACGCTCCACCCACTGACACACAGACATCCCCATGCACGTGCCTCCGACGCCAACCACCACCACCACCCCCAACGTCCCTCCCATTCCCTGCTACAGAAGAGAACAGGGAACGTTTGGAGAAGTGGCTGCTGGACTTTTACAGCTCCAGCTCTTTCAATGTGTGTGAACACCAACCACTCCCAAAGATGTCCGGTCCGCCTATACGCCTCGTGGTTGACCCTGACGCCCACCCCGTCGCCCACCACACCCCTATCCCAGTCCCCGTCCACTGGCAGGACGACGTCAAGGCTGGCCTCGATCAAGATGTCCGTCTAGGTGTCATTGAGCCGGTCCCGATTGGCACCCCGGTCACTTGGTGTCACAAGATGGTCATCTGCCCAAAGAAGTCAGGGAAGCCCCGGCGCACGGTGGACTTGCAGCCCTTGAACCGACACGCCACGCGGGAACACATCACACCCAGTCACCCTTCCACCAGGCTCGCAAGGTGCCACACCACACGAAGAAGACCGTGTTTGACGCTTGGAACAGATATCACAGTATCGCCCTAGATGAGACGGATAGACACCTGACAACATTCATCACCCCATGGGGTCGCTACCGCTACCTCGTCGCCCCCCAGGGATACATCTCATCTGGAGACGGATATAGCCGCCGCTTTGACGAGATCGTCGCCGACTTTCCCCAGAAGACCAAATGTGTGGATGACACCCTCATGTGGTCCAACAACATCGAAGACTCGTTCTTCCAAGCCGTGAGGTGGCTCGACATCTGTGGTAACAACGGCATCATCCTCAACCCCTCCAAATTCCAGTTCGGCAAGGACACGGTCGAATTTGCTGGGTTTGAGATCACACCCACCACTGTGCGCCCTTGTGCACGCTACCTCGAGGCCATCCAACACTTCCCGACCCCACAGAATATCACGGACGTAAGGAGCTGGTTCGGCTTGGTAAACCAGGTGTCATACACCTTCGCGGCGGCTGAGCGAATGCTGCCTTTCCGAAAACTTCTCAAGACGGGCACTCGATTCCACTGGACAGACGAGCTTGACCGCCTCTTCAACGAGACGAAGGCGCTGATCGTCGGCGAAATCCACCAAGGGGTGGAGATCTTTGACAAGTCCAGACCTACCTGCCTCGCCACAGACTGGAGCAAGGAGGGCGTTGGATTCTGGCTCTTTCAGAAACACTGCCCCTGCCTCTCCTCCAGACCTTTCTGCTGCAAGACAGGATGGCGTATCACTTTGGTGGAAGCCGATTCACCTCGGGGCTGAATCCCGGTACGCACCCATTGAAGGTGAAGCTCTGGCTGTCATTGACGCCCTTGACAAAGCCCGTCACTATACCCTGGGCTGCTCTGACCTCATCATCGCCGTGGACCACAAACCCCTGCTGAAGACATTCGGTGACCGCTGCCTTGATGACATTCCCAACCCCCGTCTTCGCAATCTCAAAGAAAAATCACTCCGATACCGCTTCCGTGTCGTCCACATCCCCGGCCTACGTCACGCTGCGGCAGACGCTGTCTCCCGCAAACCTGTAGGCAAGCCCGCCACTCTGGCACTTCCTGACGACGTAGCATCCATGGCCCCCACCGCTGACCCTCCCCCACCCACTGGACTGCCACAGTCTTTCCTGTCCGCCATACGCACCCGTCAGCAGGATGGCACCCTTCAAGTCTGTACGCAGACTGGCTCGGCACCAGTGGAGGTGATCAAATCAGTGACCTGGGATGACATCCGCCTCGCCACAGTCAGCGACCCCACCATGACCGCCCTGAGTAACACCATCGAAGATGGCTTCCCGGAAGACAGAACCTTGCTAGCCCCTGACCTGCGCCCATACCACCAATTCCGTGACTTCCTCACCACTTTTGATGGAGTCATACTCTACAACGATCGTGTGGTCATACCCCCATCACTTCGAGACCGCGTCCTCCAGTGTCTTCACTCGGCGCACCAGGAGTCGCACAGATGTGCTCTCGAGCGGAGTCATCCTTCTTCTGGCCCGGAATGACCCCGGCCATCACAGACATGCGAGCCCAATGCCAGTCCTGCAACCGCATGGCACCCTCTCAGCCCAGCGCACCCCCAACACCACCGATGAACCCGGCGTACCCGTTCCAGTGCATCGCGGCTGATTCCTTTCATTACCGTGGCCACAACTACCTTGTGGCTGTTGACAGATACAGTAACTGGCCGATCGTAGAGGAGGCTGCACACGGTGCTACTGGGCTAGTCGCTGCCCTGCGCCGGATCTTTGTCACATACGGGATCAGCGATGAACTAACTTCCGATGGCGGACCCGAGTTCACCTCCCTCACCACAAACACATTTCTAAAGAATTGGGGCGTCAACCACCGGCTCTCATCAGTTGCCTTTCCCCATGCCAACTGCCGTGCTGAAGTTGGAGTCAAGACTGTCAAACGCCTCATCACGGACAACACTGGCGCGCAGGGTCCCTGGACACTGACAAGTTTCAACGCGCAATGCTCCAATACAGAAACACACCTGACCGGGACACTCGCCTCTCCCCGGCCATGTGCATTTTTGGACGCCCCATTCGAGACTTCATCCCCATTCACCCCGGGAAATACCAGCCTCACACTACTTTGCGGGAGACACTCATGTCCCGCGAGGAGGCGCTGAGAAACAGACACATGTGTGCAGCCGAGCGCCTGTCAGAACACACCCGCATTCTCACACCATTGGCTGTCGGTGACTGCGTCCGCATCCAAAACCAAACTGGACCTCATCCGACCAAATGGGACAAGACAGGCATGGTCATCGAGGTGCGCCAGTTCGACCAGTATGTCGTGCGTGATGATGGCTCCGGTCGCGTCACCCTCCGCAACAGGAAGTTTCTACGGAAATACACACCGGTCATCCCACGGACGCCCATCCTGATGGCCCCAGGCCACACACCCACACTGCCTACGGCCCGCACAGAGCCCACAGCCCCCATTGTTCCTCTGCCCAGGCCGCCCCCTCAGCCGGGTCCATCACTCCCGACTGGCTCCCCACACCCACCAATCATGAACCCACAGCCGCCAGTCCTTGTTCCCTCACCCCCACCACAGCCGCCCATCACATCAGACCCGCGTCCAGGTCCCGCAGCTGAGGCGACACATCCCACTTCGAGGGCTACGGTCGTCAGCGTCCCAAGAGCTGTACGCGCCCTGATGCCGCACAACGCCCCTGGCCTGAAGGAGCAAAGAGGTAAACTTATTTTATAAAATATAGGGTTTTATTAATGTATACAGGTGTCGAAGGAGTTGAAAAGATAATTGTGCTTTTGTCCTCATAAATTTTAAGTGATGTGTTAATACTAGTGTGGGTATTTGTATCAAGAGACTCAGATATGATAGCTGAGGTCCTGATTTGGCTCCTAGTAGTCCGCTGGACCCTATAAACACTAACTAACTAACTAAGCTGTCGCCCCTGGTGCAGACCCCTCCCCTGGCCGTACCCGGCGCTCAACCAGAGAGACCTAACTGTCACGCTGCTGAATGACACTCTTTTCATTTATACTCGTTATAGTCACCCCTTTATATTTCATTTATGCTATCCAGCTTTCAAAAATTTCTTTTTCAGAAGCAAGAGGCCAACTATACTTTTCGAACTCTTATCTTTTGACTCAGCTAGAGTCCATGAACTTTTTGATTCAGTCTTTTCGTGTCACTCCAAAGACTTGGTGGGGGGGGGGGGGGGGGGCAAGGGGGGGGGGGGGCGTAGAGAATTATCATCTCATTTGCTTCCTTTCTGTTTCTTTTGTATGTTTTAGCACCCATTGCCATCATATTGTCTTCATTGTCATCACGCACGTTTAAGAAATAAAGACGATCAAAAGACAAAGAGTGTTCCCACTTATTTAACAACCGCAACCAATAAACACTCGACGCTTTAATGACATATCTAGGCTTGACAGAGTGTGTGAGAAATGTTCCATCAGTGATGTTGCTAACTGTAGAAAAAGAATTACAACCACAACCAATACAGTCATAAACAACGTTTTAATGACATATCTAAGCTTGACAGAATCTGTGAAAAATGTTCTATCAGTGATGTTGCTGACGAATTTCATGATTAATTGGTGCGCCTCTTCTCTTCCCCCTCCCGCCATCATCTCCACCCCCCGTCACCCCCCCCCCCCAAAAAAAAAAACAACAACCCCCAACAACAAACAAACAAACAAACAAACAAACTTCACTAGGAATGATTGTTTACTTAAAAATTATAGTGTACGTAGGGATGCACTGAAATACCTTCTTGTGTCTTCACCCAAGAACAAAAATCAAGAACCCTCCCCCCCCCCCCCCCTTTTTTTTTTCTATCTGTGAAATGTTTTGGTTCATTTAGTGGTAATTACATTTCGCGCGGCAAATGAGCCCGTTTTGATTTTCATTAGATAAAAAAGTGCTGTTACGTTTCTGTGTTTGACACTATTCCTCATTTTGATGCTCAATTTGTATCTGTCGCTTTTCATTATTTTCGTTCTATACCCCTAGCGGGTATATGAAAATAACGCTGCCTCGCCTTGCTATGCAAAATTTCATGTGCGGAGTTAGTTTGTCACTTCAAAATATGATAATTCAGATAGGCTAAAAAAATATAATAGAAAAGTCATAAACAAATACACAAAACTGTGCTAGATAACACTTTTCAAAACAGAGTAGGAAACAGACACGTGGAGGATGTTCGACAACTCTCCCGTCTTCTGACATCACACATCTCAGACGTACAAAATGCACGCGACAACACTCCACAGATGGACGTTGCAAAGGAAGGCCATAAACATGTGTACCTGGTGATTGATTGGACCGATGCCATATTTAGTATACCCATGAAAATTAAGTTTGTGAAGTTTTATGGTCCGAAGCGTCGCCGTATCTTACTTCCTTTGTGCACGTGTACCGACTTTGTGACGTCATGCTTTAGGTATTATCCCCGAAGACCGAATGTAATAGTTTCCTTGGAGTTTCAGCTGGGGAACGGCGATCAAGGAGAAATACCCGATGAATGTTCAAACCTGGCATTCAGACTGAATACCATTTGAAGGGAACAATCAATGTTCAAGTCTGGCATTCAGTCTGAATACTATTTGAAGGGAGCAATCAATGTTCAAGTCTGGCATTCAGTCTGAATACCATTTGAAGGGAACAATCAATGTTCAAGTCTGGCATTCAATCTGAATACCATTTGAAGGGAACAATCAATGTTCAAGTCTGGCATTCAGTCTGAGTACTATTTGAAGGGAACAATCAATGTTCAAGTCTGGCAATCAGTCTGAATACCATTTGAAGGGAACAATCAATGTTCAAGTCTGGCATTCAGTCTGAATACCATTTGAAGGGAACAGTCAAGGCGGGTTCGGCACGGAGTTTTGAAAAATCAAGTTTTACTAGTGTCATTATTTTTTTGACTGTATATATATTTATTATTATTATTTTTTTTTTTTGCTGTCTCATTTTCTGTGCAACTTTGGTGGCATTACACCCACGCCGCTTCCCCCTCTCCCTCCCCCCCATCCCCCCCCCCCCCCGGCATCTCTCCTCCCAAAGCCACAGCTTGGCCCGACCCGCCACAGCCCCGGCACCACCAGCAGTCCACAGGAAGCTGTCGGTGTCGATTCGTCATGAGGCAACCCACCAGAGGAGACGCTGTACTGCCGCCAAGTCACTTCGGTGATGTTCATGGCGCCTATTCTGATCAAACACACGTAGGACACCATCTACTAAGCACCTTACTGACAACAATAATTGCTTCGCCTCGGAGCCAGCAGGAGTGAGCTTTCCCTTCGGAGACTACCACCAGGTCCGTCTCAACGACAGCCACCATCAATTTTCCGGTGCCGGTGACACCAGCAGAACCAAATCGAGGGCATAGACGTGGTGAGATAATACAAACTGAGGCCTCCACAACAGCAGGGCATTAAAGGCCACAGAATTTGAGACTTTTTAAAATGCTGATGAATGAGGATGATGAAGATGTTGCTACGGATTTCCGTTCAGGTCAGAGACTGCATGGGAAGGCTGTACTTTACGCTTTCTTTCATAATATATCCCGGCGTTAACCAGGCCCGAGAAATACAGATACTTGCAGTGCTGATCACTAAACTTGAGCAACTCCCTCAAAGACGTATCCATGAAGTTTATAAAACTCGACTGTGTGGTCCTAGCCTTCCCAGCTGAGCCCATAGCAAGAGCAGGTTTAGGTTAGGCATAGAGTAATCAACGCCAAAAATGAAGTACAAACAGATTAGTTAATCACATCACATGTCCCATGCGCATTACGTGACACGCTTGATATCAAAGAAACACTATGTTGCATTTCATGTTGTGAAGGAAACCAGTGAACTGGAGGGGAAAGAAATAAACACACGAATATAAAGACGTAAATAGGCTTAAGGATGGGTTCCTGTTTGGCTCAGTGGTTAGTGCACCAAGTCCACAGTCAAATGTTGCGAGTTCAAATCTCGTGTGTGCCCAACATAAAAAAAATTGTCATTTTTTACTCCTCATCTTAACGTGTGGTCGCTCTTGTGGTGTAGTGTAGTATAATGTAATGTAGTGTAGTGTAGTGTAGTGTAGTGTCATGCAGTGTCGTGTCTTGTCGTGTAGTGTAGTCTAGCGTAGCGTAACGTGGTGTAGTGGGGTGGAGTGGAGTGGAATGGTGTGGAATGGAAGACAGCTTCCCCCCCCTCCCTTTTACCCACTCACCTGAGATTGTCATTTCTCTCCGCTATATCACCATGCATAGATGTGGACGTTAAACTTGAGTGATCTAACTAATACCTTGGCAGAAAGCGGGTAACTACGCACAAGTGGGTCAAATGAAAGAAATAAAATGAAAGTAGGTGTAGGAGGAAAAGACGAAGAAAGGAACAATGGAAATAATCATTGTGATTTTTGTTTTGTTTATGTCAGTGAGCGATTACGTCAACTGAAATTTCGTAGGGGAGAGAGAGAGAGAGAGAGAGAGAGAGAGAGAGAGAGAGAGAGAGAGAGAGAGAGAGAAACGAACGAACGAACGAATTTTATTTTAAGAGGGTAGTGGATTAAGCATGAATACTTTTTTTTACATCCAGCCCTCTGGGGAAGAAAAGAAAAGAAAAAAAAAATCGATATATAGTAAAAAGCAAATCAGAAAAAAATGCAACAATTCCTTGCATGGGAACCTTTTACAAAAAAGAAGATAGAAGAAAAAGAAACCAGTGAATACCACCACCACCACCACCACCACCAACAACAACAACAACAACGAGAAAAAATGATCAGGGAAATAGGGGGGAGTGTGAATGGGAGAAAAGGGGAGAGAGAGAGAGAGAGAGAGAGAGAGAGAGAGAGGAGAGAGAGAGAGAGAGAGAGACCGACCGACTGACCGACGCACCGACCGACCGACTGGCGAAAGAAAGGCAGAGATAAAGGAAGAGAAAGACAATGAAGCAGATATAGATAATCACCTACGAAAAACTTTGAAAAAACACATTAATGACACAGGATGATCACTGCAATTTGCGTAGAATTAAGTCAACTTCGAACATCACATGTTTGTTAAATTGAATCTGAAATGAAAAAATTATCAATACATTTCGGGTATAGTGCAGTCAAATCTGAGACATTCATAAATATTTGTGAAAATCAGACTTGAACTTTCTAAAGTATTGATTGATTTTTTAAGTTCTTCAGGAATATGGTTCCATAGCCAACCCCCGGAATACGCCAGACTAGACTTGTATAGATTAATTATGGCAAACGGAGGTTTATTTTATGTGAATGTCGATAGTCGTTAAAAGTGAACATATTTGTTAGAGAAAGTGGAGCATTTCCATGGAGTACCTTATGCATAAAGAGTCCTTATTGTATAGAAGTTTGGCTTTAAATGGGAGAATGCTGATTGCTATAGTCTGAATCTACCAGTGAAGATGGATGACCTAATGTTACTTTGACAGCTCTTTTGTGAAGGCTAATTAGTGTTTGAGTGAATTCTTGCTCGCTGAGTCCCAAAGTGTTGAGTCATAGTCGATAATAGGCTGAATATAAGAGTGAAAAAATAGTTTTCTTGCATGCAAATTTAAGAAGTTTCCTTTTTAGAAGATGTAGTTTTCTTGCAACGTTTTTAGATAAAGACTCAAGTGTTTTGACCAAGTTAGATTATTATCTATTGTTATTCCTAAGACTTTGTGACTGGATACTTCTCGATGGTTTCATTAGAAATACAAAGTACTGGTAGATTCTGGCTTAGAATTTGACGCTTCCTGTCTAGTAGTATCATCATGAATTTAGTTTTTTGAGGATGGATAGCCATGTGATTAAATCGTGTCCATTTAACCAAAAGATTGATGTTTCTTGGATGTCACTGCAAACCTGTTGGGCATCAGAATTACTTGTGTCTAAAGTTGTATCATCAGCGAACATTTCGCTGTTTATTTTCAAGTACAATGGCAGATCATTGATGTAAAATGAAAACAACAGAGGACTAATACTGACCCTTGTGGGACTCCAAATTTGTTGGGAAGAAAATTAGATTTGTATGTATTTACGGACACAATTTGTTGTCGGTTGGATCAGAAAGATGAAATCAGTTTTTCAGTGTTTTGTATGATAGCTTATACAAAGTTAGTTTTCTGAGTAAAAGTTCATGATTTATAATGTCGAAGGCTTTATGCGAAATCTACGAAGAGAATTCCTGAAAATTGTTTGTAGTTCATGTTTAATAGCCATCTATCTATTTAGTCTAGTTAGCACTGTGTGGCATGAATGGTTTTCTCTGAACCCTGATTGATTTGGGTGGATTAAATCGTATTTACTGCATGGGAATGGAGACACTTATTGATGGGGAGAGTTCTAATGGCTTAGAAAGAACTGATAGAATTGAAATAGGTCTATAATTTGATGGATCAGTAGTGTTTCCTGATTGTATATTGGTATGATGTTTGCCTTTTTAAGGTATCTGGAAAGCATTGTTTATCTATACAGAGGTTGTAAATGTAAGTTAACGTTTCTGCGATAACGGGTGCGGAGAGCTTTAGAATTTTACCGTCTATACCGTCAATTCCACGAGTGGCTGTCTGTTTCAATCGCCTAAGTGACACGAAAACAGAATGAACATCTAGATGGCTGATATCTAAATCTGAATGGGATATTTTTTCCCCTGCAGTATTTTAGTAATTCTTCTTGGTCATTATCATTTGATTTATCATCATGAATTATTTGATCTGCTACTGTTGTAAAATGGTGATTTAGTTTACTGGCAGATATATCATTCATAACATTTGGAGCAGAGGAAACATGTTTATTTGTTAATCCATGGATGGCTTTCCATACGGACTTGCTGTCTTTCTTTTCACTAATTAAGTTTGAAAAATATTTCTTTTTCTCTGCTCTAATGAGAGAAGTTACTTTATTTCTTTGTTTTTTTTATATTCTTCACGAGGGCCATTTTTTAACAGGTACTCTCTTTGGTAAATAGCGTTCTGTATCTCATTTGTTAGCCAAGGGGAGAGAGAGAGAGAGAGAGAGAGAGAGAGAGAGAGAGAGAGAGAGAATTTGATTCAAGTCGGGATTTTATTCAAATAGTCGCCAACAAAGCCTCATGTTGAAGGGGTGTGAGCAATGGCAACAAACATAGAGCACAAAGTTGAATGCCAACTTATCCTAACATAAGCATTAAAGCAAAATCAGGTAAAAACAGTTTACTGACTTTGAAAACTAGCACACACACACACACAAACAAACCAACCAGAATTATATCACGATGTAAACTCATATCAACACAAAGGGGGCCGGGCCGCGTCCAGATGTCCTTCTATTGCCAACTCTTTTTTTTGCCGGGATTCGAACCCGCAACGTTTGGATGGGTGGGCGTCTCAAGGCGTGCCTTTTTAGACGGCTGTCTTACCCCACTGCTAACAGGAAGTTGGAACATTTAAAGCCTTACGACGTTCTCTTTTGCTCCTCCTCGGGCCTGAAAGCCAGATTTCCTTAAGGCTAGACTGGCATACTTCTCAGTTTACGCTTGCTCCATTCTGCTTTCTTATGGCACAGTGATTTTGATCAGAATTATTTGAGTGGAGAACAATAGCCGGTCTCATGCCACTCTTCTTGGTGATCTCTAGATGGCTCTCCCACTCTGTAAGGTCCACTGTGCATTCCCGGTCATCTGCTCCATCCAGCAAACCCTGCTTCTATGCTCTTGATATCACAGCTGTTCCATGATTTGTGGCCTCTTGCTATGTTACTGGAGCTTCTGGTGACATACAGCTTTCTCTAGCAGTGCTAACCGAACGTGCGATCTCCTTGAGCACTTGGTTGTGCCTCCATGTGTACCTTCCGTGGTTTAGCGCTGCTTTGCATGAACTGAGACATGATCCACTGTTTGTTAACCGTGACAGAGTGCGCACATAGGGTCATCTGATTTCTCCCATTTGACCAGGTTTGAATTCGAGGGCAGAGAAGTCATATACAGATCCGAGGATGAAGCTGATTCTAAGAGGTGCCATGTGCCATGTATCATTCCAGATGAGATTTCTTTGGAGTGCGTTTTCCCACGTAGTCCACTGTCCTTGTTGGTCTTGCTGGAATGGCCTCCAGATTGTTTGTCATGGCGTCATCTTCTCGCTTCAGCTCTTTGAATTTACCCTTTGCTTTTGGCCACTATTTCATTTCTGTTGACCCCAGCCCTCTGTCTGTTCGTCTGATCTTGAGGTTTTCCTTTGTCACATCTTCTGCATCCCTGCTTCTACCAGCTTTGGTCGGACTGATCTCACAACTTTGTCTTCGGGGTTCTCAGGCATGATCTGCCTTACCCACTTTGTATTCCTCGAGAATGGAGTTTAGAGGAAGCTTCAGCTTTGCTTGGCGGCAGACGAGTGCTATTTTTCCTTTCCGTGATTTCTTTGGCTTGAAATTCATCCTGGATGAAACAACTGATTTGTCTAGCTGTTTCAGTGTTTTGCATGTTTCGTCTTCCTTGGTGAAAAGCACTTTCGAAAGCACGTGGTGGAAAGCACACCCACGAAGGCCTTTAGAGGGGGCATTTTGTATCATTGGGTATCATTCCCCAGATCTACCGGACCTGCTCATGGCAGCTTTCAAGATGACCTCCTTTGGAGGAATTGGACAGACCATTGGTATACTAATTTCCAGACTGATCCTATCTCTTGAGTATTATTTTTGTGAAGAACATCACTGAGAAGCTATGGAATTACTACTTCCTCAGTGTCTCTCTGATGTTCATTGTAACATGACACATCTCGAGGGCCAGTTGAATCATCTTTCGGGGAACTGGCAATTGCGTGGAACTGATCCACACTTCCAAATCGAGCCACACCACGTCAATCATGCCTCTTTGAATTGCTTCCCAAATCATATTGGCATGTTCTGCACAGCCAGAGATGCCTGATATGCCTCTATACTGGACTGACAAATTCAAGTACTAATTTTCTGTCAGTCTGGCTGCCATTACAGAGAAGATCATTCCCTCGACGTTCAGAAGTGATATTGGTCTAAACTGGTTGATGTCACTTGAGTTTTGCTCTTTAGGAATGTGCACACTCTATCGTCTATCATCTGCTGGTCGCTGATCTTCAAAAATTCCTCCATGCTGACCTTATCATTTCAAGGAGCCACTCAAGAAGACATAATACAGCAAATATGGTATTCCATTTGGCTCAGGCGAAGATTTGGCGCTGGCTTGCTTGACCACTTTCTTAAAGTTCGTTCACTGTCGGTGGTTTGACATTGAACTTTTCCCCTGATACTGCAGAGACTGCACCAAGCCTTGGATTTCAAGTGATGCTTCGCTCTTAGGGTCGGAATATGTCTTCTTTGTCCACTGTGCAAACTAGTAGTGATGTTCGAAGAAGCAATGCTGGATTTTATTTTTGCTCCTTCTCCTTGTGCTTGGCTGTGTGTTGCACTTTCAGATCTTATATAGAGCTTCTCCATCCCTTTCTTCTCAACTTCTGAAGCAGTGGTTACGTGAATTTTGAGATTCTACTTTTTTCTTTCGGATGTTTCATCTGCTGCTGGCGACTGGATTAATTGAGGAGAGACGACTTCAGGTTTGCTGGCGACTGGATTAATTGAGGAGAGACGATTTCAGGTTTGGTTGTTTCACTACTTATGCACTGCACTCTTTACAATTGCCATATACAATTGTCTGCAAATGTTGGTAGTCTTTTTTTTGGTGCTCCAGTATGCTCTTTGCTATCAGCGCATTTAAGTTCTGGACCGTTGGTTTCATCGAATTGTTCCCTCATTACTTTTTCATCGAATTTCTGCGGGTGAATGAAGATGCGCTAACTGGTTTCGAACCCACAACTTTTGTCTGAGCGGGTGTCACAAAGCGTGTTATTTTAGACGGACGTCTTACCTCACTGCTAACGGGAAACATGCTATCAGTTACGAAATTCAAGCCTCATAAAGTTCACTTTTGTTCCACTTCGACCACATCTGTTATTTACGTCCGTTCTCTCTCTCTCTCTCTGCCTTTGTTTGTTTGTGTGTCCATCTCTCTCTCTCTCTCTCTCTCTCTCTCTCTCTCTCTCTCTCGGCACGGAATGTACAGATGTAAATAAACCTTCCACGTTTTTATCCTGGAATGTGAATGGCTCATTTTCTAAACTTACTTATCATGATTTTCTGTCCTTTATTCATGGGCTTCATTTCGTGTGTTTAACCGAAACATCTATGAAGAGTGCTGATATCTTTGTTGGTTGAAAACTTTTTTGTAAATCCGCCATTAATTTTCAAAAGAAGGGAGAAGGTCGGGAGGATAGTTTGCCAGATAAAAAAGGAGTTTTTTCCCCTTTGTTAATACCATTGACGTTGATCATGGGAATTTTTCCTCTTTGATTGATAAAAAATCTATTGGCGAAGATAAAGATGTTCTATAGTCTTGCTCTCAGAAAGTTCTCCGTTTCATACCCATTTTGATATTAATAATTGTATTAATACATTTCTGACTCTGGATCAATGTTGACGATATTTTATGTCTTCTAAGGAACAGTTTTGCTCGTTTGACTCATGCAGGCTAAATGTCCTAGAAACGTGTTGACTCTGATCATTTAGCTGTGTCACTTCATGTTTTTTTTTCCTAAAGAAAGTATTGCGCATGCCAGCAGCCAAACACAGAAATATGTCACAGAAAAATGTGTATGGAATGATGAAAACGCTAGTTTGTATTATATATCGAGGGTTGCCCGGATAAACCTCGTATCGCAGTTACCGCTAATTTTACAGAGAGCCATTTGAAAGTTCAACAAACACAATGAAATGCTTTCTGTGTCTTTTGACAAAAAAAATTTATGTCTACGGAAATGTGTTCTTGTCTCTCCGTGTTTTATATATTTTTCATTTTCATAAACAGTGGTTTAATTAAAAAAATTGGATAATTTTATGTGGTATGTAGTAAATAAAGGATTTTGGCAGTCCCAGACATAGTATACTCTACACGAATAGAGCCCGGATAAACCACGTACAAGTATTTGCACTGTTTATCTGGGCCAAGTGCACACAGCACATGGCAAACTGGGACTGCATTACTCTTGTAGTTAGAGATACTGGCAGGAAGGGTGTGCAGATGGTCATCTCTAGGTCCTCATTAAACCCCGTAGCTCTAACTACGATGTGTCTGTGATAGCGTTACTTGAAATCAACAGCCTGCACAAACCAAGTATATGGTTATGCGGCTTCACACAGACCATGCTCACCGTCACACTTCCAAAACGTTCTATTGAAACTGAGTAAAACCAGTAACGGCCTTCCAATAAGCCACAAAAAGTGACCTACCCACCTTTTGACTGAATATAAAAGACGTATGTTGGTTGCTTGATTCGTTTTCACTATAATGTTATTATGAACTGAGTTTCAACGACAATTTTACATCCTATTCTGATACAGTGAAGTGTAGTATAGTTTGATCGAACAAAGTCTCTCTATTTTGTATTTGTTTTTAATCTATAATCAATTACAGTGACCGTCTTTTATATATATTTTTAATCTATAATCAATTTACAATAATTAACATTTATTCTACAGCATGATGCAATCAAAAATAAGAACATTCGATAAGGGAAAATGTTTAACCTGTTTAGTTCTTTAAAATATGATGATGCATGCGGCAAAATACAAAAAGTAGAACTAACAACAAAACAAGAAAACACAAAACAAAACAAAAACAAGCAACCCTTTAAAAAAACTAACCTGTGAAAAAGTGATAGTCCAGACCATTTCCGATGTACACTGCACTTTAATCCCAGTCCAAACGAGCAAAGTCAAAGTATTCAAGTTACCGACACATCAATATCACGTCACACTAACCGTTGCAAAAATAGCCTGATTATCATCACCACAAAAAGGCACTGCAAATTGCCCAATTCAGTCTTGTTTCCTGTAGCAGTATGTAAGTATCCCAGTCACAACGTGTCAAAGCATCAAGTTCAAGAACACTTGGATCTTTCACTTAACAATAGCAGCATGTCAATACTGTAAAATTACTGTTAAAAGGGCAGACTGTTATTCAAAACGATGTTTGTCAAGTATCCCAATGTTTAATTCACACAATATCACAACAATCAAGTCACATGAAGTCGCACAACTGAGGGTTTTCTGGCATTATAGCAGTGAATGAGTTCAATGTGAAAGTCTTTTGCAGAAATGAAAATGATTAGTCCGAGTCACTGTCCTTCTCGTTGATGTCAGGCTGTGGGAGGCGATCCTTGGCAGCAGAAGAGCAGGCAGGTTCCTGTAGAAGGTGTGGTGTTCCTCGGGAATGACTCCAGAGGAACAAAGGTACAGAAGGTCAGCTTTCTTCGCTTCAGAGATGGGAAGTTTTTGGCTGTAGAGATGAGGCACGTCTTGTAGTATGGGACAGTACTCTTGCTGCCTCCAACTACCTTGATGGTCTTGTAGCTGGGCTGATCAAAGGATGTTTTGTATAAAATTTCATCTTCTCTGCCCTTCTCGAAGCGCAATGCTTTAATTGCAGCCAGTTTACTTTTTGGCCCGTGATGTCCGTTTTTGTGTTTCTGAAAGCTGATGCAGCCAGTGCCTTAAAGTCCAAAACGTCTGTAAATTTCATTGGAATGACCACATAGGGCCGTGTTCTTCTGGCCATGCGCAGGATGATGTCCCAGCTGCTTGGGTGTAGATGGGCGTGCTTTTCTTTGCGAACGTGATAGCCGCGTGCATGGAGTCGCACTCCATCTGCGTGTGACCACTCTCCAGGTACTTGTGGTGATGGTCGAATGTGTCCGATGTTCTGGACTGCATGGGCAAGAGCTGCTGCCAGGTACTGGTTTTGGTTTTGCCCAGAGCAACAGTCTGAATAGATGACAACTTCCTCCACAAAGTCTGGAAGTGAGCTCAGGTAAAAGTAGATGCACGTTGCGATCTCACATGCACCTCTCTACCCTCAGTCTCATCCCATGTGTAGCACTTGGCCTCCCCATCGGCCAGTGAGTAAATGGTGAAGTTATACACAGACAACTTTCGTCTATAATAACTGACTCACTAAGCCGCAGGGGACTGGAGGACTGCCTGCAGATCCACGGTGACCACATGCTTTCGGCGATCTTCCTTGGCCTCTGCCTTGTCCCGCTCTTCTCAAGGCGTGCCCTCTTCTTTCTTCCTGGCGTTCTTCATAGGCTTTGATGTCATCTTCTGTGGCCAAGTCTGAAGTCTTTTCACGCGAAAGCAGCACACACAGAACACTGATTTTTTTTGGCACATGGAATGCCAGATTGTACTCGCTATTGAATACCTGCCGGTACCTTTTAGTGGAAACTGGCTGCAGTCCTTGCTCTTTGCACTGCTGCACATAGAAATCGTGCATCTTCTTCACTGTCAGCCCAGGCTCCAAATATTTTCGCTGCGTGTCCTTCCGTGTGTAGTGAGACTCTACGGCGGGGAAAGACTCTATGTGTCTTCTGACGCCCTCAATAGCGGCTTCGCTAGTTTTGTTGTGTGGCTGGCACTTCCTCGACGTTCTTGGCCAGTAAAGGTCTGATTCGTGCTGTTCTTTAGAGCGTGATCAACGTAGGCTTCGCCTTTTGCCAGTGTCGCCAAAAAGAACTTTTGCACACGCGTTGTTCCTGGCCGTCCACAACAAAGGAAAAGGTCCGGCACCGTTGACGCTTCTTGGGCACTGGCATATTGTCCGCCCCCAGAATACTGACAGTCTCTCTGTCTCTTACATGAGCACAAATAAAGTCTTTCTGTCGTTGTAAGTGTCCAAGGCATAGAATGTCTGAAAGATCTGCTGCCGATTTTCTTCTGGGACGCGATCATTGCACTTGAATCTGCACTTGCTACAGTCAATCTGCTGGACACATTTGGCTTGCACAATTTTGCCAGTCTGAGATACATACTCTTTCCCTTGCAAATTTAAGGATTTTCTCACGTTTTGTTTCCAAGCTCCCGGTTTGCCGTTTTCTTTCTTGAAAGATGTTTCTTGGGCGGGGTTGGAAGGATCCTTGTTTTCTTGGAGTGATGTTTACGCTGGCATTGGACTGTCTTTTGTTGGTGTGGTTTTCAAACTCTCGTCCTGGGTGGGACTACTTGTCCCTCCCCCGAGCTGTCCCCATCAGTCTGGTTCTGATCTTTGGTTGGTGTCGACTGATGTGTGGGTTGGAAGTCTTGCTCATCCCCATCATCAGAATGGAGACTGACTTCATGCTGAATCCCTGAAGACTGTTGTCTGTCTGACCTGTGGCAAGCATCGTAGTGAGACGGCTCGTGGACAGTGAAAGCCAGTGTGATGCGTTCTGCGTGCTGCCAAGTCGTGCCGCCGGTGCTGCTAGTGGATGGCAAGAAGTCTAAGACGGATTTGAATAAGTCACTCGTGTAAACACGGACTGGTCTCTCGGACCAGTCGGCCAATACTCGTGGCAGAAGGTCTGCGGCATCATTGCTCCATTTGCCTGGCTGTTGCAATTCAGAGACATTCATATGGAACCTCATAAAGATGTCATTGTCATCTTCCCCAGGTTTTGGGACCATGAAGGGACCGTATGCTCCATAATTGTCTTCAAGGTGGTCACACAAACAGCGGCGGAGTTCCTGTCCTGTTATGTCTTCCAGATGAAAGGCGGAGGCTTCAAAAAACATTTTCCGTCTGATTCACTTCTGTTCGGATCAATCCATTAGCTGATAACAGGTGTCCAGACGAACGTGGTGTATTGCGACACTGTCCTCTCTTTCCTTTGTTAGTGCTAGACTGGCAGCTTGTGCCCTGATCAGATCACCTGATGTTTGGTCTTCCGACGTCGTTTTCTGCTTTGGACTGCGGGGAAGCTACTGTCAAAGGTGTCGGACTCTGGTCATGTGGTGATGTCTCCGATTCTTCTGATGTACAAATGTCGGGTCTGCAGAATCATCGCAACTTCAGGACCAACTTTCATGATGAGGGGTTCTTCATCTGAAGAGTTGAAGTCTGACTGTGGAGCTACCAGTTTTTTAATCAGAGGTTCATCATCAGACGTATTGAAAGCGCTGACTCGTTTCGAACAAGGGGTTCATCATCAGACTCATCAAATGCATCCATCTCCTGGCCTTGCTGCTGGCTGTTGGTTGCAGTGGAATGAGCCGCTGATTCGTCCGCCGCTGAGACGAAAGAAAGTCGCCAGATTGAGATACACGCTGTCCTCCATCCTGTCTGGGTCCATGCTGTTCACACTGGATACCAACCTGCAACAGGGAAACATGTTTCAAACATCAAGCTTGATGAAACAATGTAGAGTTAGCCATGCTCATTAGGAAACATATCAACATGTATGTATGTATACATGATGCATGCATGTGTGCAAGTATGTATGTAATTGTGTGTGTGTGTGTGTGTGTGTGTGTGTGTGTGTGGTGTGTGTGTGTGTGTGTGTGTGTGTGTGCATGCCTGCATGCATGCGTGCATGTAAATGTTTTAGATAAAATAAGAGAGAGAGAGAGAGAGAGAGAGAGAGAGAGAGAGAGAGAGAGAGAGAGAGAGAGAGAGAGAATTTATGAAATCCTACAATAAAAAAAACATGCCATACTAACATGTAAAACTGGATTCATACATAAAAGAAAAGACCAAACAGGGTGAGGGAGGGGGGGAGAGAGAGAGAGAGAGAGAGAGAGAGAGAGAGAGAGAGAGAGAGAGAGAGAGAGAGAGAGAAGAGAGAGAGAGTGAGAGAGAGTGAGAGAGAGATTATGGTTTATAAAAGAAATAATGGATACTTACCCTCAAGAAGTCAAGAAGAATTTGTTGAATCTTGGCAATCAGCAATGATACAAGGTTCAGCAAATAGAAAGTAGTCCTTTCTGTGTGAAGAAAAGTCCATCAAATGGGTAGGAGTATGGTAAACTTGAGCTATGGTTCCTATGTGACCAGCCCAGGTCCCGTTAGGAATGCAACACTCCATTGTTCTTGACCTTGCACTGATAAACATGCCAGGCTAGCTGTTGATGCACGAAAGGGATGGGGAGAAAGACCCTGGAGGGCTTTAGGGTTCTGACATCAATTTGTGAATGTATACTGTCTGTCAACGTGTCATTTGAACCAAATTATAAACACAATGACAGACAGTGATGACTTCAGACAAAGTGTCTGCACAGCCACCAGATAACCTAGTGCGTAGGATCTATTCTACTGACGTATCATTTTCTGTAAAAGAGATATAGTGCATGCAAAATGGGGGTTGATAATATTTTGTTGTGCTTGGTTTAAAGGCTCCAAGGGCAGCAGCCTCACCCTTATTTTTGCCAGTATAAACAAAGCACTTGATAATACCGCTTTTACACCGGCTCTCTGCTAGGACAGTGGCAGATACTGGCCGATATAAAGCCAGTAGTGCAAGATACGAGGTTTATACAGACACGACTATGAAGAGCAGAGAGGAGAATCGGACTAAATGAAGCCAACTTTTCAAGATACGAGGTTCATACTGCCATCTTTTCAGGGATTTTGCTTCGGTTGACTAACGTATATGTGATTACGGTTTTCATGTGGTCACTGAAATCTTTGAAATTTCATACTTTGTTTAATTATTCATTTATAACTCAACAATTTAAATCAAAATTCAGTTTCTGATATGACAAACACAAACTGAAACCTAAACCAACTCGAATGATGTAAAAAAGTGATTTCGAAAAAATAGTGAAATACGAGGTTTATCCGGGCAACCCTCGATATGTTATATAGTGGGGAAGCTCAAACAAAGCTAGATGCTGCAATACAATCATTAGATGTGAACATAAATCGTCTGCTAAATATGTTTCATACTTGCATAAAAGAAAGTGCTGACTGTATGAAAAGATATCTTTGGATAGCAGCAAAACATCCACTGCTTGGTGTGAAAAAGAATGTGATGCTAGTAAAAGAAATGCTAGATTATTACGAATAAGTCGTCACACATTAGAAATAGAAGACAAGAACGTCCACTCAATTGCTAGACGAGAGTATAAGCATTCATTACAAAGGGAAGAGAAAGAATTCAACAAATCCTTATTAAATAGGCTCGTTTCATCTACAAAATGTCAAAGGAATTTTGGGATACTATCCACAGAGTTTCGATCAAAAGAAAACAAACAGTATTACTCCTGTTGTATAGTTTGAGCTTTTCCAAACCTTATTAGGTACAAATATTGATAACACACCAATAGCAGAAGTGTTTGATGCAAGCAGTGATGGGTATATGAGCCGGCCAATTACTCAAAAGGAAGTAGTATTAGCATTAAGAAAACTGAAAAAATCGTCAGGCAACTGGCCCTGACGGCATTATCGGTGAATTATTTAAACATTATTCTAACCAGGTGGTAAACTTCTTTCTGAAATTGTTCAATACATTTTTGATAGCGGTATGTTACTGGACCGAGTCAATCATCCTGCCATTCAGTAAGAAGGGCGATGCAAATAAGCCCAGCCATTATAGAGGGATTTCCCTCAGTGATAGTAGTTGTAAATTGTTTGGAATGATTATTAATTATAGACTGCAGGAATGGACAGAAGAAAATAACATGACAGGAGATCATCAAGGAGGCTTTAAAAATGTTATACGATTATTGATCATATGTTTACTTTGCTTGCTCTTGTACACATACAGTTTTCTTATAACAGGAAATTATGCGTAGCTTTCATAGACTTCGAAAAAGCTTTCGACTTGATTAATAGCACTCTCTGACCAGTCTTGCTTAAAAATGGTACTAAAGGTAAACTTTAAAAGTGTATTTGAAGCATATCTGATAGAGTAAGAACAAGGGTCCGTTGTGGAGCGAAACTTTCAGACTATATCAACTGTTCAAAAGGACCAGCCGCCGTGGCGAAGTGGTTAGCGTCGCGGACTCCCGGCTCGTAGGTCGGGGGTTCGAATCCCATCAGAGTCATGTGGGTTTTTCTGCCCCGACCGGCTCCTACCCAGAGTTGATTTTGCTGCGGACTCAGTTGGGGAAGACTGGACCACACATCGAGTTTCATCCACTTAATGGATGCATTTCTGAGTGTTGCTCAAATTTCATGACCAACCCCACTGCAGGTGCCTTTTATCTCTCGGGCCTGGTTGACGCCAGGATATATTATGAAAGGAAGCGTAGTACAGCCCTGTCATGTAGTCTCAGACCGAAATGAAATCCGTAGCATATCTTAATCATCCTCATTCTCATTGATCAGCATTAAAAAAAAAAAATGTCTCGATTCTGTGGCCCTTCTATGCCCTGCTCTCATGGTACCTCAATTTCGATGTCCTCTCCACATGGTTTGGTTCCATCGGGGTCACCGGTATCGGCGAGTCCATGGGGGTGTCGTTGGACGGACGTGGTGGCGCCCCCCGGAGGGAGAGCTCACTCGCGCCGGCTCCGCGACAAAGCATTATTGTAGTCAGTAGGGGGCTTAGTAGGTGGTGTCCTGCGTATGTTAGATCAGAACAGGCATCACTGAACACCACCGAAGTGACTCGGCAGCAGTGCAGTGTCTCCTCCGGTGGGTTGCTCTTACACGACTTGACATTGATGCTCCCTGTGGATTGCCGGTGCCGGGGCTGTGGTGGGACCGACCGGCTTGGCTGTGGACGGGGTGTCGGAATGAGCGGCGTGGGTGCACTGCCTCTGAGGTGGTGCAGAGGTTGGGACGCAAAAACAAAAACAAAAACCCAAAACAACCTGTTCACAAGGAGTAAAACGGGGGACGCACGCAGCCCCACTTTTGTTTCTTTGTTTATTAACGAGTTAGCTATTGAAGTAATTAATAATGGTAGACATGGTACTTCACTTTCGCTTGATGATTTTGAATTGTTTATCTTTTGTTGGCTGATGACATTTTGACGTCAGAAATGTTACAGGTTTACTAACACAAGTGATAGTTTACACCATGCTGCTAGTTTCTCCACAGTTAACAGTTAACATGGATAAAAGAAATATTAAGTAATTCGTAAGGTCGATTTTCAAGTCTCGAGAAGATGGCTGTATGACGGTAATCTTATGCCAATTGTCAATGCTATAGATATTTGAATATTTTATTCTCAACTCTGAGTTTTTTGGTGCATGCAAAGACCTGTCAAGTAAGGCTAAATGTGTTTTGATTTGTATCATGAAAAAGTTACAGTTCTAATTAATTCTTCTTTTCCGTTATTTATATAATTTTTTTATACCCAGGTTCAGTCAATTGTAAAGGCCTACAGTATGGCTCTGAGTATATGGGGACTTCATTAAAGCAGTACCAACTGTGAATCGGTCCATGTTTTCGCTTTGAAGAAGTTTCTAGATGTTGATAGAGTACTCCGGATGATCTTATTTATGGCGAAATGATCAATTTCCTATTTACAGTGTCCCTGCGGTTAAATGTATCCGATACTGGCTGAAATTACTTCACAGGGAAAAACACCAGAATAACTCGTTAAAGCGCATTATATATTATATGACTTGGATACTAAACGCAAAGCAATGGGTGACAAAAGTGCCGTTCTGTATGTTTGAACATGGATTCGGATTCGTCTAGTTTCACCAAGAGTCGAGAACTTAAAGGGCTTTTTAGAATTTTTTCGCCGCGACTCGTGGACTGAAGATGGCAGAAATGCTGACCATATTCATAATAGTGATAGATTTGATTTTCATAAGAATTTCTCATTTACTCATGACTTCAAAACTTACTCGTACATAAATAGAAGTACGCATTCAAAGCATGTAAACAGCAACATTTAGAATAGGAATATCTGAACTAGCTTGCAATTATATATAAATATCGAACGCGTAATATTTGGGTTTTGATTTGTTCTCTATGTAGAGAATCAACGCGGGGTTGACAGGTCCTGATATGGCCTTCGCGTCGGCTTGGCTATAAGCAACATTCCATTACCACTATGTAGAGAATCACAGGAAGAAAATAATTTTTGTTCTTTGCTGTCAAGCTCTCAGAAACATTAGAGAAATTTCATAAAGTCCAACGTTAAAGACAACCATCTTGTTTAAACTAAATCTACTTCTGTCATCCACTTCTGCTGAAGTTGCCCAACAGTTTTCATTGTTTCTATAAAAAGCCTTTAATTGAGAGAAATTGTTTCTTATTGAAAATGTGACAACGATTTGCTTTTGGATCATTACAGATTACAATTGTTTACAATATAATGACTGTGCTTTATATGTTCATTCACCCTAGAGAACTATAAAACCTTCATTCTGGGCCACTTCGCCCTCAACCAGTTTTCGGGCGAAAGGGGCCCCAGAATTAAGGTTTTATAGTTCTCTGACAAGTAAGACGTCAATAACCAAAAAATAACGATTATCTACAAACAAACATACTGTGCAGGGTTATCCATTTTAATACTAATTTACTAAAGTTTTCAGAGAGTAGCGTATGGGAAAGTAGCGGGACTGAACACGCCCATAGAGTAACGTAGGGAAAAGCATCCGTGACTGAACGCGCTTCATATACAAACGGTGTCTGTTCCACGGCTTTTTTTTCAGTACTGTCAACTCTGTTAGGGCGGTGTAAGCTTTTAATTGCTAGTTGCCGGCCTCCCTGCCCAGCACTTGGGGTGTCACAAAATATAGCTGCGTTTTAGAACGACGTGCGATTCTAAGTTAGAAAAAGTTTTGAATCACAAATGCTTTTTCAACAGCTTTATAGATTAAATTGTGCGGAAGACATGGAATCAGCTACAACTTTATATATAACCACACACACACAAACACACACACACAAACCATACACACACACAAACACGCACGCACACACACGTACACACACCCACACACACACACATAACACACCGTATGCACGGCTAGATAGAACACAGCGCAGGCCGGGCGGCTCGTTTTGCAACTGTGCGTCTTCCTATTGTGGCCAAAAAATCAATAAACCATGCTCGCGAGCTTACTGCGTTTCGTCTCTTACCTGGCCAAGTGCGCTGCGGGCAACTTGCCCATATTGCGTCAGCAAATGTTCCCCGAATATTCTTAGACTGCTACGTGGCACTCCACGTCAACACTACTACGCTGGCAAGACCCGGGCCCCATTTTAGCCATGGCTTCCAATGGAGACGGACGTGCTTTGTTTACAGAGGAACAACTTCTTGTTATGGAGGATCATATGCAATACTACAAGCTTATGATGGAGTATATAAACAAAAGAAAATTAGGTGAGCGCTGTTTTTTACCTTGTAAGCCAAAGAGCAGTATTGCGTTTTTGGAAGGTGGGGAGAAAGAAAAACGAGAACAACCATTAACGAACTACACAGCTACCTTGAAAGCTTGTTGGTTCCACAAGAGATTTAGAAAAAGATTTGGGCAATATTACTGAAAGAGATGTTGATGGCTTTGATAATCTTTCGACTGTTGACGAATGATTCCATTTTTACAAAGTGGTGCTTTTTACTAAACTTGGCGAAAGAAAAACTATCCATCATGCTCTGATTATGGGTTACTGCCTTGAAAGGCGCAAACAATGTTTCAAAGATCAAAACCAACTGAGACATGGCGGTGAGGAGGGGTGTGGGTTTATAAACTTTTTTTTTTGCAAGAAGGAAAGTATAATGAAATCTTTTTTGTGGGAGGCAATCTGCGGTGAAGTTAGCCTTGCTGACTGCTACTATAAATAGCCGTTCATGCTGTGAACGCCTTATTTTCGTGGGCAAGAGGTCTGCGGTGAAGTTAGCCTTGCTGACTGCTACTATAAATAGCGTTCATGCTGTGAAACGCCTTATTTCGTAGCAAAGAGGGCTGCGGTAAATCCACCTTGCTATAAATAGCCGTTCATGCTGTGAACGCCTTATTTTAGCAGCAAGAGGGCTGCGGTTAAAATCGTTTTGCTATAAATAACCTTTTCATGCGGTGAACGCCTATTTATAGTAGCAAGAGGGCTACGGTAAAATCTGCCTTGCTTAAATAGCCGTTCATGCTGTGAACGCCTTATTTTAGCAGCAAGAGGGCTGCGGTAAAATCCGCCTTGCTATAAATAACCGTTCATGCGGTGAACGCTATTTTATAGTAGCAAGAGGGCTACGGGTACTGCCTGTACTTGCTATGTGCGGACACTAAGGGAGGTAACTCCTGCGCACCCCACCCCACTCACGCAGTCTCCCCACCCCCACCCACGCACGCACACTTAAGTCATCCTCAAGTTATTCACAAGTCATCCTCAAGTCATTCACAAGTCATCCTCAAGTCATTTACAAGTTATCCTCAAGTCATTCACAAGTCATCCTTAAGTTATTCACAAGTTCTTACTTAAGTTATCCTCAAGTCATTTACAAGTCATCCTCAAGTTATTCAAAGTCATCCTCAAGTCATTACAAGTTTTACTTAAGTCATCTTTAAGTCAACCCAAGTCATCCTCAAGTTCTTACCCAAGTTAACCTAAGATCATAACTAAGTCATCCTCTAAGTACAACCAAGGTTTTATTTAAGTTATCTATAATTATTAAAAAAATACAATCTATGTTTTTATCTTAAATAGTAGATGTCTAATATAGTACACACACGCCTCAAAAAACGCGTCATCGTTGAGGATGTCTTGCTCAGCGTTCTCTGCATAGATCTTAAGGAAGGTCTTACATCCGAAGCAACCGCATTGATTACAATTCTGGTCTATGGAAATGCCTTTTATAGACTCCATGTCTTTATTTATTGACACCATCATTTTATAATACGCCATGATCTATTTTTATTAAAAAATTTAAAATTAAGTTCTTAAAATATTATTCCATTAAATGGATCAAAATGACGCTTTGTTATTGGCGGTTTTGGCGTGCTGGTGTCTTTTCTGCATTTAGTGGCTCAGATTTTTTTGATAGCTTTCGTTTCTGTTGCCATTGTGTATATATTTATAGCCATAATAACTGCCCCCAACAGCAGCAATGGCGCCAAAAATGGCAACGGGTTTAGTTCAATATTCCATGAAGACTTTGGTGCCCTTGTATCACATGGGTTTTTATAGGGGCATTGAATCAACTTGTTCTGCGTTGGCGGTGTTATGTTTTCATGATGAGTCATATTCTGTAACATTTAATTTTTTTTGTCTGTTCCACTCTGCAAATTTTTTTTTCCTGCTTCAACACGCCCAGGATTTTTAATGGCCTTCACCTGATTCAGCGTTTTCTGCTGATTTTCTGGCTTGGTTACTTTCTCCACCTGATTCAATGTTTCCTGGTTCTGATGATTTTCCAGCTCGTTCATTTTGAAGGGAAATAAATCTATATGATTATAAGTTATTAATCCATGATTAATGGCGATAACAATGTTCCAAATCTATAGTATAAATCACATCCTAGAGACTCTAATGACTTTGTTAAAACTGGATCTTGCGTTAAATCATAGTAAGATCTTGTTCAGAATCAATGGGGGCAAATCTACTGACTAGTTTAGTGTACAAACTAAGAACCGTTTGCCCCACACTTTTCACCATTCTAGACCCTAGCTGCGCTTCATACCTGTTATGATACTTTAAAATGTCTTGCGGCGACATCTGTTGAATCTGTTCTATGCTGAATTCAGTTCCGAGGAACTGTTTTGTTTTCCCACATGCTGCCAAAGAATACAGCCTCTCCTTTTTGGGCATAATAGCTTGATCATCACTTGGTCTTCATAAGTTCAGGAAGGTTTAGGCTTCCCTGTTAGTTTGTAGTAGATCATCACTGTTCATGTTTTTATTAAATTATAATTATTTTATTTTTAAAAATGAGCACCGAAAAAACTATTGCCAACCTTGTATACATTCTGCTGTTATTGGAGGACTAAGTGTAGGATACTCAATGCTTGGTAAAAGCTTGTTAAGAATTAAACCAGCATCTTGGCAAACTAGACTTTGAGGATTCCAGCAAAGCTAATTGCTATCATTGCAGCTTCGGTTGCTACGAAGATTTTCTAGTTAAGCAAGGAATAATTCCAGACAAAATAAATATGTAAGAAAAAAATACATTTATAAAAAATGGCTTCACTCGCAATAATGATAGGCGGCGCTGTGGTGAATGCGCTTGCTTTTAGCGGAAGTAATTTCGCATTTAGTAACTGCGGGATGACGGCGAGAGAAAAAGACATAACAAAGCTATGGAGCAACTAGCAGCTGCACAAGACGCTATGAAAAGCAGAGTTGGCAGTTAGATTTTATTAATGACACACTGAAAGAACAGGGGCATGCAGCTTACATATTTAAAGATGTTGATCAAGCAATAAAACAATATTATCTAGTAACAGGCAAACCGGTCCAGACATTGCCCCCACCAAAATTCAGTGACTTTTATCAACCTCAGAAAACAAAAGATGCAAGAAATATTGTTTATTGTCTTTGGTATGACCGCGTGTATTTTGTTGCGCATATATTTGGCTGAATAAAAATGAACAAAATCTATTATTCGCCAAAGGATATTGGAAGGGCATCACAGCAATAAAAAGCTAAGCCAAGCAGCGAGAGTCAGTGAACAAACAGCAAAAGAATGGTTATCTAAACAAGCGATTTGGCAAATTTAATTTACTGCGCCTAGGCGAATACAGAGACCACACTTTGCAATACAACCCCAAACGACACCATCAAATGGATCTTCTATATTTACCCTCTGATAGGATAGACGAAAAAGATTTAAGTACGCACTCACAGTCATTGACATGGCTTCAAGATACAAAGATGCGAGCCATTAACACAAAAGAGTGCTTCTGCTGTTGCTGTCGCTATACAACTGATATACCAACGAGGCCCCTTAACTTTTCCTCGCATGATTCAAGTCGATGATGGAAAAGAATTTAAAGGCCAAGTGAATCAATTATTGTTGAACATAGAGTACCATTAAAAGAGGCTTTCCGGGAGTTCACAGATCCCCAGGCTTTAGTTGAAAACTTAACAAACAGTTAGCCGAAAGACTTTTCTCCTACCAGTATCACAGAGAGCTTATTGACAATTCTCGCAACCCGAATGGGTTAGAAGACTGCCCTCAGTTTTGCGCGCAATGAATAATGAAGAATTTAAAGGGCTAAAACCAGTACAAGAAATCAAAAGAAAACAATAAATGTTGCTGAAGGAGAGCCTTCATCCAGCAAACTATTACCGTTTGGTTTGAAAGTAAGGTACCTTTATTTACCGGGAGAAGCAGAAGGGGACACTCGCATCAGGGCAACCGATCCAGTTTGGAGTGTTGACCCATATGAAATAAAAGAATTGTAAAGATGAATCCGCCCGTGTATTATTTACGAGAAACTGACACAACAAAACAACCAGCTCCTCAAAGATCTTTTGTGAAAGAAGAACTGCGAAAATTTCCCGCCAGACACAGTTCCGCTTAATTAATTTACGTAAACATATTTTGGTTTAAAATGGAAGGCCAAAAGGAAGCGCAGAACGAAACAAGAATGGTAAAGGAAAGACCTTGAAAAATGATACGGGAATCATTTCAGGCGTGTAATGCTATTAAGGAAACATTTTCGAGGATTAATCAATGCATGCTAAATCATCCAGATCACCTACAATCCAAACCCCAAATTGGGAAAAAGAATATCTTGAAATAATAAAAAAAATTCGAACTCGTCAAGCAAACATGAGAAAAGATTTAAATGAATTGGATGAAGCTATGATTGATCTTATAATAAAGTTGAAGAAAATATAAAAAAACCCCTGTTTATGCGGTCCTCCAGTGCCCGATTGCATATGAAAACTCCGATTAACAAACACCCGTTTTGTGTTTGTTCTATCTAATGACTTCTTTGTTACAACTGTTGTGTTGATCTCATGTAGATTAGATCGCAGTTTACGTTGTCATGATGAAAAGTCTTATTGCCAAACAATGCTTCTTTGTAGTTGTCATGTGATATGTTTGACTGCACAACGCTGCGAGATATTCCCTTTGCTTTCTTAATGATTTCTCCTGGCTCGAAATACTGTACATTTTTTCCTTAAACCAACAAACTCCTTGATCACCTTTCCAGATAATTCATCCTTCATCTTTCCTAAACCTTCTTGTTAACAGTTGAATGCAAAGGCGAATCTTTAGGATAATCAGATGTGTCGTACCATCCCGCATGACCTTTAGCTACTTCTAATTCCATGTCTTTATAAATATCTTCAGTAGGAATATCTATAACCAAAACTATCTGTATCTGTGTAAGTACTCTGGACTCAGGATTACGAGGGCTTAAAGTATCATAAAGAAACTCTAACATCAAAAGCTTTGATAATTCTAAAACAGTAAACCCAATAAATACAGGTTTGTCTAATTTGACTTTCTTTTTTTTCATCATTATGCCAAAAAGCTGATCATGAAATCTTCTGAAGTCCTGATAATTTGGTTTTGAAGTCAGCTTAATTGCTTCATTCTCTCTGGTGACCAATCTGACTCTTTGCGCTTTGGCGGATTCTCCATAGTTTTTCCCAAAACAGCTGTTGTTCATCAACTTGAAAAGTCTTTTCTGAAGCATCTGTGGATTTAGTTTCTGAGATCAGTGTTCTTCATGATGTATGGTTTCATGAACTGTTCTTGATCAAAAGCAATTATACGATGAATGCTGTCAACTTCAAACCATGTCTTAAATAAAATTGCAGAAGTCTGTAATGACAGACAAAATTTTTTTTGCCCGAAGATTAGGCACAAGTTTAGGCGCTCTCTTGGATCCATCTTTAGACTTTCTGCTGCTAATGGATAGTCATTATGCAGGTCATGGAGTTCATGAGGATATTCTAAGTCAACTTCTAGAATGAAACCACGCTGTTGATCAGGCGTTAACTGCCCAACCACTTTAATGCCTTTTGAATATTATTCGGATCGCCGCCTGTGTACATTTTAAAGTTACGTAATGGAAGTGATTGCGCCATTGCCCATCCATACAGATTGTTTGCATCTAAATACATGAGATAGTTAGACCTTTTACTGGGATCATAATCGTCCAAGTATTTGTTGTTTGCTTTACAGTATGATGCGACGCCATACTAATTCCTCCACGCAATCCGTTTTCAATCATCTGAATCCATTGGTAAACCCAGACAATAAATCAATCTGTACTCCAGTAAACTTTAAGAAAGCATCCCAACTCATCCCGGGCGCAGAAATGTAATGCGCGGGATCCAAGCTATAATGTTTCATGCAGGTCTTTCTATAGTTTTCAAAGACGTCTGCCAACAAAAATACATCGGCCCTCAAGTATGAATCATGATAGTCTCCCATCGTTTTACAATCTAACTTCTGCCACGCATCTTGAGCATGCTGGTAATCAGAATCACTGATGTCCTTTCCTCTGAGACTAGAAAAGAACGCGCCTTTAGGAGGAAGTGTATCTTCGTCAAACCTTTCCCAACTGTTCATGTACTCAAAGGATAAACGCCCTTTCTTAACGAGAGTTGGGTCAAAATATTCTTCTGTTATTGGGCAGGACTTTAAGGACATAGCCAGTGACTCTAATGAACCCATCATGTGTTGCATAGAGTCATAAAAAGACATGTTATTTAGATTAAAGCACATGTACTTTTCTGATGACTGTGCAATGCATGCTACCCTTAAGGCGCTGGTTACTGCTTGCATTATAAGGTGAGAGTCGTAACCTCGCAAGTTGTGAAAGAATACAGGCAGCTTCCATGTCTTTGGTTCAAACTTTAGTTGAAGATTGCATTTACTGTGCGCCGCGCCTCTGAACTTTCCGCTAATGTGATCATGGTCTCTTACTTTTGGATTGGCTTCGCCTGATGAGAGGCCTAAACCGCAAATCCAACAATGTGTGGCTGAGCCTTACTGTTCTTGGTCTTCAGGCGTCATTATGATTTCAGATAAATTCAGATTATTAGAACAGTCATTACGCACTTGCTGCATGCGTTTTAAGAATGTTTCTGCAGCATCTGGGCCCCTATACAATTCTGGTGCTGAATGGGCGCCATCCGACCCGACAACAATGAAGGCAAATGATCAAATCTGATGATTACTCATTAAGACTGTTTTTCGAAGTTTTTGTGGGGCTGGCCCTTCATAAGGAACAATGAGTGATTCGAAGTCTGCGTTAAACAACATATGGAGAATTTTGCAGCCGTTTTGAGTTCTTAAAACTAACTTTAGATCCGGGTGGGGGGGTAGTTAGTTCTGTCTTACAGTCTACAGAACTTTTACAATGTTTCTTATGTTCGCTCGCGGCTTGAACAGATGGCATTCTTGTTAAACATTTTCTACAGAATTCTTGTTTGCCATGATCTTTTGAAGTATGCTGCATTAGTCTACTCATTGTTCGTATCAATGTGTAATGGGGCAGCCCTGCTGGCGAAAACATTAGGAGTAAGTCCACATGACGTTTGGCTGGTTCGCCTATTGTTGGGACTGTTCTTGGACACTTTAATGGCACCAAATTTGTTTCCTCATCCCATGTGTATACATTAACAGTTATTGGGTTGTTTTGTTCTTCAAATGATCAATTTGGTCTACACTAACAGGAAGGATATTCCATTGAAGTTAAGATCTTTGGCGTATTGCCGATAGTTAGTCACTCTTTCTGCGTGTTCGCGGATATGATGCAGCCTTGCAAGAACGCACCACATGAAACATTTGTTGTCTGAATTTTTTATGTTTAAAATGCTCTCTTTAAAACCAACTCCCGAGGTAGTGGAATGTAAGCCCTGCCTACAATCGGTGCATACTTAGCCTGTTTTAATCTAATCTCTAAGACTTCGCCCTCTGACCAACCAGAGCCTCTCATTTTAGCTTCTTCAGCGGCAGCGTCAAACTGTGCAAGCAGTTCGTCTGCCCAACCGGGTGTTAAGTCATTATGAGAAAGAATGGTCTGCTGTTTAGTTGAGACCCAGACTTCTAGATTTTCTTCATTTATTGTTACATAGTCGATTAAAAAAGCTAACATTACTTTAACCGGTGGGTCTATTGTTAGTTTGACTGGAACTTGAGAAATAGCATGAACAACACTTGCCTGTACGTTTGTTGGGTCAATGACTTCTAAATCAATATCATTCAGTGCTCTTGATAAACGCTCTCTCTCAAGCATTCCTTCAAAAAATTCGTCTTGTCCTTCATATATCTTAGCCATGCTGTCTTTCTTTTCTAAGCCAACATATTTATTTAAATTAAAAAAAAATACAACGGCTTAATCAGAATTAATATCAACGGTCTTTTTGTGCTTGGACTCATAACTAAAGTATAAACACCCTCGAGTTGTTACTGTGGCTGTTTAGAACAGAGTTTAATGTTTCTTTCTTTTTTAAACATTCCTTTTTTATCTGCTCGGCGTCTGGCTGTTGAGAAAAGTTGTCCTCGCCTTTCTTGAAGATCAAACTTTTGTCTTTTGTAGTCATCAAAATCGGCCTGTAAACGATTAAATTCTTCATCCGTGATGTTGAGTCAACAAGCGCTTTATTTATTGTCAGTTTAAACGAACTAAGTTTAGCCGTTATTAGTTGAACCATAGCTGTGTGCTTTTGGAGTTTAGTTTTTAATTTTTTGCCAGCCGCACTTACAGCTAATGAACACAGACCGAGAGCTAAAGACAAACCTCCTAGAGGTAAAGCTGCGGGTGCGCCTATGCCCGTTGCTAAGAGACCAACACTCGTTCCCGCTGATAGAGCGCTTATAGTCGATGCTCCAGTATTAACATATGTAACAGCATTAAAGGCAGCAGAATACCTTCGTTTAGTTTTTGCTGTATTTTGAAAGGTCCTGCTCTAGTTTTTGTTGCATTTGCGTAATGTTTGTTAATCTGAGGTTTTTACTTCAGGGGTTTCTATAACAGCAGAATTGCTGCTATCTCTTCTCTTGGCATCTCCGGTGCTGTAGGCACATTTGGATAAACCTTAACAGACATGCTTTTTATAAAATGAAAAATAATTTAGTATAATACATATTCTAATCTGTTATTTTCATATTCAGCTGCGCATCATATATTAAAAACAAATGTACATTAAGCGGTTTATCGGCTTCTTCTTCTTTATCAATTTGAATGTTTATTACGTCTCTCACTTTTCTCCCGCTTCCATACAACTCATTATCCTCTGTTGACCTTAGGGGCAATCCATAAACCGTATTTTGTTGTTAAATAATCATCAAGCCTAACATTGTGAAGATGTAAATCTTTAGACACTAGGTCTGCTGTTGGATTTCTACCCTCCCACCCCAAACAATTTTCTTATTTCGTCAAAATGATGATAAGGTCTAAGGGCCCCCTAGCGTTTGATTTGGTTAGGACTACCCTCAATTGTACATTGCACTTTCGTTTATTTTAGGATTAAAAAACTTTTCACTTGCTCTTTTAAACGGTTCTTCATCTTCACACAGCAATAAAATACCTTTAAGCGATATTGCTGTGGTGCTAAAACTAAAATTCCATATAGTGTCTGCCTGCTTCTGGGATATGTTGTATGATGAATCACTCTGTCGTAATATATTGCTAATCTTGACTCATATTGATCCTTAATCAGCTCTGCTAAATCAGGGTTGCTAACAACGTCAAACTCTAACGAGATGTCAGAAATGCTGTACTTTGCTTCGGTGTCTGATGATTTAATAACACGTTTGTATTCGTTAAAGTTAGTTCATATGACAATCTGTCTTTTAATGCTCCTTGAAAGTATGGTGCATGCGCTTTTAACAACTCAAAATCTAAGGGGATGGAAAAGCGATTTCCATACGCAAAATTTACAGCTGCATACTTTTTACCGTCTTTAGTATCTGCGGCGCCTATTCTATGTTTTAGCGCTTTTCATTTTCGATTCCTTGAAACGCAAGATCAGCCCCTTTCATTCCCGGTTAGCCATAGATCAGATATGGTTTAAAAATATGTCTGCATTGTGTAAAGAAAATATTTCTTGCCCTCAAGTTTTATAGAAATTTTCTTAACGATTGCCCGCCCAGATTCTGTACAACTGTCCTGTTTGGGTCTGTTGTTGAAGCGAGTTCTATTTTGAAGTAAGACGTGCAGAGCCTGGCACAATCACTTCATCCGCCCCTAGGTCTGGAAAATTTGACAGTAAGAATTTGATCCGCATCAATAGTAGATGGATTATTTGGAACAGTAATATTCCGCTTATTTTCCCTTCACGCCACGGGTTCTTTCAGTCTTCTATACGGGTTTAAGAATCGAGCCATGTGCTAGTGCCATTTTTTTATAACAAAATAAAAAGTTAATTATTTAAAACATGGCAGGAATTGAAGCTGAAGAAGTTATGATGTTTTTGATCCTGGAGACGACATGAGTGAAATGATCCCTTTGACACGGCATCGCTCAGCGCTCTCAATGCGGCGTGAATTAACAGAAAGTACGGTCGGAGCATTTTACAAAAGTTTAGGTCAAGAACCTCCCGAATTTATAGACCCAAATGATTTTGAATTAGAAGATGGTCATTCGTTTGTAAAGGGCGATCAAGGAGAATCTGTTCGGCTTACAACTAAACCAGACCCATCAAGTTTTTAGCCAAGAGTACAATTATACAAAGACTTAGTGTAAAAGATCAAAATCGCCTTGGTCTTGTTAGACCAAAATTAGATAGGGATGCAGTTGCTAAACTTCAAAACACACTACAAGAATCCCGACAGATAACCAAATACAAAACATGGAACTTAAAAGAATTAAATCAATCGGCAGATGAAATAATAAATGCAATAGAAGCAGAAACCAGTTTTTCAGAAGAAACAGCATTAAAGACTATACACAACTCACCGCTACCCATGCGAGAAATAACGGCCCTTGATCATGCTTTAAGAAGCATCAGAGGCGAATTAACAAACAATTTAGCAAAACTAGGTGAACTAGATGAGCATATAAAAAAGAGAAAAGAAAAACTCGTTGAGGCTGATGACGCCAACTTAGGGCCTGATATTAAAGAAAGAATAAGACAAAGACTAAAAAATCTTGAACAAGAAGATCAGCAAGACTAGAAGCGCTGACTACTAACCGAGACCAATTACGAACTCAAGTGAATAGAATAAGAGAAACTATCCGGAAAATTTTATATGAAGACACGACACTAGCAGAACGAATACGAACACTGTTTAGAGAGCAAGGAGTCACATTAGCAAGCGTTATAACAGCTTAGGATTTGCAATAAGTACACTGGTGATGGCTATTACAGGCGGCGGTGGAGGTCAAAGTTCATTACCTCCGCCGCCATCGCCTCCCCCTGATAAATCATGGGTAAAAAACGCTTGATCATCTTGCAAGTTTATTAAAAAATTAGCTGGTAAAGCCGTGGACGCTTTACCAGGTATATTGGGGAGTATTGTCAGCTGGCTTTTGTCTACTGCAAGCAAAGTAGTTGGCTTTATGGCGAGCACTTATGGGCATTAGTTCTCGTAATAGTTGGGTTACTATTTAGTAAGATAAAGACCAAGTAATCCTATGGCAGTTAATCCAAGAACAAGCGCTGTCTTTTCATATTCATGGTCATCGCGAACAGAGCCCGCAAGCTTTGCTGAGTCTTTAATGACTTTGGGGGTTTGGACTTCGGGAATTAGATGACTTAATCTTGGGCGTTTTTTTATTGTTTGTAATATTACTGGCTCAGAATTTATGTCGTTTTTCCCAACCTTCTGTTCATTGCCTGCTATAAGAATTTCATTATTATAGTTTATTATTATTCCTATCTGGAGTCTGAGGTCAGAAGGCAACATGTATAAACCAGTGCCAACAGCAAAGTCTACTTTCGATTCTGCGTATTGTAAACATTTTGGTATCTTTTAATACTTGAAGGTAAATCAACTGTAGAATTAATGGCGTCCTCTAAATTTGCTAAGTATTGTTTTTGCGCTTCAAAGCCAGTAGAAGGATCAGTTATGCTCGATCTTGCCTGTGCTTGCGCCCCTAGCAAACACCAAACGTAAGTACGAATAGAGTCGTTTATTCGTTCTATTCCCGCCCTAGTTAGGCCCTTAGAAGTGTCTAAGATAAATGTTGTCCATGCTGTTTTATGCTCTTGCTGTAGGGACCCGGGCTCAACAGTTTTGCCAAAAAAGAAGTTTTGAAAGGAGGATGCCAGTCATAGTTATACTTTCTGTGCGTGCCCCCAAAATAAAGGTCGCCTAGGCCATGATTATGATCCAACTTTTGTCTAAAGCCTGTCTTGATGTTAATATTGAATTCGTTACAGATCCTTTTAAAAGCCTTCATGTCTATTATGTTGCTGAGTGGATTAAACGGTTTGTCATTTGGTAATGGAGCTTGCAATTCAGACAAAATTCGTCTGAAGGTGTAATAGAAATGAAATCGGTACACTGACTCACCAAAGGATCATGGTGATTTAAATGATCAGCATACGACACTCCACACCCAGTTGATGCGCAAAAACACAGCAAAGTTTAACTGGTTCTGATAAACTGCATCGGATGACTAACCACGCTTTCTTGATGTGGTCGTTTTCAATAGGGGGGTAAGATAGCTCTTCAATGGAGTACTCACCTTTTTATGAAAAGAGGCAGTCTGGGTCACAGCAATGTCGAGGGTGTCAGTTGTTATATTTTTAAGATTGTAGTGCGGCCCAACAGAATATTTTGCCCCCAGTATATTTGAATGCACTCATTTTTATTTCGTTCAAAAAATGTTTGTAAATAACAACCCAAGACCGCCCTTCGTTTTTAGAACATGCTATTGATAACAATTGCGGGGCCAAAACGGTCGCGCTCCATGAAATATTCTACAAAGTCGTATGGTTTAATATAAGCAAAGCCAAGGAGAATAATACGGTTCTAAAAGTTGACAAAACAGGGACCAAAGTTTGCGAGTTAACAATACCTGATGGTTATTACGGGTTTTGCTCACTAAAAGAAGCAATGAGTAACTTTGACATTACTCTCAAACTTAACAATGCAAATCTAAAAACAATGTTAACATTCAAGCCTGAAGAAGAAGGAGGTTACTATTTTGATAAAGAGCTAGCTAAAATGTTAGGCTTTGCAGCTGACATTATAGATTTAGAGTTACACCAACCAAAACTACTTATGAGGGAGAAAATCCGCTCGATCTTGCATTACATTCATTACTCTATGTTCATTTGGATGAGCTAAGCACTGATGAAAACTTATATGATGGAGGCCCTCAACAGTTTTAAGAGCTCTTCCATCTGGAAAAGCTGCATATTGCGATTATGAAATTATACAATTCCCTAATTTACAGTTTAAAAGATTAGTTTGTGGGAGGGTCGGATCATTTAATATAAAAATCAAAGACAAAGCGGGGAAAGTTGTAAAATGTGATAACCTGCACATTGTTTTGGAAATAAAATATACGTTACTAAAAAATAATGTCGCGTGGGCCAGAAGAACCAGGAGTTACATTAGCGCTGTAAGGTGTATAACTTTAGAATTAAAAGACCTTGCAGACGTTGCGGACTTTGAACAGAATGGTGAGATAGGCGCTTTGTATGGTTTTGAGTACACTAAAGATGGTGATTATAAACGCAAAGAGGTTGGCGACAACAAAAAGTTTCCTAAACTAGAACAACTGCGCAA
>CM031597.1:47128233-47133233 GCA_018398815.1 Conus ventricosus | reverse complement strand
AAGTATCCGCATCAACAATCCATACCAGACATCTGCTCAAGGATCCGCACCAAAGATCCGCAACAAGCTTGGGCATCGTATTTTCCGCTTTGTCCTTTACCACCATACGCCGTTGAGAATGTCTTAGAGCTGAAAGTAAACCATAAAGGTCAAATGAAGAAAATCTAATGTAGCGTATAAATTCATGATAATTTACACAAGACATACAATGCAAGCGCTTAGCTTAAGAAACAATAAAAGAAAATAACTGCCATGAAAAGATATGCCAGAGAAAAATATTTTGGTACTCCTACTTCTTACGATAAACAAAATATATCTGGTATGTCCCAATAATATGCTGTTACAAAAAAAAAAAAAAAACCCACAACTTATGTTCCTTCCAGAACAGAAATATCACATGAAAGACTCAATAACTATTTTTCAACAATAGCGCGCGCGCGCGCGCACACACACACACACACACACACACACACACACACACACACACACACACACACACACACACACACATGTACACCCATCATCAAGGTTGGCAATACGGAAAGCAACGATTTGTCATCACTGAAAGAGTTTTGTGAGTGTCACGGACGAAAATACTTTTGTTTTAGAAGATAAATCATTTCTTCTCAAACCCAGTATAAAGTGGAGTGTTACCAGTGACATCTTTACTACAGTGGCCGGGTGTTGACCAGTGTGCTATTTGTGTCATCCCGGGTGCGCTACGTCCGTGCATTTCGCTCCCATCCGCCAATATTTCTCTTTTTTTTTTTAAAGCTTTCTTTTTTGTTCTTTTATCGTTTTCCACGTGATTCATCAGCTGATGTCAGGTGCCACAGGTGAGCTGTTTTGTTACCTGTTGCCATCTTGGTTAGGCTAGTGGTGTGGCACTCATTGACGGACCGTCGAGTCGGAGAGATCTCCATCTCTGCTAGCTGGTTCCACTTTTCTTTATCCACTTCGGTGTGGAGTTTGTGGAAAAGTCTTTCGCCCTTCAGCGGGTCGGAAAGTATTCCACTAGACACCTGGGATCCCTATCCCTGCCAGCTGGAAGAACCACCTTGGGTCGTCCCTGACCTGGAGTTTCCTTCGGTGTGGACCGGCACGGTAACGGCTGCCATCCTTCATTGGACTGGGGAGCGAACCGTTTCTCACCTCGCCCACCCGCCATTTTGGTAACTATATGGTCTGTTTTGGACAGTTTTGTTTTATTTGGGTTTTCAACCTTTCAGCGGTTGAGAGGTTTTTCTTCTGCCTTCATGTGCTGTTGGCTCGGACACACCTTTTCTGTGTGTAACTGCTCCAAAGAAAGGGAGCAGGTATGGAAATGGTATCGAGATATGCGTCTTGTTGTAGAATTGTAGAAACGCATTATCTTTAATTGTGTTTTCGGTCCTTAGCGGCTAGGGATTCTGTTACTTTGGACCATGTTGAAAATCGCTTACTATATGATATCCCTTCATTTCGGTCAATGGAAGCCGTGTTTGTTGTTTTCTGATTACACAGGTTGAGTAAATGCTTATCTCGCTCAATATGTGATTTGGGCCGGAAGGATATCAGAAATGTTAGTTTCATTTTCCTTGTTGCTTCATAGACACGAGACGGATCGGGGAACGCATGAGCGTGCGAACGGCTAAACATTTAGACCGCGGAGTGTGGAGTTCCTGCCGTATCGCCCCACATGTGGTTCCGTTCTCGTTGTGTCCTTGTCTTATATGTTTGTATGACAGACGTGTGGATGAATTCTTGTTTTTATTCATTGGAGCTTTTGACTAAGGAAGTTATTCTTAGTACAGGTCAAATAAAAGCAAAAGGAAAAGGGAAAGAAGTTATTATAGTTTATTTGCCCTTTTGTAGTGACAAAGACATTGTTGACCTTATTACGGCATTGTGACCCTTCGCACTGACGCACTGCCGGACCCACTACGTTGCCACACACTGACAAGGACTATAGGGAGATGACTTCTCATCTGGAGACTGATCTCCGCCGTAGGGTGGGATTTTTCGACCAGCATCCATAGACCCTGCAGCCATCATCCTGTGTCCAGACACCAGTCGGTTCTCAAACCTGCGGACTGGTGGGACACTTGCTTCACCTCGGCCTGGAAGACCAGCCCACACGAACGTCACCCCTCTACAGGATCCACCTCCTCGGTGAACCTCCTCGGTGCATGGACTCGAGTTGAGTGTTAAATCTTGTGTGGTGTGGGTGTGGTTCTGGCGTGCGTGTGCGTGGGTCTAAAGCCGGTCACTGATTCGTTTTGTTATTGTTTTTTTTGTTTATTTTTTATTTTTTGTTTGGTTTTGTTTAACTCTAGCTGAGTAGGTCCGTTGGATATAGCATTGTTTCTAATACTGTCTTTCTTCTGTCATTGTGCTGAATATTCTTGTAGTGGTTTAGTGGGTTAGGTTGGGACAGTAGCGGGATCCCGGGATATTGGAGGGTTTTTGTGGTCTATTCAATTTACTTTGTCCCTAAGTCAGTTAGTGCTGAAAAGTGCCTTTCTCTTCTATGCTCTATTTTTTTTTCTTTTCTTTCTTTTCATCTCTCGGCTATCTTTTCTCTTCTTTGTTATGACCCATACCCCATCTGGAGTGCTAGTGCGAGCGAATGATTGTATTGTGAATAAAAATATTGTCTAAACTTCTTCCTCTTGTGGTCTGGTGGTGTGAGGGATTGAGTGATCGCTCCGTTTCTGCCACTGCACATTCCTGTATAAGAACCCCCCCCCCCCCCCCCCTGTCAGGTGTACACACACGTGACAGTGAGTCTAGAAGTGATACAACCAAATCTTAAATTTCAGTGTCTAGGTGTTCACGAAGTGTATATGGATCTGTGTTTAATAAAATAATCTAATTCTTGTAGTCTGGACAACACTGAAAGTAACGTCTGAAAATAGCAGCATCTGTTACATGTAAGTGTCTCACCTATATTTACAACCCCTTCTTTGATATGTGCAAGCTTTCATGGAAGCCAAAGTGCTGCCAGTTTCTTAAATCCGGTTATGAAAATATTCCATCGATTTGCAGACGAACGTTGATTCTGTCTCCCCTATCTGAACTTCTCGAAAGACATCTTAAACACAATATCCCATCATCTTTATATCACGATCTACTTTTGATAATTCATATTCCTTGTGCGAACTTTCTGTTGATCATGTTACTCATCACAATAAAGATAAAAATGAGAATGCAGTGTGCAGTACAGAAATGGACAGACTTGAAATTAATGGTCAGATCTCAATCATACGGCAGATTCACACAAACTGCTTGGCCTCACTATTGGTGCTAATCTTTCTTGATCTGGTCAAATTTCAGCTCTATCCTGGAAAATAAGAAACAAAAAAATCAACCAAGCAGAACTAAACATTTTGTTTTAATAAACTTACTAGGAAATTACTTTTTCATTCATGTACTCAGTCTGATATTGATTATGCCTCCACGTCAGAGGAACACTGGTATAGGCATTCTCTTAAACTGGTATAGATATTCTCTTAAACTGGTAAAGACATTCTCTTAAACTGGTATAGACATTCTCTTAAACTGGTATAGACATTCTCTTAAACTGGTGTAGACGTTCTCTGAATACTGGTATAGACATTCTCATTAAATTTGTACTTCCAGATCTTCTTTATTATACGTTTTTACTTACTATGAAAAACGAAAGATTCCCAAAGTCAATGCCGTTTCAAGAGAGCTGTTTTAATGTTCAAAATCATCAAAACCCATTACTTGCTTCTCAAGTGCAAAAATTCCCAGTTGACCCTACCGTAATAAACATACAATACCCATTCCCTGTCCCTTTTGTGTCTTCTCTTAGAATTTGGGTGGTAAAGTCTGGAATGAGATCCGTTAATATTTGAAAAATAAAAATAGTAGGCCTATATCTTCATTTAAGCATAATATCACACATATTTATGACAAAAATATAAATAGGTTTTCTTTTTCGTTATCTGAAGTTCTATTAAATATAGACAATATTGTGTTGTGGTTGTTGTTCTGCTGTCTATCTTCTCGATATTCACTTTATGATCTGCATATTACGATTCATATGGGAATAGTTATGTGCATGTTAACTGTTACATCATTTTGTTTTGTTTTTCAGTCTTTGCCACGATTAGCTTGCCTTTAGATTGCTTCTTTTCTTTTTCTTTTTTTTAAATGGGGTCGAAAGGAGGGGGAGAAGGGGGGGGGGGGGGGGGGGGGGGGGGGGGCTGAAGGGGGATGGAAGACGATGGACTTCTCCATAATCAATGGTTTGTTTCTTTCATTTTCTTCTTTTTGAGGACATGATGTGAACAAGCTGTTCGCTTATCCATTTAATCCCCCAGTGTAGCATTCGTATTCGTATTCGTATTCGTATTCTCTCTCTCTCTCTCTCTCTCTCTTCTCTCTCTCTCTCTCTCTCTCTCTCTCTTCTCTGTGTGTTCATCTCCATCTATTAGACGGCCACAATTAATACACTGATTAATCCGCCGCTTTAAGGGTCGCTACGTAGAAAGCCATGAACAGGAAAGAAAAAAAAAGGAAGCAAACTGGAGACAGTGAGGATGAAAATGTCAGCCTGCATTATGTGGGTTTTATCAGCAGGTGGCTACATTTTCCTTTTCGCCTGGACTAGCTGATAGGGTAACGCACTAAACGAGCCCCTCCCTCCCCCCCCCCCCCCCCCCCCCCCAACAAAAAAAAAAGCAAAATTTCAGAGTCAGAATGTTGGAAACGGACATTATCAGGAACAAATCAAAGAAAAAGAAAAAAAAGAAAAAGAAAATTTCAGGGTCAGAAGGTTGGAAACGGACATTAACAGGAAGTGTAACCAGACTCCTGGTCGTTTGATGTGTGTGTGTGTGTGTGTGTGTGTGTGTGTGTGTGTGTTAGTGAAAGAATATGTCGATGGGAAATATAGCTCACTTGTGCAAGCTTCAGTCGGAAAAAAAGAGATGGATTTGAAAGTCTTGTTAGCACTTCAGCAGAAAGATTTTTTAACAAAATTTCCGGTTGTG
>CM031597.1:47115733-47120733 GCA_018398815.1 Conus ventricosus | reverse complement strand
TCTCTCTCTGTAGTGGGGGTGTGGGGTGTGTGTGTGTGTGTTTGTGTGTGGGTGTGAAGAGAGAGGGGAGAGGAGAGAGAGAGAGAGAGAGAAAAAAGAAGGAGGGGAAAAGGAGAACTTTGAGAAGGTTTTTTAAAAGTCACCAGCAGTGTGCTTCGGATTCTGTAAAATGGTGTTTTTGCTTATTTTAAGACGACAAAACCAAATTGGGAAAGCTTCGTAAGTTTTTTGCAGATGAAGCCCCAATCCCGCCGAAGCCCCCCGTTTTGGCCTTCCCGCTTTTCGCTGGACTTTAAAAAAATCATGTCCCGTACTTTTGGGAAACATAGCCCCAATTGGGGGTTTTTATTTTAAAACCCTTTTTGAATCTTTTAATCATCTTTTTTACAAATTTTCCCAAAAATTTTTTTGCTTTTTTAAAGAAAAAATTTTTTTAAGGGGAACCCCCAACACACACACAAAGCACGGGACGCACCACGCAAACCCCCACGGGATGCAAAGCAACCCCGGCCCCGCGCACCCTTTTGCAAGTACTATGGTCCCCCTAAAAAGTAGCGCAGTTTTTTTGATGATGAAGATGATGAGGGAAGATAAATTTGTAAATATATTTGAGTAGTAGTATTTGTATAGTGTATTAAAAAGTAAATAGAAATTTGGGGTAAAAATTTTTAAACAATTTACAGCAGCAGCAGCATTTTAAATAGTGGGAGATGAAAACGTTCTACTAGTACTATTGGAAACGTAATAATACTGTTTTTGTGGTAGCATAGAAATATAATAGTAGTAGAGTATGTAGTATATTTTAAAAAAGCGGCAGCAGCAGCAACAGTAGTAGTAGTAGTAGTAGTATCATATTACTGTTATCAGTATCACCACCACCACCATCACATCATCATCATCATCATCATCATCACATCATCATCATCATCATCATCATATCATCTTCATCATTATTATTATCATTATTATCATTATTGTTACTAGTCTTTTTACCATTATTTATGATCATCATTATCATTATTATTATTATTATTATTATTATTATTATTATTATTATTATTATTACTATCGTCATTATCATTATCATCATCATCATCATCATTATTATTATTATTTAATATTATTATTATTTTTTGTTAATCCAAGTTGAGAGTTGACTTCAACGGGTGAGGTGTTGGAGTATGCTGAGAGTTGACTTCAACGGCGTGAAGTATTGAGAGTATGCTGAGAGTTGACTTCAACGGGTTGAAGTGTTGAGAGTATGCTGAGAGTTGACTTCAACGGGGTAAAGTGTTGCGAGTATGCTGAGAGTTTGACTTCAAACGGGTGAAGTGTTGAAGTACGCTGAGAGTTGACTTCAATGGGGTGAAGTGTTGAGAGTACGCTGAGAGTTGACTTCAATGGGGTGAAGTGTTGAGAGTATACTGAGAGTTTGTCTTCAATTACTACCCTTTTTTTTTTTTTTTTTTTTTTTTTTTTTAACATTAAACGAAGGTGCCATGGGTAAATATAAATCAAAGGCCACGACAGGCCTTTGTCCAGCCTCAGCAGGTCTCCAGGTCAGAGATGGAGAAACATGATAAAAAGAGAGAAAATGATGACATCAATGTTCTCTAGATAAAGAATAATGTAATCAAAGAATCCTTACTATTTGTTTTCCTTTCCTTTTCAGGAACGTAGTACGGGGTGTGTAGCTTTTTTTGTTTGTTTGGTTGAGAAAGGCTCAAAAACTCTGTGTGTGTGTGTGTGTGTGTGTGTGTGTGTGTGTGTTGAAGGTCGATGAGAGGTCGCAGCGGTTGAAAGTTTTTGTGACTGGCTGAGACCGATACTGGGGGAAAAACCTGCCATAGGTCTGTGAAGAGCAGGGAAATTTGTTCGTTGGAAATCTAATATTTTGTGGGCACCTAAGTTGGACAGAAAATGTATTGTTTTCAGTCCGCGAAGACTGTTTATAAGATTGAATTCTAAGGATCTTTGTAATCATGTAAAATCACAGCGAAAAGAATTTTATGCAAATGATGAGAAAGCCTAGTTATACATTAAAGGTTTCCTCGTTTGTTTGGTCTGGTTGTTTGTCAATATTGCGTGAGTGACAGTCTGATAGTTTGTAATCCGCAGTTTGCTGTTCGTTCTATTAAGCAACAAAGCTTCGATAATCATTATCGGGTTCTGTGATTGCTGTTCTTTCTATTAAGCAACAAAGCTTCGATAATCATTGTCGGTTCTGTAGTTCGCCCATTTTTGCATCCCTCTTGCCATTGGTAGATATTAAGAGCTGCATGGACGTGTTGTAGATGTCGTGGCCAAAGGTCACGGGACTTGTAAATCGAGGTGCTATCTTCTTGGAGAAATACATCTCATAGGAATAATCGCTGAACACATGAGTGGAGTTGGTCTTCTGGCACCTAAATCCTCTTCTTACAGTATGTTTGTGGATCACTACTCACAAGACCCATGCATTCTGATCGCCACTTTTCGAAAGACTTTTGCCACACTGTGACTCTGTTAGCGTTCTTCGGATCATTTCATCACTGACCTAGATGAATGTATGTACCAAGAACTTTCTCTTGGGGACCCGAAACCAGAAACATTATTAGCATCACTTTGAATTAAGATGAAACTGAAAGTCTAAATATCAGTAATCTACAACGAATGTCAGCATTCACTTTGAATCAAATTATGAAACTGAACAGTCTTGACTCTTGCATGGTGTTTTCTATCTGTGTATTCATTTTGTATCTAAGTAGGCATGTATGTATGTATGTATGCATGCATGTATGTATGTATGTATGTATGTATGTATGTATGTATGTATGTATGTATGTATGTATGTATATACCTACCTATCTGTTTATCTATCGAATATTTACATTTCTCTTTGTCTGTCTGTCTCTCTGTGTGTCTGTCTGCCTATCTCTTCATTTATCTCGCTATATGTTTGTCCGTCTGTTTGTCTGCTTATCTGTATGTCCGTCTTCGTGTATAAATTATGTAACGCATTCACACGCACACACACGCACACAAACACACACGCGCGCGCGCGCACACACATACACACGCACACACGCACGCACGCACGCACGCACGCGCGCACAACACACACACACACACACACACACACACACACACACACACACACACACACACACGTGTGTGTGTACAAATAAAACATATGTACTAAATCATATTGTAGACATAATGCGTGAGTACATGTGTCGGGTTCTGTGATTCGCCCATTTTTGCATCCCTCTTGGCCATTGGTAAATATCAAGAGCTGCATGGACGTGTTGTAGATGTCGTGGCCAAAGGCTGCAGTGAAGGGCGTTGGAGGCACGTGCTGGGGCTGCTGCTGCTGCTGCTGCTGCTGCTGGTGGTGCCAATACAGGGCGGATTTCTTCCGTCTGCTGCGAGCTGTGGGAAAACTCCCTACCCATGTCTAGCCACGTGAGTAGGCCACTGTGTGTGTGTGTGTGTGTGTGTGTGTGTGTGTGTGTGTGTGTGTGTGTGTGTGTGTCTCTGTGTGTGTGTGTGTGTGTGTGTGTGTGTGTGTGTGTGTGTGTGTGTGTGTGTGTGTGTAGGTGTGTGTGTTGTGTGTGTGTGTGTGTGTGTGTTGTGTGTGTGTGTGTAGGTGTGTGTAGGTGTAGGTGTGTGTGTGTGTGCGTGCGCGCGCGCGCATGTATGTGTGTGTGTGTGTGTGTGTGTGTGTGTGTGTGTGTGTGTGTGTGTGTGTGTGTGTGAGAGAGAAGAGAGAGAGAGAGAGAGAGAGAGAGAGAGAGAGAGAGAGAGAGAGAGAGAGAGAGGTGGGGGGACGCGCGTGTGTGTAATTGTCTGCGCATGTATATGTTGTGTGTGGTTTCCTCTCTCTCCCTCTCTCTCTCCCTCCCTCTCTCTCTCTCTCTCTCTCTCTCTCTCTCTCTCTCATCTCTCCTCTCTCTCTCTCCTCTCTCCCTCTCCCTCTCTCTCTCTCTCTGCCTGCAAGCAAGCACGCGCACGTGTGTATATGTGTTAGAGCATGCGTGCGCGCACTTGCTTGTATGTATGTATGTATGTATGTATGTATGTATGTATGCATGTATGCATGTATGCATGTATGTATGCATGTGTGTGTGCGTGCGCGCGCGCGCGTGTGCGTGTGTACGTGTATGTCTGTCTGGTTGTCTGTCTGTCTGACTCTCTCACTCTATAAATGTGTGTGTGTGTGTGTGTGTGTGTGTGTGTGTGTGTGTGTGTGTGTGTGTGTGTGTGTGTGCACGCGTGCGTGCGTGCGTGCGTGCGTGCGCGCATCATCATCATCATCATCATCATAAAATTATAACTGATAGTAAGAAAATAATAGTAGTAGTTGTACTGATGATGATGATAATGACAATAATGATAATGATGATAGTAATAATGATGTAATGATATATTATGATAATAATAATAATAATGGTAATGATGATGAGATGATGATGATGATGATGATGATGATGATGATGATGATTTCTGCGACAACGACGGCGACGACGATGATGGTGGTGATAAAATAGAAATAATTATAATAATAACAACAATGATAACAATAATACTAACAACACCAATAATAACAACAATGATAAGAACAATAATAATAACATGATGATGATGATGATGATAATAACAATAATGATAATGATAATAATAATCATAAAATAGTAGTAGTAGTAGTAAAATAATGATAATGATAATAATGATGATAATAATAATAATAATAATAATAACAATAATGATGATAATAATAATAATGTAGTTGACATCAATAATAATGTAGTTGACATCAGCAACGACCACTACATTCTTAACAACAACAACAACAACATTAACAAACAATAATGAAATAGTAGTAATAACAATAATGATGATAATGATAATGATATAATAATAATAATAACAATAATAGTAATAGTAATAATGATAATAATAATAATGATAATAATAATAACAATGATACTACTACTACTACTACTACTACTAATGATAAT
>CM031597.1:47100733-47108233 GCA_018398815.1 Conus ventricosus | reverse complement strand
AAAAAGTCAGGAAGAAAAGCATCCTTGTTAAACTGTTTGAAACACATATAATTCACAATCCTATCACTTGTTTTAGGAAACTAACTTCCATTTTGTGACCACGTGATGCACACATGGAATGATCGCTTCAATCAGATACAGGGAGAGCATATTTCTGTGACGATAAGAGAGAGAGTGAGAGAGAGAGAGAGAAGAGAGAGAGAGAGAGAGAGAGAGAGAGAGAGAGAGAGAGAGAGAGAGACAGAGAATTTTGAATTTCTCTCTCTCTCTCTCTCTGTCTCCCCCCCTCTCTCTCTCTCTCTCTCTCTGTCTCTCTCTCTGTCTCTCTCTCTGTCTCTCTCTCTGTCTCTCTCTCTGTTTCTGGATAAACTGGCAGATGGAACTCAACACCAGCGACAACCATAGTTTTCACCAGTGCCGACGATGGAGACGGCAGCAACGAGAGAGAAGTTGTCACCTGATTGGTATAGACATATTCAGATGAAAAGGTTAAGTCGCATTCTCCACTGGCCATAGGGGCAATGAACCATTGAAGATTCACTATGTCTGTGACGAACGGCGTCATGGAAGGCAGAGTCCATCCTCTCTCCTCAAGCTGCTTCAGCTTTCCTTGAGCTGGATCTTCTTCTTCTTCTTCTGCGGTCTGTGTAACTGGTGGTGTTAGGTGTGCAGTCTGGTGACCACAAAGAATTCAGCAATCTTCTTCAGGTCGTGACTGTCACTCGTATTTCACGCTGCACCTGCAGCTCTTCCCACTGACCGGGTTCGACGTCGCAGAACGTTGTAGGTGGGACAGTCCTGAGGGTTTTCACGGAGCTGGAGGGTTGTGTCCCTTTTTCAGACGTTATAACGTTGTTGAAAGGATTACTGTCTAAAGAAGGACGAGATGCGGACCTAACATATTATATGATACATTCTGGAAAACTGGATGAAGTGGATTTTCCCAAACAAGCTAGCAAGCAAAACAAAGAAACCCCCACACACACACACACACACACACGCACGCACGCACGCACGCACGCACGCACGCACGCACGCACGCAACCCCCCCCCCCCCTCCACACACACAAAACAAACAAATTATAGAAGCAACAACCCAGCATGTCAAGTATATATGTGTGTGTGTATAGAGGGTTCATGGACTAGTGGTGAAATGTAGTGGGCGAAGTGATGGATTGGAAGACGTGGAAAACAACCACAGAGATAATGATTTCTGGACGCTTCATGTACAGTCACAACCGAGTTCCGTGCAATCGTGGTCACGCTGGAGATATATTACTACTGTCGTGGGCATCTCGTGGGTCCTCTTCACCACCGGTTTCCCCCAATACAGCGGTACTCCACTGGATCTAAAGTGTGAAGAATGTCTACCAGTCACACGGTGATTCTGTTTGTAGTGGAAGAAGAAAAAAACCCAAGAGAAACGAAAAGAGCAGTACATCACTTGGAAAGATGTCCTTTCCGACCTCTTGCTCTGAGAGATGAACATTTATCTGGAGTACATGAAAGATCAAGAGGATATCAAATTGGAAAGAAGCAGAATCAAGGACAAGGATGGCTTAAACTTTCTCTTTCACCTTCTGTTTGTCCGTCTGTCTGTCTGTCTCTCTCCGTCTGTCTGTCTGTCTGTCTGTCTGTCCGTCCTTCTCTCGCTCTTCCTCTCTCTGTCTCGGTCTCTGTCTGTCTGTCTCTTCCGGTCTCGATCTGTCTGTCTGTCTGTCTGTCAGCCTGTTTATCTGTATGCAGGGGTGGGAGACCTTTGGTATTGATACGGAATTCCGTATAGCAAATTTTTCCCTTCCTTTTTTTCTTTTCTTTCCCATGTGCGCATTTTGTGTTCCGATTCAGGTTTTCGTGCCACTCGTATTTGAAATCTGCCATCTTGTTTTCAATGTGTGAAGACCATATCATCGTGCTTTATATTTGTCAAAAATGGAGCTGATTAACGCTGAAGCAGAGGCAGGGAAGATCGAGAATGGCCTGCAGAAAAACAAATGGATGGATGGATGAGATGGACGAATTGAATCATCTGTACCGAAAATGGCTGTGGAAAACAAATGAAGTGGGCACTGCTTGGTGTATTATGTGCAGTCAGAAGCCTGTATACAAGTCAAATGGAAAATAGTCGATCGAAGTGCAGTCACAGGAGACGAAACATGTGGAGAGATTGAATGCGCTGAAACATACATCAACTCTTCCTCTGCTGCTCCAGTAATGGCTCCGGTGTCTAAAATTGATACCTGCTGGATGCCAAGATTCGGACTAATGCATATTTTGCAGAACACTGCTTGCCTCTGTCACTGGCGCCTGATCGTCAAAAACTTGCCAAAGATACTCAAAAGCTGGAACAGCTTTCCATGTGTAGGAAAACTGCAATATATACTATGACACATGAAGTCAAAAAACTAAGGAACAAACAGACAACAATCAGATATAATGTTGATTTTCATTTCCAAGACTTGTCTCTCTGCTGTTATTAATTTCCATTTTCAGGACTTAACCCACTGCAGCTTCTAGTTTTCAAGACTTGCCCCTCTGCTAACACTGATTTTCATTTTGAAGACTGACCTTGCTGCAGTCACTGACTTCTGTTTCCAAGACTTGCCCCAATGTAGGTTTTAGAAAAACAACAACTGATCCCACTGATTTCTGTTTCCAAGAATCACCCCACTGTGGTGATTGAAAAGCTGACCCCACTGCTGTCACTGACTTCTGTTACCATGATTCGCCTCACTGCAGCCACTAATTTCCAGTTCCATACTCACCTTGCTGCTTTAGCTGATAGACTTTTTCAAGTTCACTCGTTGCAGCCACTTATTTTCTTCCCAAGATTTGTTCAGTTGGGATTACTGATTTATTGCTTCCAGGTTCATCCACTCTTAACCATCGATGCCCAGTGCCACTAACCACTGATTTCTATTGTAAGACTCGGCCCACTGCAGCGTTTGAATTTGCTCAGTGTTTGTTCCAGTCCAGCGCTAGTGCATACATTGACTCTGCTGAATTTAAGCCATGTAAGACTAAAAAATATAATAAAAACAGGAATTCTCATTCTTGAACTTATAGATTAAGTGACTGAATTTGGCCACTATCTTCTATTAACATCACTGGTGAGTAATATTTATACATTGCATCCTATTTTGTTTTGATGGTTTACTGAATTTAAGATGCATTCTAAGTACTCGGCATAACATTTTCAGTTTGATATTTAAGCCGTAAGTCATATTCTGTCATATTTGGAGTCTTTGTATAGAAGTAAATTATTAACTTTGTTTTCAAGGAGAGGCCGCAGAAGTGTCTTGGCAAGACAAATTTTCTTCAGACCCTCCCCACCCCCACCTCCCACCCCAGCAGGGCATTGCCCCTGCACCCCACCAGGGGCCTAAAGCGGCCCCCAGGACTCTCGGCCTTTTCAGTATAGCTATGATTTTCTGCTCCCACCCCTGTGTATGTCTATGTCTACCTCTGTTTTCGTCTTTGTCTCTGTCTCCCTCTCTGTTTCTGTCTGTCTGTCTGTCTCTCTCTCAGATAGCTCTGTCTTGAACGACAGTAGACTTCGGCATTGTTTTGTTACATCGTAATGGGTTCTACTTACATCAACTATCATTAGTATTAGTGATATATCCATGTTTATTCTTCTTCAAATGGAGCTGTTCTTAAATGAGCAGAATTGTATTCTGTTCTGTGCTGCTCTGTCCGTCTCTGTCTCTGTCTCTGTCTCTGTCTCTGTCTCTCTCTCTCTCTCTCTCTCTCTCTCTCTCTCTCTCTCTCTCTGTTTTAGTCTGTCTGTCTGTCTGTCTGCATGTCAGCCTATCTGTCTGTCTGCTTGTCAGTCGGTCTGTCTGTGTGCCTCCCCCTCCTCTCTCTCTCTCTCTCTTCCTCTTGTGTTTCCTGTCCCTCTCTTTCTCTGTTTCTGTGTTTGTCTGTCTGTCTCTTTCATTCAGCCCCTCCTCCCTCTCCTCTCTCCCCAACCCCCATTCTCTCTCTCTCTCTCTCTCTCTCTCTCTCTCTCTCTCTCTCTCTCTCTCTCTCTCTCATTTTTATAGATTAAGCCCTGTATCGGGGGGTACGCAATTCGCCCGAGTTCCATAAACTTTCTGGCAATTGGTGCCTACTTGGCGGGGTGGAATCGGCAGACTGTGGAGACGACAACACTTGGTCATGGAGATGGGTGAGACGCAGAAAAGCATCAATAACGATAATGAAGGAAGAAAATCCTGCACCGGGAACGATATACAGATGCATGCATGTGCGTCCGGGGGAAATGCGAAGATAACTGAGTTAGGGGGGAGGGAATGAGGATGAAACGTCCACGAGGTTCGCGGTCAAGGAAGTGAAACACAAACATCCTTGTTTTGCTGTCTGTGTCTGTCTGTCTGTATCTGTATCTGTCTGTCTGTGTCTGTCTGTCTGTTCTCTCTCTCTCTCTCTCTCTCTCTCTCTCTCTCTCTCTCTCTCTCTCTCTCTCTCTCTCTCTCTCTCTCTTGTGTGTGTGTGTGTGTGTGTGTGTGTGTGTGTGCGTGTGTGTGCGTGTGTGTGTGTGTGTGTGTGTGTGTGTGTGTGTGTGTGTGTAGGAAGGGGGGACTGGGAAGAGGCTCGGATAGGAGGAAATCGTTCGTGTTTGTATCTACACCAGATGCGATTTGCAAATTTGTTCACATTTTCTGTTTAGGATTAAAGGTAGTCATGTGTATCCAAATTAAAGTTAAAGTGCGGTTTCATACTATAATGTGATATTCTCCATTTAAGGAGGCATGAGGCAGGCGGGCAGAGGGAGAGGGGGCTAGGGGAAGAGGCGGAGTGGAGAAAGAGAGGAAGGGGAGATAAGTCACTGCTGTTTAAACTCTGTCTCTGTCTTTCTGTCTCTCCATCTCTCTCTCTGTGTCTCTGTCTGTCTGTCTCTCTCTCTCTCTCTCTCTCTCTCTCTCTCTCTCTCTCTCTCTCTCTCTCTCTCTCTCTCTCATACACATAAAAATCTTATGTATGGTGGGATGAAATCATTATACTCCATATATACTTAATTTCAGCGTGAGATGTGTCCGGTATAGGCTACATTTCTTACAAGTAGAAGACAGCAGAAAATCTCGCAAAACTTACAATGTCGTGTACGACCTAGATGCTTCAGGAAATGACAGTTGGGCAGCTAAAGTGCATCTTTGTTCGTTTGAGTATGGATTTGGTTTTACATAGCTCTATCAAGGTGCTGGAAGTGTAGCTGAATGAATAAGTCTTTTTCATCAACGATTTATTGACCACTGATGGCGACAGTGCTCTGATCTCTTCCAGAACGAGGAAAGGTTTGAATTCGGGATTCTTGTGATGCTAATGATCTGAAGGCATACCTAGTCCTTGACAGACAATCATTTAAAACTTGTGACAACGAAATTCAGACTTGGTGATTCAGAACTTTATTATAGATGCAGAGCTGCTAAATGTAGTTTTATTATGTCATCTGTGCAAAGAATCTGTAATGTCCTCTGTACAAAGAATCTGTAATGTCCTCTGTGCAAAGAATCTGTAATGTCCTCTGTACAAAGAATCTGTAATGTCCTCTGTACAAAGAATCTGTAATGTCCTCTGTGCAAAGAATCTGTAATGTCCTCTGTACAAAGAATCTGTAATGTCCTCTGTACAAAGAATCTGTAATGTCCACTGTGCAAAGAATCTGTAATGTCCACTGTGCAAAGAATCTGTAATGTCCTCTGTGCAAAGAATCTATAATGTCCTCTGTGCAAAGAATCTATAATGTCCTCTGTGCAAAGAATCTATAATGTCCACTGAGCAAAGAATCTATAATGTCCTCTGAGGAAAGAATCTATAATGTCCTCTGTGCAAACAATCTATAATGTCCTCTGTGCAAACAATCTATAATGTCCTCTGTGCAAAGAATCTATAATATCCTCTGTGCAAAGAATCTATAATGTCCACTGAGCAAAGAATCTATAATGTCCTCTGTGCAAAGAATCTGTAATGTCCACTGTGCAAAGAATCTGTAATGTCCTCTGTGCAAAGAATCTATAATGTCCTCTGTGCAAAGAATCTATAATGTCCTCTGTGCAAAGAATCTATAAAATAAATAACAGGATAACCAACGCCAATTTGTATTTTATTGATCTGCTATAAAAAAAAGTTTTGGAATGAATTCAATAAGCCTAAATCTATTGGCAACTATCCCTATTTCAAATGAGCTTGTTGATGCTTTTGTTCATCGTTTTTTTTTCTCCATCAGACATTCCAGCTCACAGAAATGGCTATTTAGTGAGGTTACCGACATGATGAATTCAGATCATAAACAGTGGTCTGCTCTGTGCCCTTCTCACGTCTTTTGATTCTTGTTTTTGTTACTGCTGTATAATTTTCACACCTCCCCATTGAGGATTGAGGCGTATAAATGAATAAACCAGCCAGATCTCTGTGTGTCCGTCTGTCTGTCAGTCTGTCTGTGTTTCCGTGTATCTGTCTATCTGTATGTGTCTGGCTTCTTCTTCGCCATCCTTTTTTTTTTCTTGTCACTTTCTTCTTTTCTTTTGTTTCGTGTTTCTTCCTCATCCTCATCTTCGTATTTTTCCTTCTTCTTCATCTTCTTCTTCTTCGTCTTCTTTTTCTCTCGTCTTTTTGCCGTATGTCTGTCTTTCTTCCACTTTTCGAACCTCCCTCCACTCCGGCTCCCTATCCTTCGCTGTCCAAAAGTCCGTCACTGCACAACGCCAAGGCAACGCTAGAGGTCAATGACACACATGACGTGAAAGAAGAATGTGGGGTGATGAGAGGATGGGGAAGGGGTGAGCAAGGGGTATGGTTAGACACATGTTGACTCCAAAGAAAAAAAATTTCCTTCGAACCCAGCTTATCTTAATCTGGGGATCGAACCTGGATCCAGACAGCATGGCGCATTGCTTTTTTCATCGACCAAGCTCACATGTCTTTCAGAAGAAAGACAACTGTAATTTTGAATTGAATTTCAGCGATGCTGTATTAGCTTGCTACTATTGCACCCTTTTCTCTCTTCCCCATTCTCCCCCCACCCTCCCTCTCTCTCTCTCTTGTTGTTGCTGCTGCTGCTGTTGTTGTTGTTGCTGCTGTTGTTGTTGTTGTTTTTGTTGTCGGACTTCTTCTTCTTCTTCTTCTTCTTCTTCTTCTTCTTCTTCTTCTTCTTCTTTCTCCTACCTCCTCCCCCTCCTCCTCCTCCTCCTAATCCTCCTCTTCTTCCACTTCTTCTGAAAATGAAGGGATTTTGTCATATAAATGAAGATGATCCACAGACCCAAACCTGGCATCAGTTGGGCAGTAACTTTAATATGATTTGTCTCGCTCCCCCCCTTAATGGGTGTTGTCCATATTTCGCAGCTGGCTATCTGCCGCGTTGTCACACACGCTCACAAGGTTGGCACACTGGCCCGATAACTTGTCGGCGCGTCTCTTCCATCTGCTCTGCCAGGAAAAGGAGTCTGCTGATTTGCAGGAAGAAGGAAAGGGGGGGGGGGGGGGGGGGGGGGAGTG
>CM031597.1:47095733-47098233 GCA_018398815.1 Conus ventricosus | reverse complement strand
ACTATTCAATTTGTATAAAATACGAAGTATAACTGTGACTGCTCTCTTTGCTCAATTTGCTAGGTCTTGACATCCAAAGGTGAAACTTAATTTGGTAGTAAAATAGAACCCAAGATACTTGTATGCATTGACTACAACCATGTATTCACCTCCATAAATCCATTTCTCATTACGTGCTAAATATTCACCTTTACGAAACACAATAATGTTGGTCTTATTCATATTAACTTTTAATTCTAATTTAGTAGCAGCTGAATACAAACTGTTCAATTGTCGTTGCAGACCAACTACAGTTGTAGACAATAAAATAATGTCATCAGCAAAAAGTAAGACAAACAGTTCCAAGATATCAAAAGTGACACCATGCCGTCCATTTTGAATAATCTCCAAGGCCAATTCATTTATGAACAGAGAAAATAAAACAGGACTACAAACATCCCCTTGCTTGACCCCTCTCGTACACTTGACAAAATCTGATAATTTAGCTCCCGCTCTAATTCTTGCTTTCACCTCCTTATACATACCTTTCACACAATGATACAGTTTACCTTGAATTCCATGTTTTAACAAAATAGGCCACAGCAGTTTTCGTGAAACTGAATCGAAAGCTTTCTCAAAATCTACAAAAGCCACATGCAGCTTCTTGTTGTTTACAAATTGTTTTTGAATTGCAGCTAATAGACTAAACATGTGATCAATAGTAGAATAACCTTTTTTAAATCCTGCTTGATGTTCTCCTGTTATATTGTTCTGAGATATCCATTCATGTAGTCTATTATTAATAACAGAACTATAGAGTTTACTACATACATTGCAGAACGAAATACCTCTATAATTGTTTACATCGTTTATCTCCCCCTTCTTAAACAGAGGTAAAATTATAGATTCTTTCTAATCTTCTGGATAAATCCCGGTGTCAAAAAGATAATTAAACAATTTAACTAAAAATCCTGTAACAGTCGCACCAGAATGCATAAAAAACTCCCCAATGAGTCCATCAGGTCCGGCAGTTTAACCATTCTTTAATTTCTTAATAGCTGTTAATATTTCCCCTCTGGATATTGGTCTGTCATAAGTAGTTTCTTCATTATTTATTGCATTGTCAGTCTAAGTGGACTCATCATCGTCCTTATCCAAAAGATTTTTAAAATGTAAGAACCACTCTTGCATCGTAATATTATTTGCAGGTTGTAGTTTCTTTGTGGAAATCTTGTGAATAGTTTTCCAAAATAATTGCTGATTGTTACCCGAAGACAGAAGATCGTTTAATAGGAAATCATTATGTTCTTTCTGTTTCCTTTCATTTAAATGTTTATATTCCCTTCTCGCTATACAAAACAATATTCTATCCTCTTTATCCATTGTATTCAGAAAAAGTCTGAATAATCTTCGTAGTTTACGTTTTTCTACCCTGCATTCTCGATCAAACCAATTCTGTATAAATTTCTTATTATAGGCACAACTTTCCTCATTGTTTCAGCTTGGTCTTTGATAGTTATATTAAACAAGTTCAGAGCTTCATTAACATTCACAGAAATAAGATTTTCAGCGGCGTTTAACTTTTCTAAAACATTTGATGAATTCATGCATAAAGAAAACTGTTGACTGTAATCTTGATTCCAGCAATATTTAACAATAAACTGGTTAACATGTACATTAGGGGCAAAACTGGTATGTGACTGTTCATTTGGAATTTCAATGCACAATACCAGGGGTAAATGATCAGAATCAAATCTTTCCATCACATTTAGAGTCATCTTTTTACACATTAATTCAAAAAAATCTGTAGACACTGGAAAATAATCATTCACACTACTCCCCACATCCGAAATGTATGTGAAACACCCTTCGAGATCGCCATTACATACTCCATTCATAATTGTCAATCCTAGCACAGTGCACATACAAAGAAGCTTTTTCCCATATACATTTAATATCTTATCTTGAGAACATCTATTGTATTTGCTGTCTGCAGTCTTGAAATTAGCATAAAGATCACGATCATCTACATTACCTGGAGAATTATTCGCAGTTCTTGCATTCATGTCACCACATAAAAGTATTTCAGCATCATCAAAGGATAACAACTTGTTTACAATACATTCTTCCAACATTTCAATACCATTATCAAAGCCATGCAGTGTGTAGAAAGGTGCATTTTCCGGAGGGACATATGTACACACAAGTAAGACAGGCTTATCAGAGCAAAATAATTCTTTATCAAATCTAAATAACATTGTATACAGACTGTCACAATCCACCTGGTGCACATACGGGACAAGACTTTTACGAACCATACAAACTAATCCTCCCGAGGCCCGTCCATGTCTTGTAAATTTTACAGCTGGTTTTACAAATAATTCATAGTCTTGAAAAAGGTTTGATTGAAACGCTTCAGCAAACGTTTCCACCAAGCAAACAAAGTCAAAGGAAGAAATAAACTGTATAAAGTCTCTGTCATCCAGATTTTGAAATAATCCACATATATTCCAATGAAGAA
>CM031597.1:47080733-47090733 GCA_018398815.1 Conus ventricosus | reverse complement strand
GTTTTCGCGAAGGTGGTTTTCATTCTTTTTTTCATAAGTTTTATGAGTGAGAAAAATAAGTAGCATATAAAAATCTGTCTTTGTATACCTCTGGTAATTTTTGCCTCTTTTCTTTCTGTCTTCCTGACCAGTTAATTCCTATTTGGGGGTGGGGTGGGGGAAGAGGTTTTAGGGTGGGGAAGACGGGTGGGGGAGAGGGTGGGTTGGGAGAGAGGGTAGTGGGGGAGGGGGCGTTGTTTTGTCTTTGTGTTCATTACAGAAAGCCACTTTTTAATGTTTTGGTGTTTAATACAAAGTGTCTGAGTTTGTTCTTGTATTGACATTTGGTACACACAGACACACAGACACACAGACACACACACACACACACACACACACACACACACACACACACACTCTCTCTCTCTCTCTCTCTCTCTCTCTCTGTCTGTCTGTCTGTCTGTCTGTCTTCTCTCTCTCTCTCTCTCTCTCTCTCTCTCTCTCTCTCTCTCTCTCTCTCTCTCTCTCTCTCTCTCAGAGAAAAAAGAAAAAGGTGAAGGACAAACCCATTATCGAAAAGACCGAATGTGAAGTTCCCTTCGTAATATCAAGTGCAAGGTTAAAAAAACAAAAAAAACAACAACTGGTGTTAAAACGATGATTTCTTTTTCAGACTGTTTGATCTGTCTATGCCGAACAGTATATCGCTGTATTACAAGTTCAAACAAACGTCTTTTCTTTTGAAGTAATTTGTTTCATACGCATCTAAAAGTCACGTACACTTGTATACTCACATATGTGTTCAATTGGATCAGTTGAGACATAAGAGCACGAGAATTTATTCGTTTGATTTACTGTCATCTTGTTGAGCATATTTGTAGGGTATAATTATGTAATATTTTCTAGTGCGGCACTCCGTGTCGTTTCTTTGGCGATATACATTTAAAAAAATGCTAGTGACCAGGTTGATTTGTCTATTTGAAGGCCGATTTTTCTATTCCGGGGCAAAACAAAAGGATACGTAATTGGTGTCATTGTTAGCAGGTATTGGTTTAATTATTTTGGATGACTTAGTAACAAATGAGCAAGGCGGACCATCTATTTCGTTTTCTCCAGTGTTAATCCACTGCCTTGGGATGGAGTTGATGATAACAACACTGCATTCAAATTGAGTACAGACCTTCCTTTCTGTCAAAATACTTTCTGCACTTTCTTTATGAATGATTTATATCTCTTATAAGATGTCGTATGTAAAGAAGGTTTTGAAAGAATAGCACACCGTTTTTGCATTTTAACATTTGTTGTTGAACAAAGGCTGACAGTGAAAATTAACGCGTTTGATATCACACATTTATTGTTTAGGTATATTTCCAGTATTTCTCTCAAAAATAGATTATCAACCTATTCCAGACAAATAAGGTCGTTTGTTCCTTGTCAATCTGTCTTACTTGAAACTTTGTTGCTGCAAAATTCATGTGGTTCCAGTTTTCCTACGCTGTAACAGAAAAAAATGTTCCCGTTTGCTATTTATTTACATATTGTTGAAATTGCAAAACGTTCATTTTCCTCAACACTGGCTTCCATTACTTAAAAAAAAAAAAAAGATAGTGTGTTAGGAAAGCCAGTTGACTGCATGACATAAAAACATCACGGTTTAGCAGAAATGTTTTTATATTTACTACTTTACCATGAATACTGAGATCGCGCCTACTCCACGCCTTAATTAAATCATCCATTAATCTAATCCGATCTCTCCACTTGTGTTCCCTTTCCCCTGCTCTCCCCCATCCTGAAAATTGTGTCAAACCCGAAATTCTTTGGAGTAATGTAAACAGTTCTCGTAATGTTTCCATATCCGCTTTATTTTTCAGAAGTAAAGTCACCATCTCTCCCTCCCTCCACCCCCCCTCTCTCTCTGTTTTTGCATGTAAAGCTAGGTATGGAATTTTGAAAAGAGGTTACATGGATAGGTTGACTTGGGGGTCAGAGATCCTCAACTTTGAAGTAATGTACAATACATTTTTTTTTTCACAGACAGCTCCATCTACACATCGCTGAGCTCACAACATGGTCCAGGGACTTCAAATAGTCTCTGAATTGAAACATAAAGACGTTTTCATTCTCTGACTCCCTTTTTGTTTTGGAGGTCATTGCTGACCATGATTTCAAGCACCCTCAATTGCTGACATTGTTTGAACAGTACATCTCTTTGAAATCTGATGTTTTTACCTCAATTTGTGCTTGGGTACCCAGTCATGTCGGCATTTGGGACAATGAGGTGGTTCACCAACTTGCCAAGAAGGCCACAAATAAAGAATTGAGTAGATTCTATATCCGTCACACCGATCTGAAAGCCAAAGCTCAGACTTCTGCTTGGTGGAATGGAACTCGCAGAATGATAACAACATCCTTCCAAATCCGTCCAAACCCTAAAGACTTTTTACCGTGTGTGCCACTGGTAGACGTGAGAAGAAATAGGCTTGTGCTGTTTGCACACAGACCAATCCTTTTACACTCATTCGTATCTTTTCAAAAGTGAAGCACCGCGGTGCATTCCATGTAATGTGCCATTCATTTAAAACATGTTCTGATAGAGTGCTGGGTATTACATGATATCCAGACATCATGTGTGTGTGTGTGTGTGTGTGTGTGTGTGTGTGTGTGTGTGTGTGTGTGTGTGTGTGTGGTGTGCCGCGCGCGCGCGTGTGTGTGTGTGTGTGTGTGTGTGTGTGTAGCAGCAGCTGAAGCAGCTTATGTCCCTCCTCAAATGATAGAGATACACCCTTCCACGACCTGCTGCTCCTTTCGTTTGTCATCCCTCCTGAATCGCATGATGCTGTCAGGTCAGTTATCCCCAGCTGAAGAATCCGCCCAGTTTTGTGGACTGAAGAGAGCCATCGTCACCGTTAGACAGACAGAGCCCGCCGTACGGATTGTCTCCCCCAGTAACACGGTCCTTCATGCCATTGTTGCACGGTCCTTCATGCCATTGTTGCGCGGTCCTTCATGCCATTGTTACACGGTCCTTCATGCCATTGTTGTACGGTCCTTCATGCCGTCCTTCATGCCATTGTTACACGGTCCTTCATGCCATTGTTACACGGTCCTTCATGCCATTGTTGTACGGTCCTTCATGCCATTGTTACACGGTCCTTCATGCCATTGTTGTACGGTCCTTCATGCCGTTGTTGTACGGTCCTTCATGCCATTGTTACACGGTCCTTCATGCCATTGTTGTACGGTCCTTCATGCCATTGTTGTACGGTCCTTCATGCCATTGTTACACGGTCCTTTATGCCATTGTTACACGGTCCTTCATGCCATTGTTGTACGGTCCTTCATGCCGTCCTTCATGCCATTGTTACACGGTCCTTCATGCCATTGTTACACGGTCCTTCATGCCATTGTTACACGGTCCTTCATGCCATTGTTGTACGGTCCTTCATGCCGTCCTTCATGCCATTGTTACACGGTCCTTCATGCCACTGTTACACGGTCCTTCATGCCATTGTTACACGGTCCTTCATGCCGTCCTTCATGACATTGTTACACGGTCCTTCACGCCATTGTTGTACGGTCCTTCATGCCATTGCTACACGGTCCTTCATGCCATTGTTACACGGTCCTTCACGCCATTGTTGTACGGTCCTTCATGCCATTGTTACACGGTCCTTCACGCCATTGTTACACGGTCCTTCATGCCATTGTTACACGGTCCTTCATGCCATTGTTGCACGGTCCTTCATGCCATTGTTACACGGCCCTTCATGCCATTGTTGCACGGTCCTTCATGCCATTGTTGCACAGTCCTTCATGCCATTGTTACACGGTCCTTCATGCCATTGTTGCGCAGCCTCCTGGCTGCTGATTGAGAAGGCGGCAGAGATAAGGTGCGATAACTGTGCAGCCGTTAGGTTTCAACATTGAAGGGCTTGGATCAGATATTACAGGTGCAGCCATTTTATGTTCAGTTCTCTGAGCTGACATTTTAAAAAGTGTTCAAGAATGCTAGAGTTTCCGACATGGGTTCCCTTTCTGATAGGAGCTGTAGCATTTGATCCGCCCAAGACAAATGGGAAGGAGGAGAGGTGACGGGGATCGGGGGGGGGGGGGGGGGGGGGGGGGGGGAGGGGGGGGGGGGGGGGAGGGGAGTGGGAAGCACGTCTACTAAGAGGAGAAAGCTGTATGGCGATTTGTTTTTTTTTTCTGTCTTGGAGGCCGCTTGAGGCTCTCTTCTTCTGATTCTCTGAGGTCTAAGCCATCAGTTTAAGACAGCAGGTTCAGCTAGGATGATGAAGCATAGTTGGAGGAGAGCTAAATGGCCAGGGGGAGGGGAGAGGAAAGAAGTGCACATGGGCACAGAGAAAGCTAATGGGCTTGTGGGGGAAGGAGGTAGTGTGAGGGAGAGTGACAGAGTAGGAAGCGATCAAGGATAGAGTTGTTGGGGGTGGGGGTGGGTGGGGGGGGGGGGGGGGAGGGGATGTCAAGGGAGTGGGGAGAAAGGGGGGGGTATGATATTTTTTTTTTACCCTGTCCTTTGACATTTCAGTCATCTAGTTGCTGAAAACAGAAGGCACCATGTACCATCACTGACATGCTATTGTACCTGAAGTGGTTGAGGCCAGCCTGGATTCTTGGATGTTGATGTCAATGTTGAGTTGTTGGTCTTCATGTTTTCCTATCCGCGTCCCTCAAGCAGAAAGATTGTGTAAACAATAACGCGCGCGCGCGCGCGCGTGCGTGCTGCGTGCGTGCGTGCGTGCGTGCGTGCTTTGCGTGCGTGTGTGTGTGTGTGTGTGTGCATGTGTGTGTGTGTGTGTGTGTGTGTGTGTGTGTGTGTGCATACTTGTTTATGTGTGTGTGTGTGTGTGTGTGTGTGTGTGTGTGTGTGTGTTTTTGTGTGTGTGTGTGCGCGCGCGCGCGTGCGCGCGCGCGCGCGCGAGGCGTGTATTGGCACATAGGCTGACCCATCTAAGACCAACCCTTCCCTTTTGTTTTCCCCCTCCTAAGAATCGTGTGAGTTATCAGGCCAATTACCTCCCGCTCAAGAACGCTCCTGTGGGCTTCAGAGAAGCGTCCTCACTGCTAGTTACCGCCCCCCGACTGATAGAGCCTGCTGCTCGCATGTTGCCCCTAATATAACACAGTCATTCGTGCCATTGTTGCCCCATTTCCAGCTCTGCTGTAAGAAAGGCGGCAGATATAAGCTGTAATATCTGTCCAGCCATCAGGTTCCAGCCTTGAAGGGTCTGGAGTAGATCTCACAGAGATGCAGCCATTTTATGTTCAATTCTCTGAGCTGACATTAATTAAAAAAAAAAGTTTTCAAGAACTCTTAACAGTTTCTGAGATGGGTTCCCTTTCTGGCAGGGCGTTGCAGCAGCCTATCTTCCCAAGACAGATGGACAGGAAGAGAGGTGAGGAGGGGCTAGGGGGGTGGGGAGAAGTGGGGAGCACTTTTACTGAGAGGGGGAAGAGAGGATGGAGTGTTGTGTCATTATTTCTTTCTTTTTGGTCATGAGTCTATTTTTTTTTTTTAGTCTTTCTTGGGGGACGTTTGAAACTCTAGTCCCCTGATCCTGTGAATTCTTACACGTTTACAAAAAAAAATGACAGGAGTTTTTGCAACAATGGTGGGAGGTCGTTGGTGGAGAGCTAAGATGGGGGAGAGGAGGAAGAGAGGATAGAAGATGATGTGAGGGAAGGGGATGAAGTAGGAAGCGGTCGCGGACTGAGTTGACGGGAGGAAGGGGAAGGGGTGTTGGTGGCAAGAGGGAGAGGAAGGCGGGGGGGGGGGGGGGGGGGGGGGGGGGGGGGGGGGGGGGGGGGGGGGGGGGGGGGGGGGGGGTGGGGGGGGGGCTTTTATATTGATTTTTTTTTCACCCTGTCGTTTGGCTGACAGATGGTTTAGCTGCTGAAAACTACAGACATCATCACTTTAGGCTACCGTTCCTTAAGGCGGTGAGGCCAGCACTAACCTGCATTCTTGGATGTGATGTCATTGCTGAGGTTTGTTGGCTTTCACGTTTCCTTATGCCAGTACTCGAGCAGAAAGATTGTGCGAACAGTGACGTGTTGTTCTGGGTGAACAGAATCTTTCTGCTCGAGGTACGGGCTTAGGGAAACGTGAAAGCCAACAAATTGCATGAAACTTGGGGGTTCTTTACGCAAAATGAGATTTCTAACATCGAATCAAAAGTAGTGCTCGTGAGTGCGTACATGCTGTTATCTTTGATTTTATGTCTTTCCATTAAAAAAGGAACTAGAGAAAAACAACAACAATATAATGGACTGTGGACTGAGTATCATGCGCGCACGCGTATGTACTGTGTGTGTGTGTGTGTGTGTGTGTGTGTGTGTGTGTGTGTGTGTGTGTTGCGCGCGCGCGCGCGCGAGTGTGTGTGTGTGTGTGTGTGTGTGTGTGTGTGTGTGTGTGTGTGTGTGTGTGTGTGTGTGTTGCGCGTGTGTGTGTGTGTGTGTGTGTGTGTGTGTGTGTGCGCGTGCCGGCGCGCGCGCGCGCGCGTGTGTGTATACATGCGCGTGGATGTGTATGCATGCTCGTAACAGCACAAACGTCAGTCCCGCATCCCTTACCTCTTCCCAATATATAAAACCGTCCGTCTATGACCCCCCCCCCCCCCCCCCACCCTTTTGTTTCTTCCTCGCATTTATCTGTGACGTTATCAGACCAGTTACCCCCCCGCTCAAGAATGCTCCAGTTTCATAGGCTCAAGAGAACTGTCTTTACGCCTATACACCACCTGACTGATGGAGCCCGCGACTTAAATTGCCATGCTCTAACAACACGACCCTTCGCATTATTGTTGCCCGCCTCTTGGCTGCTGTTTCCAGAGACAGCAGAGACAAGCCGCGATAACTGCGCAGCCATCGGGCTTCAATGTTGCTGGGACTGGAGTGGATTTTACAGCTGCAACTATTTCATTTCCACCCTGTGCTAACGTTTCTAAAATCCTCTTCGAAATGGGTGCTCGAGCTTTTGTTTCTTTTCTTACTCATTTATTTATCTATTTGTCTATCTATTTTTACCCCTTGGCGGGCTCTTCATGTGGCGTAAGTTGCAGGCGTCTTTCAATCCACCCACGACCAATGGGAAGGGGAGGTAAGAAGAGGCGGGGGAGGGGAAAAGTTGGGAGTGCTTCTATGGGGAGGATTATAACCGGATGGGGCATGTCATTTGTTATCTTTGATCTGCGTTGGAGGAAGCTTGACGTTCCGGCCTTCTGGTTCTGTCAGTTCTCACTCGTCAGACGATACAGCAGATTCTGAAACAAAAGGCGTTATTTCGAGGGGAGATAAATATGGACGTGGTGGTGGGAAAGGCGTAAGGGTGTAGAGAACGGTAACCAGGCTGTAGAAAAGGAGTGAGGGTAACAAAGGCAGATGGAAAGGACTTATGGACAGAGCGGCTGAGAGAGAAGGAAGGTGGAGCTTGAGGCAGATTTGTGGCGGAACCACGGGCCGGGAGCTGATGAACTCGCGTTGTTTATATTCATTACTCTGCTTTTGCCCATTCCCTAGCATTTGACTCGATTAGCTGTCAATGAAAACTGACAAATCAAATTGTAACCGCAATCGATATTTGAGTGGTGGCGACTAGCAAACCTGGGTTGCTGGAAGTTGATTTATTTGCCGAGGTTGTTTACTTTCACGCTTCCCAAACACATTTCTTCAAACAATAGGGCTATGTAAACATTGACAGATCTTCTCGAAATGAAAACAGTTCAGTTTGAATCAACGGAATTGCATGTAACCATAGAGGGGTTTCTTTGCGCAAAATGGGACTTCTAACACCGAATCAAAAGGGGTTGGAGATGAATTTGTTGTTGTGTTTGTGTGTGTGTGTGTGTGTGAGTGCGCGCGCGCGCGCGCGTGCGTGCGCGCGCGCGTGTGTGTGTGTATATGTGTGTGTGTCTGTGTGTGTGTGCGCGCGCGCGCATGTGGGCACAGCAATGATGTAAACTTCCGCCCCTCCTTCCATTACATAGATTAACCCATCTACGACCAATCCTTCCCTTATGTTTTCTTGCTCCTGTTACTCGGTATCATTATCAGGCCAGTTATCCCCCGCTCAAAGACACTGCCAGTTTCGTGCGGATGCGCTCAAGAGTGCCGTCTTTAACCATTAGTTACAGCCTGACTGATAGAGCGCGCCGCTTGGATTGTCTGCAGTAAACACTGTCCTTTGTGCCATTGTTGCCTAGCCTCGTGGCGGCTGTTTGAGAAGGCAGCAGAGATAAGCTGTAACGTGCAGTCAGTCATCTGGTTTCAATGTAGATGGGTCTGCATTAGATATTACAGGTGCAGCCGTTTAAATTCCACATCTGTATTCCAATATTTTAATGTTTTGAAAGTTCTGTCTGGGCTGAGCAAATTTAGTTGGTTTTCTTTTCACCAGTCAGTGGGTTCCATTTCTGGTGGAAGTTGCGGCGTCTTCCAATCCAGCCAAGACAATGGGAAGGGGAGAGGGGGGAGGGGGAAGGGGGGTGGGGGCTGGGGGAGAGGAGGAGAAAAGTGGGGTTTGGTTCTATGAAGAGCAGAAACCAAGGAGAATATGCTATTTGTTTATATTTGTGATCTGCTATGGGGTTAGCTTGAGGCTCAGGCCTTCTGATTCTGCCAATTCTCACACATCAGACAAAGACAACAGATCCTGAAACAGTGATGAGGCATTGTTTTGAGGGAGGAGACAGGGGGATGGAGAGAGTGGAAGAGTGTAAACGTATAGAGAAAGCTAGAAATTTGTGGGGAAGGAGGGGGAGGCTAAGAGAAGCGGACAGAGAGGACTGTGAACAGTGCTGCTGGTAGAGCAAGCAGCATGGGGTATAGGGCAGGTTTTTAGGGAGGTTACGGGCAGGGATGTTTATGTTTATTGATTTGCTTTCGTCCTTTCGTCTGACATTTGAATTGTTTACTTGTCATTGAAAACATATCGTTTTTGTTTATTGTGGTTGGTATTTGAGAGGTGGAGGCTGGTCAACCTGGATTCTTCAGATCTTCATTCTGATGCTGATGTTATTTGCTTTCTCAGAACCCGATCAAAACCAAAAATGTTGTGAAAACATGGACAGGTCTTCTCTAAATGAAGAGTTTAAACCAAGGAAACTGCGTGAAGCCATATGGAGGTTTGGCGCGTAAAATAGAACTTCTAACACCTGAATTTTTTTTGTCGTGTTTTCAGGTGAGTGAGTGAGCGAGTGTCGTGTATGTGTGTGTGTGTGTGTGTGTGTGTGTGTGTGTGTGTGCGCGCGCACAGCTAGAGCGTAAATTTCCGCCCCTCTTCTCATTACACAGATTCACCCATCTACAACCAGCCCTCCCTTTTGTTTCTTGCCTCCTATTAACCGTGTGACGCTATCAGGCCATTATCCCTGAGCAAGGACACGCCCTGTTTTGAAGGCTCAAGATGTCCGTCTTAACCGCTAGTTACCGCTTGACTGAGAGAGCCTGCACCTTGGATTGTCTGCCCTGACGGCACGGTCCTGTGCACTGATGTTGCCCAGCTTCCTGGCTGCTGTTTCAAGAAGGCAGTAGAGATAAGCTGTGATTACTGTGCAGCCATTGGGCTTCAACATTGATGGGTCTGGATTAGAATTTGCAGGTGGAGTGATTGTATTTCCTCTCTGAGGCAACGTTTCCAAAGTTCTCTGCGAAGTGTGCGCGCGAGGTTTCCTTTCTTTTAACCTCATGATAGGTTCTATTTCTGGCAGGAATATCATCGATTTCAACTCCACCCTAGACGGATGGGAAGGAGTTGAAGTAAGGAAGGGTGGGGGGGGGGGGGGGGGGGGGGGAGGAGAAGTAAGGAGTGCTTCTACGGAGAGGAGAAAGCGAGATGAGGGTTTCCTTCTTATTCATTTTGATCCACCTTTGTTAAGCTCCAGTCTTCTGGTTCTGTAAATTCTTACCCATCAGACAAAGACAGCAGGTTCTGAAACAACGATGAAGCGTTGTTTTGAGGGACGGGAAAGGGGGAAGAAGAAGAGAGTGGAAGGGCAAAGAG
>CM031597.1:47058233-47075733 GCA_018398815.1 Conus ventricosus | reverse complement strand
CCAGTCTGCTTCCTCCACCCCCACCCCTCTCCGGTCTGCTCACCCCTCTTCTTCCACTCCTAGACATTCGAAAGATTAATATCCAGTTTGAAGAAAAATAATCTAAACACGAATTCGTAGCTCGTGTTCTTTTTTTCGAAAGTCTGATATAGGTACAATCAATGTAAAAGAATATTTATAACAAATTGTCACTGGCGGGGTTGCCGCAAAATTGTCCTCTTTTTGTTTTTAGTTTCGGCCCGATATGGCAGGAAAACGTGATCTTCCTGAAAAATGAAATTATGACTCATGGAAATAGATAATTACGACTCATGAAAACATGTAAATATGAGTCATGAAAACAGATCATTATTGCTCATAAAAAAAAAAAAAATTCTATCTTAGGAAAATGACTCTTGGAAACATAACTATGATTCAGGAAAACTGATGACTATCACTTACAAAGAGATAATGATAGCTAATGAAACAAATAATCATGACATAGGAACACAGATAATTTTGACACATGAAATAAGACAATGATTACCCAGGAAATCAGATACAATGACCCCGAAAAAACAGATAATCATGGGTCAGACAGATAATCAAGATTCAGGAAAACAGATAACTGCGTCTAAAAAAGCAGAAAGACGCGACTCGGGGAAATAGGTAATAATGACTCAACAATAAAAACGGATAATCATGATTCAGGGAGACATACAATTGTGACTCGCGGGGTGGTGGTGGTGGTGGGGGTGGGGGTGGGGGTGGGGGTGGGGATAACCACGCTTTAACAAAGATTAGAACGGGACTCATGTGCATGACTGATATAAGTGGTATCACTGGACAAACTGTAAACCTTTCGCAGACTTCACGTTCCGCAAAAGTGCAGAGCACCAGAAGTTGGAAAGAAAACAGCCATAATTAGCTGTTTTCACTGTTCATTGGCTTAGTAGGGTTGATAATTTGCTTTCTTTGTTTTGCACAAAATATCTAATGTATTCACATCGTCAAAACTATTGATAATATTTTTGTCCCCCCCCCCCCCCCCCCCCCCCCCTTGAACTTTGTAAAATTTCCATATAAAAGAATATATTCTGGAAGTCTTTTTTTTTGGACGGATACTTACTCTTTTTTTTTTTTTAAATTGTGAAACAGTCACAGCTTGGAACTGCGCTCCTGTTTGTAGATACTTCAGTGGGCTTGTGACACTGACGAAAGTAAAGAAGAAGAGGTGATCTTGATTTGTTGTTGAACTGATCCAGACAGAGAAAAACATCGTCTGTGTTAACAAGTTCAAATTCTGTAGTAACAAGTTCAAAGTCTGTGGTAACAAGTTCAAAGTCTGTGGTAACAAGTTCAAAGTCTGTGGTAACAAGTTTAAAGTCTTGGCTTCAGGCAGATGCTTCAGAAATCAATACTCACATGACCATCACGACGGTTCCTGAACAGAGACATGTCCTTCAAATTATATTCCAGGGTGGGGTAATATTTTTTCCGACCTGTCAGGGGAGAAGGCAGACAGTATTTACCTGCCCCATGGAAAGCCACCACCTTGTCCATCAGCATAACAGTTTCGGATTTTTTTTAAAAGTTCTAAATGATGAAGGAACGGGCAAATGCAATCCATTACAATCTGGTATTTTACGAACAGGTGGACAAACAAGACAGGCAGTGTGCTTTCTTTTTTAGTCCCTTGCCTTCAGACTCGGCAGATCACCTGGCCCGATGCATGATAATGTCAATGTCATAAACAGCAGTTTAAAGCTTTAGTTTCACTAAGCAATTGAGTAATGACAGCATAACGCTTAATTTCAATTCTGTTTCTCTGCAGCAGATAATTGACAAATAGTCCTTTTGTTCAGTGGTTAGATCACAGCATTCACTATATCCCCGACCTAAGTGATCGCTCATGGCATTCACCACATGCCCGACACACGTGATCACGCACCATTCACCACATGCCCGACACACGTGATCACTCACCATTCACCACATGCCCGACACACGTGATCACTCACCATTCACCACATGCCCGACACACGTGATCACTCACCATTCACCACATGCCCGACACACGTGATCACTCACCATTCACCACATGCCTGACACACGTGATCACTCACCATTCACCACATGCCCGACACACGTGATCACGCACCATTCACCACATGCCCGACACACGTGATCACGCACCATTCACCACATGTTCGACCCACGTGATCACTCACCATTCACCACATGCCCGACACACGTGATCACTCACCATTCACCACATGCCCGACACACGTGATCACTCAGAATTCACCATATGCCCGACACACGTGATCACTCACCATTACACCACATGCCCGACACACGTGATCACTCACCATTACAGCATATGCCCGACACACGTGATCACTCACCATTACACCACATGCCCGACACACGTGATCACGCACCATTCACCACATGCCCGACACACGCGATCACTCACCATTACACCACATGCCAAACACAAGTGATCACTCAGAATTCACCATATGCCTGAGAAAAGTGATCACTCAGATGAATTCTTAACACAAGTGATCACTCGGAGAATTCTTAACACAAGTGATCACTCACAAAATTGACCAAATGCTGGATGCACATAATCGCCTAGCCCTAACAATCTGGCAGCGGCTACTGTCTCTCACCTTGCTTTCTATCCACCTTCCATTTCGTTTCACCCTCTTCCTCCAGACCCCAGCCTCGGTCATTTGTAGTGTATGACATCGAAAGCTAAGAAACACGGAACAGCACAGCCAATCAACACACTTGGAATATTCCACAATCTCCAAGAATCATGACGTATGTTCAGCCACTCGAAATGCATGAAGTTTCTCAAGGATCGGGAGACCATGACATTACAGCCAATCAAGATGCTCAGAACGATTGGGAACAATTCGTGGAAGTTTCTCGCACTTACAGCGCTCTTCTGGCACTCCAAACAGACCTCCGAAAGTATTACGTTCTCTGTGCACACGTCATCGGTAAGCTAACATCACGTGAGACAGCACGTCTTTCACAAAATACAAATACGTTGATCTGATTCACAGAGGATGAGAAAGAACGTCGACCTGTTTGTTCACAGACACTAAGTTTGACTTTTCAATCTGGCAAGCTATCATAGAAATGTTCACCCAACTGCTTTTCTGGATAACGTAGATACTGCCACAGTAGAATTCTATACACGTTGACTGTTCACCATCTGCAGTCCTGAAACCAACAATGATAACTCTTAAAAGGTATTTGAAATAACTCCGCCAGTAAACATGGACAAACGAATTATAAGACAAAACACGACGCGTTTCAACCTCTTAGGTCCTCTTCAGGCAAACACCTGGGACAACGAAAATGAAGAAGGAGCAATCACGTATCAATAATATAATCATTTATGTTGCATAGTCATCTTTTTACACACGTGAAGCGATAGGCCGGTTATGAAATCTCTATGACTCAGCACAGAGGTATGGGGAGATATCTGCCCTACGTCTGTCACGGCACATTGAGACTTACTCTCGGGCAGCGGTCTTTTGTTTGATTCGTGTGCCTTTTTCAGTAGAAATATAATCTTAACCAAAGACAGTGACACTGGTTAGGGTCGCTTCTCCCGGCTGGGAAGTTTTGTGCGTTCGATTCTCTCAGACATTTATTTTCGCGACTTTTTCCGCTCGACCGTTCTACCTAAAGCTGAATTTGCTATTCGCTCGGTTGGAAAGACTGGGATCACACAGTCGAATTTCATCCACTCAATGGATGCATCTCGGAGAGTGTCGCTCACATTTCTGACCAGCTCTACAGCTGTCTGTATTTCTCGGGCCGGTTGACGTCCGGAGACGTTTGAAGTAAGCGTAGAGTTTGGCCCTGGAATGGAACTTCTACAGAATCAACTTTATGTTGTCATTTAGCAACGTGTGAACAAAAAGGGTATCAGATTCTGTCAACTCGGGTGATGTCAGTGGAGGAAGGACTAGCGCACAGCCCAAACACACTCACAGCTTGCTTACAATTCTCATTCATATATCATGCATTCGTCACATCAAACCACTAGTAAAGTCTATAACTTTATACACATGTTCATAGAACGAAACATCAATGCATATGGAATCAAATGAAATAAAACATTCTCTCTTTCCTGAACTTCACAAAATCATTTATCTAAAACATCATTAACTAACCCGGGTATAAACAGATTTCTACTTTACCTGGCCAGGTGATCTTAACTATTCACGAATCACTGTCTTTTCTTTTCTTTTCTTTTTCTTTTCACTGTCACTTTCACAAACACGACACAACTGCCGGCACTGGTGTTGGTCTGATGCGCCTGGTCAGGTGAGACTGTTGGCGTTGGTCTGTGGTTCTGCTTGGCGAAGTGACGCTGCAGGTATGAGGTCGAACCCCCGGTTAGGGTAGAACAGTGACTATCAACATCGATCTGTTCTCCTTTCTCTCTTCCTGCATTAACGCATTGCACTCTCTCTCTCTCTCTTCTAGTCTGCTCTTATCAAATGGACATGGTTGCTTTTTTTTTTTTTTTCTTTTCTTTCTTTTCTTCTTCATAAATTAGCAACTCTTTCTCTCTCTCCACATCTCTCCTCAGTCCTTCCTCTGCAGACTATCTATGCTAATCTCTCAACTTGGTTCTCTTCTCTACTTCATCTCTCTCTCTCTCTCTGCCCTTCTCTCCTGCAGAGCTCCACTCAGAAACCTCTCTCCCCCTCTCTCTCTGTTCGTTCTTCCCTCGTTCTCTCCTCTCTTCATCTCTCTGCCTTTTCCTCGTGCAGAGACTACACCTAAAACCTCCTCATCTCTCTGTCTCTGTTTCGTTCTCATCTCCCTGCCTTCCTATAGGCGAGAGCCTACTCCCCAGACTTCTCCCCCTCTCTCTCTGTCTGTTCGTCTTTTTCTCCTTCTTCTATCACTCACACATATTCTTTATGCTCTAACCCCGTGTCAAGGGCCAGTACATTGGTCAGTATTTTTACCCTTGATCCCGAAGTTGTCTCCCTCTAATTCCATTGGACGTTCAAATCATGACAGTCCCGTCTACACGCCTTACTCTCTGTGGTGGTCAATTGGTCATTTAATTGATTAGCTAGATTTCACCCCCACCACACACTACCTTCCCCCCTTTCCTACTAACTGGTGCCGTGTGGACACTGGTCACTCTAAAGTGGCTAGCTGAGTCTGGGTGGGCCCACGATGTCTAATACTAACAATGACGCTGGTTCACAAATTGGCCGGATAAGGCTGGCCCGGTACTGAGGTCCGTCTGGGCAGACATCGAGGCGTCGGTCAAAGCCGCTTAGTCAGTCTGGGTGGGTCGGACCGTCTCGGTGAAACCTCTCCACTAAGCTTAATTGGCGGACCCGACTATGGGCCCGTCTTTCTGAACGCCTAGAATGTTTGAGTTTGGACTTAGGTCCGAACAATTGGCTGGCGACTCCCCAAGTTAGGTTGTTTCCCCCAAGTTAGGTTGTTTCATTTTTTTGTCCGTGACAATTTCCCCCTTGCAAAAGACCATGCTCCGCATTGTCTCAAAACAACGGTACAAAAAGGACAACACCGAATTTGCTGACACACAGCTACACGCGCAAAGTTTGGAAAATACTTTACAACCAACGGTTTATAAGTTATAAAATATACAATTAGTGAATCCCACTCCAATGAGTTATCATTGACGTGCGCTCTTGCGTTTTTTCAACTCATTCTATAACGACCTCTTTGCGCATTTATGCAATTCCCTACCTGGGATTTTGCCATCTCTCCTTTTCACAATTTTTATGAAAAGAACAATTAATATGATCGCGATCCATGACATTCACTGAGGAATCTCCATCCTCATTATTGAAAATAATGCATCATACACAAGCGACTGTATGCTCAAGCATAACTAATCCACATGAACAAGTCTCACAAGAAAATATGAACAAGTCTCCCCAAAAAAAAAATATGAACCTAGCCAACGGGAATGAACCATATCCAATAAACATAACTGGAATCAACACATATTATCAACAAAGCCCCGGATACGACTGACTTCCTCTGGTCGCAGCTTGCTAGACTACGCGATTTAAATGTCAGCCGACATTCTGTCGACCGGGGATGTACTGCACTCGATACCTTTTGGGCTGCAGTGCCATTGCCCAACGCAGAACTCTGCTGTTTTTCACTGCGCCTCCTGCAGGAATTTGAGTGGTTGATGATCCGTCTCGATCACAAAAACTCTTTCCCATACAAGTATTTGTGGAATTTTGCACGGCCCCACGACCGCTAAACAATCCTTCTCCACCTTTTGCGTACCCTTCTTAAACCCCTTTGTCAATTTCCCTGCTAAGCATATTCACAGGAACTCGACCTCTTCATGCTCCTGCAACAATACTGCACCTATCCACCACCTGATGCATCTGTCCGCAACAAAAATGGTTTGGAATATTGGTAGCTTCAAGATGGGACGGGAAACCTAGTCTTTCCAACACGTCTGCAGTGCTTGCTCTGCAGCGTCTGACCACTCGACCACTGCGGTTTTCCCCTGCCTTAAACCAAATCACTGAGAGGACTCGTGATTGCTGCGAAGTTTGGAACAAATCCCCATAGAACCCAATAAAACCTAGCAGATCCTGACTTTGTTTTGGTCTTTGGTCTCTCTGAATTCATCATCTTTCCACCTTTCCCCTTTCTGGCTGCTTTGTGTCGCCTCCGACAACAAAACTAGGAACTCCCCTGTCTAGCCCTTCTACAGTGACACATCCCTGTATGACTCTTCTGGAAACTTAGGCAACAAAATCTCCCCTTTTTCTGCTGGGTCTCTTTCACCTCATCATGATTTGCTGCTGCGCCTATGTGCTGAGTCTCACCTCCTCTAACCTCCTGTTTCTCTCCACCTCTTTCCAACTCCCAAGACTTCACGAGCGAAGGGTCTTGTTCCTGCGTGCCCAAACTCATCAGGCGACACTCTATGCCCGACTTCCCTTTCCCGGAACAACTAAAGGTTTATCAACCTTTTCCCCCCTTCTTGCTCCGTGTTTGAACTGCTGCCCCCGTAGCAGTCAACAATCGGATCCCCTGGATTCCTTGCACCTGGAATATTTCCAATGATCCCAAAACATGAAGGGGGTTTCTCCATCACCAACGCAGACAAACTCGCCTGAGAAGTAAGGGGTACGTACTTCTATCTTAGCAACTGGAAACTCCCTCACAGTGCCATCGATTAGAGTACAGGTTGGATTTGCCCTGTCAAATCCCCTTTATCGACCAGCGTTGTTCGTACTACCGCATGAACAACCAGTGTTCGTAACATTTTTCCCCCCTCTGCTGGCCAATCCACCCTTTTCCACTGGTAACGAACCACTCACCCTATGCCCCCCATCCTGACACTGACTGCTGTCCAGTGCTAGCCATAAGTGCACTCACCCTCTTCGGGCTGAATCCTTTTGGTTCCACTGCAGGTCTTTTCCCCTTGCGACCCTTATCCACCTCTTGCAAGGCTGCTGCCTTCGGGAACCTCATGCGACAATCCCTCGCCACATGTCCCTTCTTGTGACAAAGAAAAAACCTAATGTCCCTTTGCCCTTCCTTCTGCCCCACCACTGGGTTTGCAGACTTTGCAGAAAAACTCTCCTGTCTCCTTGCACTCTTCTCACCTGTGCTAGCACCTGTTTCTCCTGCACCTTAGTGCCCAACGTGCCTCTCTATACACCTTGCGAACTTCAACAACTCTCCTGCTGTCTCTGGCTGTCTCTCTTTCAAATGTATGGTTAACTCGGGCCGCAACCTGACAAAATCTGTTCTTTCATAACTAGCTCTTTCAACTCAGCGAACTCCTTTTTCGTACCATCAACTCTACCATTTCTCAAATAGTGATTAGGCGTGCACCAAACTGAGTGTACGTCTCCCCTGCTTGAAATTAGCTGAACGAAATTTCTTCCTGAACCCTCCTCTGTGAGATCAAATCCCTTCATTAAAGATCCTTCACAGCACCAAAATAGACTGTTGTTCTGTGGTAACGCAGTGAAAATCTGCAATGCCCTTTCCCCTCAGTAACGCCGACCAAAATGACTGCCCACTCTTCTGGAGGGCCAACCTGATGGTTGCAAACGTTTCGAAACGATGATGTATGCATCAATCGAATCGGTTTCCCCCCTGAGAATTTTGGCAACTTGGGGCGGGGAGCATAGCTACGCACCGAGTCACTGGAAATGAACTACCATCCCGGTGGTCTCCCTTTGTATTCTCACTTTCTCTAATTCTAACTGAATCTTTAAATTTTCTGTTTCCTGCGTTGCCCTTATTCTTTCTGTTTCCTGCGCTTCCCTTATTTTCTTCCCTTTCCCGCTTCATTCTTTCTGTTTCCTGCGCTTCCCTTATTCTTTCTGTTTCCTGCTTCATCCTTTCTGTTTCCTGCGCTTCTACTGCGATACGGCGTCTTTCCGCGCGTTCATCCCTTTCCATCTTTTGCTGGGTTTTTAACGAACGCTCGCAACTCTTCTCCCGAGGGAACCTAAATCACGAGCGACGGTCACAATGTTCAATAGGGGTGTTCTTTTCTTCCGCCATTATATCTCTTTCTTTTTTTTTTTTTTTTTTTTAACAAGATTTTATAACTACGACAGCCAAACTGATGGTTACCGAACCGAGTGACGTAATAGCACAATCCTATGAATGATGATATTAGCTTGGACAACGTAGTTAGTTTTTTATAAGACGCCCAGCGCCTGACCCAACTATGAGAGCGAATTATAGGCATCTGTGCGAAATGAGTACTCTGGGCTGAAATGCCAAGCCTAGTATTAACTATCTTGGAAGCAATGCCAAGCCTAGTATTTAACTATCTTGGGAACATACAGTAAGACAACCCCTTGTCTTGGGATTACAATACTTGAATCCCACCCAGCTTCCTCTCTGAGAAGTTGAACAATTATAATAAATGGGCCAGAATATCCTGGCAGGCTCGCCAATAAATTGTCAACCTCGGGTGATGTCCAGTGGAGGAAGGACTAGCGCACAGCCCAAAACACACTCACAGCTTGCTTACAATCTCATTCATATATCATGCATTCGTCACATCAAACCACTAGTAAAGTCTATAACTTTACTACACATGTTCATAGAACGAAACATCAATGCATATGGAATCAAATGAAATAAAACATTCTCTCTTTCCTGAACTTCACAAAATCATTTATCTAAAACATCATTAACTAACCCGGGTATAAACAGATTTCTACTTTACCTGGCCAGGTGATCTTAACTATTCACGAATCACTGTCTTTTCTTTTCTTTTCTTTTTCTTTTCACTGTCACTTTCACAACACGACACAACTGCCGGCACTGGTGTTGGTCTGATGGCGCCTGGTCAGGTGAGACTGTTGGCGTTGGTCTGTGGTTCTGCTTGGCGAAGTGACGCTGCCAGGTATGAGGTCGAACCCCCGGTTAGGGTAGAACAGTGACTATCAACATCGATCTGTTCTCCTTTCTCTCTTCCTGCATTAACGCATTGCACTCTCTCTCTCTCTCTTCTAGTCTGCTCTTAATCAAATGGACATGGTTGCTTTTTTTTCTTTTTTTCTTTTCTTTCTTTTCTTCTTCATAAATTAGCAACTCTTTCTCTCTCTCCACATCTCTCCTCAGTCCTTCCTCTGCAGACTATCTCATGCTAATCTCTCAACTTGGTTCTCTTCTCTACCCATCTCTCTCTCTCTCTCTGCCCTTCTCTCCTGCAGAGCTCCACTCAGAACCCCTCTCCCCCTCTCTCTCTGTTCGTTCTTCCCCTCGTTCTCTCCTCTCTTCATCTCTCTGCCTTTTCCCTCGTGCAGAGACTACACCTAAAACCTCCTCATCTCTCTGTCTCTGTTCGTTCTCATCTCCCTGCCTTCCTATAGGCGAGAGCCTACTCCCCCAGACTTCTCCCCCTCTCTCTCTGTCTGTTCGTCTTTTTCTCCCTTCTTCTATCACTCACACATTCCTTTATGCTCTAACCCCGTGTCCAAGGCCAGTACCATTGGTCAGTATTTTTACCCTTGATCCCCGAAGTTGTCTCCCTCTAATTCCATTGGACGTTCAAATCATGACAGTCCCGTCTACACGCCTTACTCTCTGTGGTGGTCAATTGGTCATTTAATTGATTAGCTAGATTTCACCCCCACCACACACTACCTTCCCCCCTTTCCTACTTAACTGGTGCCGTGTGGACACTGGTCACTCTAAAGTGGCTAGCTGAGTCTGGTGGGCGCCACGATGTCTAAACTAACAATGACGCTGGTTCACAAATTGGCCGGATAAGGCTGGCCCAGGTACTGAGGTCCGTCTGGGCAGACATCGAGGCGTCGGTCAAAGCCGCTTAGTCAGTCTGGGTGGTCGGACCGTCTCGGTGAAACCTCTCCACTAAGCTTAATTGGCCGGACCCGACCTATGGGCCCGTCTTTCTGACGCCTAGAATGTTTGAGTTTGGACTTAGGTCCGAACAAATTGGCTGGCGACTCCCCAAGTTAGGTTGTTTCCCCCAAGTTAGGTTGTTTCATTTTTTTGTCCGTGACAGATTCTGTGGGCCTTCATGACTTGTTCCCATGGCGACCATAGCTTCTGTTTTTATTTTCACCTCTCTACTCTTCGAGAGTTCGTGTCGAGGTCACCTGTATCAGCAAATTCACGTTGAATGTCGTTAGACGGATGTGATGGCGACCTCCGGAGGAGAACGCGTGCTCACGCTGGATCTGGATTTAGGCTGTTGTTGTCGTCAGTAGGGGCATAGCAGGTGGTGTCCTGCGTATGCTGGACCAGAACAGGCTCCCCTGAACACCACCAAAGTGACTCTCGGCAGATGTGCAGCGCCTCCTCTGGTGGGTTACCTTGCAAAGACTTGACCTTGGCTGCTCCCAGTGGATTGCTGATGCCGAGGCTGCGGCGAAACAAGCTGGAGTGTGGCTATGGACAGAGACATGGAGTGGCTTGGGGATGTAGTGCCATGGCAGTGGCACAGAAGATGCGACAGTCAACATGAAACAAAAAAAAGAAATTGTGGGTCATCTGCGTCGATCCTGTTTTATTAATCTGCTTTCTACGTGTGTGTGTGTGTGTGTTGTATGTGTGTGTGTGTGTGTGTGTGTGTGTGTGTGTGTGTGTGTGTGTGTGTGTGCGTGTGTGTGTGCGTGTGTGCGTGCGTGCGTGCGTGCGTGCGTGCGTGCGTGCGTGCGTGCGTGTGTGTGTGTGTGTGTGTGTGTGTGTGTGTGTGTGTGTGTGTGTGTGTGTGACCTGATCATGATCTGCGTTTTAAGCCCACTTGCAGATATAACAGGGCAAGGGTGGGCGAGAGGGAGGGGACGGAGTGGTGTGTTTTTAAACCACTTGCAGACATAACGAGGCAATAGTGGCCGAGAGGGAGGGGACGGAGTGGTGTTTTTTTTAAACCACTTGCAGACATAGTAAGGCAAGGGTGGCCGAGAGGGAGGGGACGGAGTGGTGTTTTTTTAAACCACTTGCAGACATAACGGGGCAAGGATGGGCGAGAGGGAGGGGACGGAGTGGTGTGTTTTTAAACCACTTGCAGACATAACAGGGCAAAGGTGGCGAGAGGGAGGGGACGGAGTGGTGTGTTTTTAAACCACTTGCAGACATAGTAAGGCAAGGGTGGATGAGAGGGAGGGGACGGAGTGGTGTGTTTTTAAACCACTTGCAGACATAACGGGGCAAGGATGGGCGAGAGGGAGGGGACGGAGTGGTGTGTTTTAAACCACTTGCAGACATAGTAAGGCAAGGGTGGATGAGAGGGAGGGGACGGAGTGGTGTGTTTTTAGACCACTTGCAGACATAGTTGGGCAAGGGTGGGTGAGAGGGAGGGGACGGAGTGGTGTGTTTTTAAACCACTTGCAGACATAACAGGGCAAAGGTGGGCGAGAGGGAGGGGACGGAGTGGTGTGTTTTTAAACCACTTGCAGACATAACAGGGCAAGGGTGGGCGAGAGGGAGGGGACGGGGTGTGTTTTTATACCACTTGCAGACAGGGGAAAAAGGGGTGGGGTGGGTGGGATTGACGAGGGTAGTTAAGTTCTGTAAGATCGCCTGGAGTGGAAGTGGGGTAGTAATGTTTTCAAAGAGCAGAGGCAGATGAAGTCAATCAATCAAGCAAGCAAGCAATCAAGCAGTCAATTAACTGATTAATTACGTTTTCGATGGCGAGACAGGAGATTGCAGAGGGGTGGGTAGGTATTCATTTTATAGAATACTGGCAGATATGGGACTGGGGAAGGTTTGTTTCTTCCTTTTAGACCATTAGCAGAAATGAATTATTGAGAAAGAGCTGCATTTTGTTTGAAGACTTAAGACATGAGGTAAGGGAGGTGGGGAGGGGGGATGTGGGTGTTTTTAATGAGCATTAGCAGATATGAGGTTTTGGAAGAAGGGGGATGGTGAATGTTTTAAGACTACCGTCAGACATGAGATTTGGGAGGGGGTTGGGAGTGGTGGGGCAATGTTTTTTTTTAAAATATTTTTTTTCTCAGTCTGCTGGCAGACATGAAGCTAGGGAGGGTTTTTGTTTTAAGACTGCTGGCTGACATGGGGAAGGGATAGTACTATTTTCTGGATTGCTTGCACGAATAGGGAGGGGGCGGGGCAAGTTTTGTAAACAGTCATGATGTGCCTGTGTTATATCTGAAACCGCTGAGAGAGAGAGAGAGAGAGAGAGAGAGAGAGAGAGAGAGAGAGAGGATGCCTTCTAAGACGGGAGAGAGAGAGGCGGTAGAAAAAAAAACTCCCAAGAGCGTTCGCAGGTGTGTATGCGTGTGTGTGTGTGTGTGTGTGTGTGTGTGTGTGTGTGTGTGTGTGTGTGTGTGTGTGTTGTGTGTGTGTGTGAATGTTGTGTGTGTGTGTGTGTGTGTGTGTGTGTGTGTGTGTGTGTGTGCAGCTTGCAGACATGGGATTGGAAGTAGGGTGGAGGTTAGTTACCTTTACTTAGACCATTTGCAGACTTGGATGGAAGGGGGAGGGGGGGGGGGTCAATTTTGTAAGACTGCCTGCAGACACAGGAAGGTAGGATGCGGATGGGAGGAGAACCACAAGAGATGGATAAAAGCATACTTGCGTGCTTTCAAATGAGCTTTTCCACTTTTATTGTCGACATAATTATTGTATCCGGTGGTAAAGGCAGCAGCAGCGTTATGAAAAATAACAATTAATTACAAAAATCATTATTTGGTAACCCCTACCACTCCCCTCCACCTACCCCAAGCACAAAAGCTATGGTAGAAATATGACACAAACTACAAAGAGTTGGTTGCTCTTTAAAAGAAAATCCACGTGCCTGTTTGCATGTGGAGTGAATAATTTAGTCACACCTAACTTAACCCCTCTTCCTTCTCCCCCCCCCCCCTTCCAACCACCACCTTATCCGACTAATAATCCATGGGTGCTAAAAAGGCAAACCCAGGGAAGGGTGGGCCCAGATACTTTACTCTATGATGGATGTTGTCTGGCACCTCTCGACGGTACCATCTAGACGGCTATCATCGGATCCAGCGGTCAGGAAACAGATGGACTGGGCAGAGACGCGCCAACCGATCTGGAGGCTTTCTCGTCTAGTCGCTCACTCAGTCGCGGTCTACCTCAGACGCCACGCAAGGAAGAGGGGGAGGGTAAGGCACAGCTGCGGGTTTCAGAGGTATGAAATATGACAGGAAGTACTTTAGCAGCTCAAGATGTATGGATCGTTGATAGTACCAGAAAACTTAAACTGAAATGATGAAATATGACAGGAAGTACTTTAGCAGCTCAAGATGTATGGATCGTTGATAGTACCAGAAAACTTAAACTGAAATGATTTAGGGAAGCCGAGAGAGAACTCATCACTGAAAGTTACAGATGGTACCAACTTCAGGCTTTGGCTAGGTCGCTTAGTGCGTAAATGAATTGCTATCAGATTTATAAAGGGGATTTAGGATAATTCCGTCAAAGCTCCCACTTTGAATGAATTGAACAACGTTGTAAAATTGCGACATTTAAAGCAGCCTGCAGATGCAGGACAAGTCAAAGATACTGAGCAATATTGGCGGATTCTTTCACCCGCAGACCTGGCCACAAAAGAAACATTGTCAACGTAAATCCCATACCTGGGAATTGAGACAAAGTTGCCTGCTGAGTTTGTCTTTCCCTTAAAGAAGTGTCTATCTGTAGTATGTGATCCTTACCTCAACCGGCTCATGATAAACTTTGCATTTTTCAGTGTGAAAACCCGTGTTGATGTTCATTTGTAGGTTAGTCAATTTCATTGATTCAAAGTCATGTTTCTAACGAAGCTGTTAGTATCCTTGACGGTCACCGCCGTCGTCAATTAGGTGATACATGTGCTGAAGAGATACAGTAGCTAGGTTCGTAAGAAGCAGGAATGGCTTTCAACCAGTGCTGTGGCGGTGTGGGTCGTCGTTGTTGTGTGGGTGGTGCCCGTGGTGATGTGTTGGGGTCTGTTGGTGTGTGTACGTGTGTGTGTACGTGTGTGTATGTATGTATGTATGTATGTATGTATGTATGTGTGTGTGTGTGTGTGTGTGTGTGTGTGTGTGTGTGTGTGTGTGTGTGTGTGTGTGTGAGGAGAGAGAGAGAGAGAGAGAGAGAGAGAGAGAGAGAGAGAGAGAGAGAGAGAGAGAGTACGCACGCGTGCGTACGTGCGTGCGTGCGTGCGTGCATGCACGTGGTCGTCGAAATGGGATACAAAGCAAAGTATGTTGAAACGATGAAAATCAGTTAGGGCGGGTGGTAATGATACTAAAATGCTGAATTCATTGCGTTTCAAGCGACATACTGATTCCATTGTACAACAAATAGCAGCTGCTGGCTTCGTTTCACCGAATGGTGTAAACAGTCAGTAACACGGAGCTGATACACCTCCCTAGCACTTCCCCCCCTCCTTCACCAAAGAGCAGACTGCTCGTCGTAAGGGGAGATAATAGAAACAAACCGTCGACTGTCCTGTTTCATTATAGGTGAACGGTGAAGGACACAACACACCGTTAGCATGAAACACAAAAAAAAAATGCACGTGAACACACACACACACGCACACACGCACACACGCACGCACGCACGCACGCACGCACGCACGCACGCACCCCCCATTCACACACATTATGTACTTTGACTAATCATCTAAAATTTCAGACAAATGACGATTCACTTTAAAAAGATTTGTTCATTTTTTGTTGTTGAGATTTTGATTTCCTTTTCTTAACTAAAGACAAGACAAAGAAAATCACTTTGGAGTTCAAGTTAATCTTTTTGTTTTTCTTTTAGCTACTCTCATTTTCTTTTGTCTTTGTTCCATTATCATATTTTCAAATATAAAATTTTGTGTTTGTTCGTGTTTTTTTTTTTAATGATCAGATTTATTAGTGACATATGCAAAATACCTCGATAATCACACAGTTTGTCCGTGTCCTTGTGCTCAGTTTGATTACTCACATATACAAGTACGTTGATACCCCCCCCCCCCACACACACACACACTACCTACACTCAGATCCACCCACCCACCCACCCACCCATCCATCCGTTCACTCACAAACACACACACACACACACACACACACACACACACACACACACACACACACACACACACACACACACACACGACCAAATTGGTGTGTGTGTGTGTGTGCGTGAGAGAGAGAGAGAGAGAGAGAGAGAGAGAGAGAGAGAGAGAGAGAGAGAGAGAGAGAGAGAGAGAGACAGACAGACAGACAGACAGATAGACGGAACGAATCCGGGCTCCAAAAGCTTTTCATTTCCAAGAAGCAAGTTGTGCAAGACAGACAGACAGACAGATAGACAGAACGAATCCGGGCTCCAAAAGCTTTTCATTTCCAAGAAGCAAGTTGTGCAAGCTTCAAAAGTTCATTTGTATCTACGCTCAGTACTTCAAACGACGGCTTCTCTTCGGGGGGAGAGGAGGTTAGGGGGAAAGGGAAGAGAAAAGTCGGGAGGGGGTGGAGTCTGAGAAAACTCCTGAAGTTGGTACACTGGCGCTGTAAGTCGATTGTTCTTCACCCAGCAAGCGGGAGATGTTTCGATCTGTGTTGAGAAATCATCAGGCGTGCTATAGGCTCCTGTTCACCTGCCTCTCCTTTTCCTGCGGGCGCAACGCCGTCGTCCCTCGCGACTACTCGAGCAGAGATGAGTCCATCGATGGACATGGAATCTGGGGAGAAGCATTTCGATATGACCAAAGAAGCTAAGTCCCTGTACTCCCCTTCATTCATAAGGAATGTGTCTGTCAAAGAGAGGCGTGAGCACTCCGACTCGATGACAGGAAAACTACAAGTTTTGAAACGGATAATAGGTTGAAATTAATCTTAACGTCACAAATGACCCCAAAGAAACGGCCTATAGGGCCGGTAGCAAAGGATGGACATCTATTTAAGGATGGAAGAAAATCACTTTGAAGAACAAATCCCAAAATGAAAACACTGATCTAGCTGATGCATTCGTACCATAGTGTTCAAGTGCTTCGGCTGTTCGGATGATCCCTGGAGTCTTTCAGCCAGGTACGACGACGACAACAACAACAACAACAACAACAACAACAAACACTGATCACCGCCTTCCAGACGAAAGGGAATTACTGGGCGACACAGGACGTGCAAAACAGAAACGTCCACCAATCTAGACCCTGATGGCTTCATTCTCCTAAATGAAACATATTCCAAATGCTCCTTCACTAACACTTTGTGCCTGTCTATCGCAAATTAGCTTAGAGGATCTGTCTGGGTGTGTGCGTGTGTGTGTGGAATAATTGTTTGCTTCTGTGGAAGTGCCTCTGTCTAGTTGAAACAACTTAGGAAGCTTGATGAACTTTCACGAACAGCGAAACGGCTTTTTTGTCTGATTCGCTGACTCTGAAGGAATAAACAACTCTCAGAGCATTCACTGCAGAAGGATTCTCTCTCCCTCTTTACCTTCCCCTAGAAGCAAAAGTTTGTCATGAGAAAGGCAGATTTGTATTTATTTATTTATTTATTTATTTATTTACTTATTTATTTATTTATTTATTCATTTTCATTTGTTTATTAATTAATTTGTTTATTTATAAATTCATTTATTTATTCATTTATTACACTACTTTGTTCATGGGAATGAAGATTGCTCGTCATTAATTTCCATTGTGCATGACCTGCATCATCCATTAAACCCCTTGTAGTTTGTAGAGCGATGCCCAGACTTAATCGTGGGTGTATTTTAAAGCAACGTTTCAATCCATGTGGATTTTTGCTTTCTGGGCCCCCCAGGTCGTATCGTGGCCTTCAATATGGCGACTGATTTCAAGGAATTCATTCTTAATTCAGTCCTTCTCCTTTTAAAATTTTTTTATTATTATTAAAATGCTCCTGTCTTGTCTTTGAAAGACATATTCCTAACGGAGAGTGACCTTCTTTGCTTCCAGTCTTAACATCAGAAGGTGGACATATATATTACGAGACGTGAAATGCAAGCTTTGTAAACACAGCAGCGT
>CM031597.1:47045733-47050733 GCA_018398815.1 Conus ventricosus | reverse complement strand
AGTCAAAAATCACTGTATTGACCAACTGTTTGTACTGCTCTTAGCTTATCAGTGTCGAAACGTTGTTTCTGTTCTTTGGGCTCGGTATGGTACGTCTTAATAACGTCAAAATTAGTCGAAATTATTGTTGTAATATGGGGCCAACGGTTTTCACGTGACAGTTCCTGTCGTCAGGTTATAAATGTTGTTTTCTGACCGTAGAATGTTCTGTAAAATAAAAATTGTTCAATAAAATTGTCTTGACGTGAGTGAACGTTGGTCATTGTCTTGTGGTGAAGAAGACTCCTCAAATCCACAATGACATTGTACTCTGATCTTTTGGTTCTGGTAAAACTCCCATACATCAACACACTGACCAGTTTTATCAAGAGTAACAACGTTACGATCATGGCTTTCCAAGCGCTCGTGAATAGCTGTCCTAGCACACCACCTCTACTGGTGCGTGTAGGGTCCATTATGCTCTTTGTCCCTGGAGTTCTATTCACACGGAACATCAACTGACAAGTTGACGGACAGTGCTGACGCTGGTGTTATAGCCAAAACAAGTCGGCTCAGACAGAGTCCTGGGCTATCATGTTTCAAATGTTAACATCAGGGGACAGTGTTGTCAATTTAGCAAGGTGCGGAAGCGGTAAATAATCTATAGCAAATGGAACTGAGTGGATTGTACAGTTAAATATTTAGTTATAGACACAACATTTAAGTAACATAGGTGTAAAAACCGAGCTTCTGTTATCTATCTACGTGGTTTGTTTGAAAGTAACAACCGTTACGCCATGATATTTTCAGACAACAGTGAGTCATATTTATCAGAAATTCCAGACATTCACGTTGGAAAAAAAAACAAACGGCGGTGGACTGTTGCATCATGTTAATCTAAAGATGCCAGACTAGACTGTAACGTCTCAACAGTCTTAAGAAACAGTACGCGATGGTACTTGACGCCAAGATATTTTAAGATGCCAGACATTGCGTCTTTTAGAGTAAAGAAAACCAGACAGTAACATCACAGTAATCTAAACATTAAGGAGAGCTGTATTATGATTATCTCGTCAGCTACACTACAATATGTAAAGATACTAGACAGTTAAGCATGGTAATTTATATTACACGGTTTGTTGCATCACTATAATCTTGTCAGTTACAATACAACAGTCTGAACATACCAGGCAGTTACCAATGTATTCATACGAAAGAGATAGCTACATCATAATAAACTTGCAATTTACATACAATGATTTAAAGATACAGACAGTCACATTACGTAATCTAAAACATACACGGTAGTTACATCACGATAATCCTGTCTGTTACATTACATTTATGCAAAGATACCAGACAGTTACGTTATGGTAATGTGGATAGTTGCATCACGACAATCTTGTCTGTTACATTACATTTATGAAAAAATACCAGACAGTTACGTTTATGGTTAATGCGGATAGTTGCATCACATTATATTGTCTGTTACATTACATTTATGAAAAAGATACCATACAGTTACGTTATGGTAATGCGGATAGTTGCATCACGATAATATTGTCTGTTACATTACATTTATGAAAAGATACCAGACAGATACGTTATGGTAATGCGGATAGTTGCATCACGATATATTGTACTGTTACATTACATTTATGAAAAATACCAGACAGTTACGTTATGGTTAATGCGGATAGTTGCATCACGATAATATTGTCTGTTACAATTACATTTATGAAAAAATACCAGACAGTTACGTTATGGTAATGCGGATAGTTGCATCACGATAATATTGTCTGTTACATTACATTTATGAAAAAATACCAGACAGTTACGTTATGGTAATGCGGATAGTTGCATCACGTAATCTCCTCTGTTTCATTACATTAATGTAAGGTACCAGACAGTACAACATGGTAATACGGATACTTGCATCACGATTAATCTTATCTACGCGTTACAATAATGGAAGATACCAGACAGTTACAATATGGTAATTTAAACATAGTAGACGAGTGCGTAACGATTATCTTGTCTGTTTATGACGATATTTCTAAGATACCAGGCAATTATGTCACCATGTTATAAACATACATACGCAATTACATAACAACAACGCGAATACAGTTTTATGTCTCTATGAAGTGACTGATCATTTTCTCATCTGAAGGGAGTATTTTCTCTCTGAAGGGAGTATTTTTCTATCCTGAAGGGAGTATTTTCTCATCCTGAATGGGAGTAATTTTTCATCCTGAAGGGAGTTTTAGGGGATCATAGAAAAACAACAACACCGTTTTTTTGCTTCGGTTTTTCTCAGGAAATGAAATATAATGCATATACAAAGAATATTTGCCGGCTATTGTTAATATTAGCAAATAAAGAAGGGAAAAAGTTTACGGAGAGAGAGAGGAGAGAGAGAGAGAGAGAGAGGAGAGAGAGAGAGAGAGAGAAAGGGAAGTGGGGGGGGGGGGGGGGGGGGAGCTTACTCAGTTGTTGCCTTCACAATGCAGGCAGATGAAACAAATCAATTTCATTTTCATAGAGGTCCCTTTCAAGGCTGTCTCAACACCGCACAAAAAGTATAAAACTAAAGAGTCATCTTATCATCGAAAAAAGGAATGCAAACAATCTATATAGTGAAAGTAACAGTTGCTTTTCTGAGGGGGATAAAACCAAGGCAAGTGCCAGTTCCTCACATAGTTTCAACACGAGGTGACGGAGAGCGGAAAATGAAGCAAATTTCAAAAAACGAAATGGTTATTAGTGCCACCAGAGAATACAGACAAACAGATTACAGGACAAAACAATGCATTTCGACCTCGTTTAAAACAAACAACACTTAGGACAATGAAAAGGAGAACGAGCAACTATTATCTTCTCAAATTCGGCGCAAAATGGCTGTTGGATGAAAACGAGGCCGTTAAGAATGGGATCATGGGAGTTGAAGTATTAATGATAACAATAGCAATAGCAGTGATAACAGTGGCGACGATAAAAACGTAAATAACAAGAGGGATAATTTTAATCTATTTCCCCCCCCCCCCCCCCCCCCCTCCCTCTTTTTTCCTCCTCCATTTTTTCCCCTTTCCTTCTTTTCTTTGTGTTGTTGTTGTTGTTGATAATATGACGATATAGTTGTAGTGTTGATAATATGACGATATAGTTGTAGTGTTGATAATATGACGATATAGTTGTAGTGTTGATAATATGACGATATAGTTGTAGTGTTGATAATATGACGACATAGTTGTAGTGTTGATAATATGACGATATAGTTGTAGTGTTGATATATTGACGATATAGTTGTGTGTTGATAATATGACGATATAGTTGTAGTGTTGATAATTATGGACGATATAGTTGTAGTGTTGATAATATGACGATATAGTTGTAGTGTTGATAATATGACGATATAGTTGTAGTGTTGATAATATGACGATATAGTTGTAGTGTTGATAATATGACGATATAGTTGTAGTGTTGATAATATGACGATATAGTTGTAGTGTTGATAATATGACGATATAGTTGTAGTGTTGATAATATGACGATATAGTTGTAGTGTTGATAATATGACGATATAGTTGTAGTGTTGATAATATGACGATATAGTTGTAGTGTTGATAATATGACGATATAGTTGTAGTGTTGTTAATATGACGATATAGTTGTAGTGTTGATAATATGACGATATAGTTGTAGTGTTGATAATATGACGATATAGTTGTAGTGTTGATAATATGACGACATAGTTGTAGTGATTGATAATATGACGACATAGTTAGTAGTGTTGATAATATGACGATATAGTTGTAGTGTTGATAATATGACGATATAGTTGTAGTGTTGATAATATGACGATATAGTTGTAGTGTTGATAATATGACGATATAGTTGTAGTGTTGATAATATGACGACATAGTTTAGTGTTGATAATATGACGACATAGTTGTAGTGTTGATAATATGACGATATAGTTGTAGTGTTGATATATGACGATATAGTTGTAGTGTTGATAATATGACGATATAGTTGTAGTGTTGATAATATGACGATATAGTTGTAGTGTTGATAATATGACGATATAGTTGTAGTGTTGATAATATGACGATATAGTTGTAGTGTTGATAATATGACGATATAGTTGTAGTGTTGATAATATGACGATATAGTTGTAGTGTTGATATATGACGATATAGTTGTAGTGTTGATTAATATGACGATATAGTTGTAGTGTTGATAATATGACGATTGTAGTTGTAGTGTTGATAATATGACGATGTAGTTGTAGTGTTGATAGTGGCTAAACAATGAAGGCGAGAAAGACAAAAAAAGGGGGGTGGGGTTTTGGAAGGTAGTGAAAACAGTTAGGGTTTGTTTGTTTGTTTGTTTTGTTAATCATTGTGTGATGGTATGATTTATAGTGACGGTAATGATTATGGTAGATTAATGATAGTCCTTAGTGGTAAGGGATAGAAATGATGCGTTAAAAAAGGCAAAAAAAACAAAACAAAAAACCCAACAACTAATGGGTCGTGATTATGAGGATAGTAGTTTATATGGGATGTGGGTAATAGATATGCATAGAGAGGAGGGATGTGAAACTCATGCACACAGTATTATTGGATGGTGTGCATTGTTGTAGATGAAATAATGTGTTGCATTATGTAATAATGTTGGTTGGGATAAAATGGAAATGATCAATGAGGAAACGGGTAACATTTCTGAAAAAAAACCCACCCAAACAAACAACCAAAACACACACACAAGGGGTGAGGGGGACATGTAAACAGTATTATTGGTGGAAGATGATCATAATGAGACTAAATGTGAGAAGTGAGATAAAGCTGGTACTAGGATTATAGTAAGATAATATAATAATACTGGGTGGAAAGGAAATGAATGGAAAATGATCATGGGAATAGGGTTAACATGTCAAACAACAACACACACCACACACACACATCTCACACTCATACGTATGCACACACACACACACACACACACACACACACCAC
>CM031597.1:47028233-47040733 GCA_018398815.1 Conus ventricosus | reverse complement strand
TCCTTAGTTTTTCAGCATCTTTTTTCCTCCCCACACTTTCGTTTGGTTTCATTTACTACCCTTCACTGGCTGCTTTTGGGGGTGCTATTGGATTTTTTTTTGCACCCTTGGTGGTGATAACACCACGGTATTATGGACTGTGGTGTGTCTCTATTTGACGCCAGGAGCGCAGACACAACCAGCCGTGTCTCCCTAATGAGTTCCGATCCAGCGGACGAAAGGCCTCGGAGCAGGCACTACAAATATATCTGCCTTCAAAAGGGATTACAATGGTTCCCTTATGCAGCTAGTGAAGAGTTTTTCATATTTGTAATATATTTTCTTAATTTCATGTTCCCAGTTTCTCCATCCTAAATCTCCCCCCCCCCCCTCCCTCCCTTAAGTCCAAATCTTTGCCAAGTCATAATATGAAGACAGTTGAGTTGTTGGCCTGCGCTTGTTTTTTTCCCCACTATTAGATTGTTCGTCTTTGCATTTGTCTGACTTTATTCAAGTTTAAAAGGCTGTGCCAGTCTTGAATAAAAAATTACTCTGTGTTAGGTTTTCTTATGGGAGCAAAAGTGACCCCACTTGTTTATTGTTTACTGTTCCCTGCCTCATTTCATTTCCAATTTCATTTATCAAGTTATTCAATCCGTGGCTGTACAGAGGTCAACACTGAAGGCTGAAGATTAGAAAAAAAAGAAAAAGCTGCAACTAGGTATATTTAGGGATTCTGACAGCAAGCAAATAAAGAAACAGTGTTTGAAAATGAAGCAGTTTTGCTATGAAAATTTTGGGCGTAACTTGACAACACGCAAAAGGCGTGCAAAGAGGCTTTGAAGCAATTAGCGTCAGATAGCAGAACAATAGGCGATGTGTCTTGATGAGGGCCGTTTTCCTGACAAGTGCGATAACTCGATGCAAGCGTCAGACATGTGACAACTGGGTCAAGAGGCTCGTGCCGTACATTGATTTATTGATAAACTGTCTGGCCTCCAGAGAATAAAAATACCGAAGGACCTTCCTACCAACAGAGGACGTTATTAGTGAATGGGGAAAACTAATGCCTGACAATGATTGGATAAAAAGGTATTCTGTGTGTGCTCCCAAATACATATTTATTCTTAAAACTGTCAACTGTAAGTGTACTGATGCAGCATTCTCCACGAAAAATGTGACACAAATTATTACATTTTTCGTGCGTAATACACCAAAAATGTAACAATTCTTAGATTGCTCTTGACATACACACACTCTCTCTCTCTCTCTCTCTCTCTCTCTCTCTGTGTGTCTCTCTCTCTCTCACACACACACACACACACACCACACAACACCACACACACACACACACACACCACACACACACACACAACGAGAGAGAGAGAGAGAGAGAGAGAGAGAGAGAGAGAGAGAGAGGAGAGAGAGGAGAGAGAGAGAGAATCGTGTAACATTTGTTTGATAATGCTCTGAAAACTAGCGTTGTAATGTTTTCGTTTCGTGTATTCATTTATTTTTTTTTTTAGACTGGGGCATTTTTATATTTACGCTGTATCAGGGACTGTCTCTACTACATCGGTCTTGTGAACCAGAAGCATACCTGCAGCTAACCCTTTCGTCCCTGGACTAGACTGGTACTTTTGATCATTCAGCCAATTTCATGCCACGATCCGGTGAGCTTTACACGGAAGGTACTCTAGAGTCGCTGACAGAAGCCATTTTACACTGCTCTACCTCCGCCTTCATTGCCAAGCTTTTCCAAGGAGGTTATGTTTGCACTCTCTTCTGTTGGGTTTGCATATCTGTAGGTAAGAAGATTATTATTTATTCTAGGGAGAGCTTGACGGCAGAGAGTCTTCAGAGAAGAAAGGTCATGACTCTAAGACGTCCTTCTGCTGCCAGACTTGTTTTCCCGGGGCTGCCAGTCTTATCTCCCGTGTCCCGGAGCATGGTAAGTGTTACGAATGGGGTGATGCTGTGTGTATGACTGTCTGTGACTCTCACTTTCAAAAGTTTGGATGCGTGTAACGATGTTTCCCTACGCACACCCACATCACACGAACATGGACAGCCAGGCAACACTGAACCATCAAAACATAAACACATATTAATATTAAATCGACATAAAATCAATACACGCCACCACTACAGAGGGAGCTTCAAAAGTCACTTTCAAAACTGACACATTGACTATTTCTCTTCTAACATAGTTCGCACTGGCACCGCCAGTAGTGTCCCAGCAGACACAGTCCATACAGCTGGCTGCAACGAGCCCAAGTCACAGTCTTCACACGGCAAGCAGAGCCGCTCACGAATACAGTTCGAAGTCCCACAGGGCACACCCACACAGAAAATCACGTCGGACTACCGACCTGGCGGTCAGCCTGTCCACATCGTCTTGGAGGGAATCCTCAGGCCCTTTACTACACGGTTCTATTACTGACCTGGTGGTCAGCCTCCCCACGTCGTCTTGACGGAGACAGCGGCTGGGGCATGGGTGGTATCTCCACACTCGGTGATAGTCAGTTCCAGGCCGGACTCAGGGGCCTCACCGGTTTTTTTTCTCTCGCCTCGTTTAAAAAAAAAAAGAATAAAAAAAATAAAATAAAATAAAAATGTTACATGTTGTTATGCAATTTTACGTTGACGTCACACTTTACATTGACGTAACAGTAGGTAGCTTTGCTTTACCTACCGTGTACTCCTCGGGGATGGATTTCAGAGGTAGCTTCAACTTCGCTTGGCGAGAGTGGAGTGTGATGTCAATGAGATCAAGTGGTACACCGAGCCGCTTCCTTGCGTGTTTGTTGATTTAAGCTTCCACGGTACAAACGCTTATATTGAATGCATCAGCAGAGGCCAGAGGAGGTCCGAAATCAGCATTGATTCCAGACTTTTGACTTCGTATGTACGCGGGAGGTCACACACTCTCTCTGTCTTTTAGCAACATTATACCAAAAGTTAACAATCAACTTGAACAAAATGTTGGTGGAAAGAGAGGCTGTGGCGCAAGAACGAATGTATTAAACATTGGTATGGATCCGTAGTGTGGATCCCTATTACAAACCCGATCCTGGATCCGTTTAGAAAGATCACGCCAAACACACACACACACACACCACACACACACACACACACACACACACACACACTCACACACACACTCACACTCACACTCACACTCACTCACTCACTCACTCACTCACTCCCCGCATCAATTTCAAGGAAACTTTGTGCAATGAAACAATGTGATCTCAAGAGAACCAGATGAATTTTGGTGTTGATAATAGCTGCAGACCGGGCTCAAAGAAGGGAATGAGGATCCGTTTAGCAAGATTACGCTAACCTAATGAACCGGTTTGAACAAAACGTGATAGAAAAATGAATGTTGTGAAAGGACGAACCTATTCTCCGTTTTGTTGTGGGTTTGTGGTGCGTATGTGGATCAAAGGGCGGATCCAGAATACATTTGATCCTGACGGAAGTCTGTGTTCTTCTAGAGGCCTCCGTAGTTTGCCATGGGAGTGACAGCTCCATTTTCAGGATGGAGGAAATCAACACGTACTTTCATTTCGAACTGGAAGAGTTTGCACCCAGGTCAAAATAATCCGAAAATTCTGAAAAACCTCTAATTCAGAACATCCAATAATTCTCTATTTCACTCTTTTACTGTTTATGATGTCAGTTTGTAGACTGTCCTCGTGTAAATGAGAAAAACTTCAAAGAAAATAACAGACGATGTGAGAAAATTAAAAGGAATGGTAAAAACAAAACAAAACAAAACAAAAAGCAACAAAAAACCCAAATCAATAACACCCCCCCCCCCCCTACAAAACAACAACAACAACAACAACAACAACACAACAACAACAGCAACAACAACAACGTTAAAAGCCGTACGAAAAGACTGGAGAGAAGCGACACGGCAGAAAATGAAATTAGGTGTTACAAATTCCAAATCAATATGGTCAGCTGAAGGAGAGAAAAAGTTTGAAAACCGAGGTAAAAGCAAACCAAGAAAGATGTAGAAACAATACATGATATACGAGAGAAAAGAAGGAGAACACCAAAAGTTTGACGCAGCAGTATACAAGGCAAGAGAACAGATGAGTACACATCTTAAAGCTTGTAACAAAATTACTTCAACCCTAGTAAAAAGAGCAAATTCCAAGAATGAAAATAAGACAGGTTTCCCACAGGTTGGGATAGTTGGGAAGGTTTGGGAAAAACGGATGGCCCTTTTCCCAGTTGTGAAAGTTTGGGAAAAATGGCATTTGGTGTCTGTGGGTTGGAAAGGTTTGGGAAAATTGAACAAGCATCTTCAAAACTCAAACAAGCATCTTCAAAACCAAAGAGATAGAAAACCAAACAACAAAGGCACAAACAATGAATTCTAATTGTCCGAAAATCGGCGACATCACGACTGACACAGTTTGCTCTACTTATGGAGTGTAACCAGTTGTTGTCAAGAGTTACTGTTCTTGCCAAGAAGATCGCCATTGATCGACATTGCGCGCATTCTAGCTTTCTGTCCTTCATAACTCCTGTAGTGCATTTCGTTTGGGAGACCGACCTGTGCTTACAAGTGTCAGTGGCTATGCCTGGAAACTGTGCTTTCAACGATGTTTGGCTTGAAAAAGAATATAAGGACGGGCTGCAGAAAGATGCTACCAACAAGTGAAAGGCATTGTGCAGTGTATGCAAGAGGTCAATTAGTGAAAGGCATTGTGCAGTGTATGCAAGAGGTCCATTAGTGAAAGGCATTGTGCAGTGTATGCAAGAGGTCCATTAGTGAAAGGCATTGTGCAGTGTATGCAAGAGGTCCATTAGTGAAAGGCATTGTGCAGTGTATGCAAGAGGTCCATTAGTGAAAGGCATTGTGCAGTGTATGCAAGAGGTCCATTTTCGTCGGCTCCATGGGTGAAGGAGCGTTTCAAGAGCCACAGCGAAGGTAAGCATTGCATCATTTTATTTTTTTTCCCTCCCTTGCAGACACATGGACTTAGCCGTTCAAACAACAAACTGAATAAAACATTTCAAAAAGAAACCCCAACGACCTGAAAATGGTATTTTTTGGGGGGTCACTGCTGCCATGAATGACCCCCTATAAAAAACCAAGCTGCAGTTCTTACCTGCATTTCCTGGGAGGTACAAACTTTTCCTGAAGCGGTATCAGACAGATCGGCCGATGATGCCGTTCTTTGCCTCCGGCCTTGCCTGCCTGAGGAAAGACTTGTGGCCAGGTTTTTCAAGCCTAAAGTACTTGCTGGATGTAAGACTGTGCTCTCCCTAAACAAGCATGGGGTTGTGGACAAGACAATCAGCTGGACACCCCAAAGTCGATGTCGGCTTTGCTGCTTCCCCACACTCTTCGAGCGAAAACCGGTGCTTCAGAAAATGAAAATTTACCTGCCGTTACCATAATGAGATGTAACATGATTTGGAAAACCGGTGCTGGGGTTGGGAAAGGGTTGGGAATTTTTTTTTCTCCATGTCTGTATGAACCCTGCAAGAGACTGAAGAGGCTGGACTGGCATCAAAGAATATGCAAAATAGGAAGAGCCAAGTAGAAATAATCATGGGGGTTTGGAACAGATTTGTGTTTTTAAGGTGTTTCTGGAAACACGAAATTGGTGATCTTGTTGAGAGAGCATCAGGTTAAAGCCTTAAAACTGGTGATCTTTCCAAATTACGAAGCGAAGTTGTGATAATTTGCATACGCGTTATTACAGGTCCGAAGAATTCATTAACAATTGACTAACGATTTCTCTAAAAAGCCAGATAGCAAAATGCAGAACGGCAGTGATTTGCATGTTCTTCATTCAGACTCTATAACAAGCACGCGCGCGCGCACGCACGCGCACACACACACACACACACACACACACACACACACACACACACACACACGCACACACGCACGCACGCACGCACGCACAAACACACACGAACGCACGCACGCACACATATACACACGCACACGCACATACACACATGCACACACATACATACACAACCATACTCAAACACACACACACACACACGCACACACACACACACACGCACACACACGCACGCACGCACGCACGCACGCACGCACGCACGCACGCACGCACACACACACACACACACACACACACACACACACACTGGTAATCTAATAGTCTGCAGAAATCTTATTTCCATTGAAAAAGAACTAAAAGCTCGATGAAATATTCGAGAATATTCTCTAGCACATGGAAGGGGGAGGGCGAAGAAGTGGTGAGTGATGGTGATGGCTGTGAAAGGGGTGATAAAACGATTTGTGAAGAGAGAGAGAGAGAGAGAGAGAGAGAGATGGAAGAAAAGGGAGATTGACATGGATGGGGATAGGAGGAGTGCCTTGCATCGGCGATGGGTTAGCCCATAATTATAGAACCTGCTCTGCATGAAACTGGCTTGTCTTTCTGGAGCTGAAACCCGACTCAGAACTCGGTGACCTCTGTGTGTGGTTTTCTGTTGCACGTGCGTGTTTGATGAATGGTGCATGTGCAACCGAAACCCTCTAACAGCGGCACTGTCTGCATTCATCATCTTCATTTCCTTTTCCGGTTTTCCCTTCCTGTTGTCCCCGTTCTGCACGTGACGTCAGTGTCATAGCAACGTTGAAGATTTTTAAAAAAAAAAAGAAGAAGAATATTTTGCTTGATGCCGAATGATGCTAATGTCTTGCTTCAACATGAGGTGATGATGTGAGATCTTGGTGTAAAATTTGCGTGATAATAAGGTGAGGATTTCGGTGCTTAAATGGTTGACGACATCTGGTTTTGAGATCAGATTTGCTTGATGATTAGGTGGTGATATCAGTGCTTAATTGGTTGACGACGTCTGTTTTTGATATGAGGTTGCTTGATGATTGGGTGATAAGTTGTCCGATTTTGATACAAGGTTACTTGATATTTGGGTGATAATGTCAAATCTTCATTTGGTGTTGACGTCAGATCTTGTCACAAGAATTGCTTGATGATTGGTTGATTATGTCAGAGCTTAATTCGGTGATGATGTCAGATCTTAATTGAGTGATGACGTTAGGTCTTAGTAATTTTAGGTTTTCTTGATGATTTGGTAAGATCTTAGTATAAGGATTGCTCGATCATTGATTGCTGATGTCGGATCTTTGTGCAAGATATGCTGGATCCACTCGTTAGGTGATCATTTCAGATCTGGTGGTTTAAGGTTTGCTGGATGAGTAGGTAATTAATAAATTGATGATGATCAGTCTTGATGTAAGGTATACTTGATCCTTTTGTGGTGATTATTTTAGATATCGGTTTATGGTGTAAGGTATGGTTGATCATTGGGTGATGTCAGATCTTTGTTTCATTTATCTCAGGGTGATGATGTAAGATCTTTCAGTGTCAAGATTGTTTGATCAAAGAGTGGTAATGTTAGATCTCGGCTTAACATTTGCTTGATCACTGGGTGATTAAATCAGATCTTTTATTGTTTGCTGTTCTTGACCACATGGTAATGATAATTTTTAGTGTAAGATTTTCTCGACTATTGGGTGATGATGTTAGATGCAAGGTTTGCTTGATCTCTTTGTGTTGATGACAGATTTTTTGGTGTAAGGTTTGGTTGCACTTGTGTCAGTTCTTTTATTGTTCATACACAATTTCATGTTTGACGTTATTTCTGACTCTGTCTTTCACTCGGAGCACAAACACTTTTAATTGCATGAGCGTAAAGTTGATTACACTTGAGCCATTCTTTGGTATTTTTAACAGTTCAGTAGATAAAGAAAATTTCTTCCGATGATTAGCACCAGAAAATTCCTCGTTTCACCAGTTGTAAGAGAGAGGTTAGCGGTAAATGTTAAAATAAAAACTACTCTTACCATTGTGTTAATGTAACAGAGAACACACTGTGAGTCCATCCCTAGGGAACCACTTCTCCCAGCTCTAATCACCACATCGTCTTTCTGTCGTTTGAAAATAACAGAGGAAGCAAAAGCGACTGTTGTTTCAGTGGTTTTCTGTTGCACATGCTGTGTATTCTGATGTGCGTGCGCAACTGAAACCCTCAGAAAGCAGCAGTTTGAAAGCATCGTAAATCGAAGCATTTATCCGTTCAGTTCTGAAATAGTTTGAATAGTGTTACGGTTGCTGTGTATGAGAATTTTAAAGGAATAGCAAAATGCGCAATGGAAATAGTTCTTCTCGAATACCACATTTCGAGATAATCTTTTCACATTAAGGACAACGGTGCCATCCCAGTCATCATTGCACGTGCATGTTTCAGATTTGTTCTGGGGGTCCAGCTTGATACACGCAGGAACGCTATAAGACAGGAAGAAGACCTGAAGACACAAACTCCATCAACGTTGTAGAAACCTTATTTCTTTGCTTAAGTTCAAACAAACATGCCGCCATAGAAAGTAACAGTGCATAAGAAAATAAGATACAAATGATACACTAACAGCAATGGCAGTCAACAGAAAACAGAACAATCCACAAGATCTCTGCTATAACAACATGGCAAGCAGTTAACAAGCATGGCACTGCACAGAACAAACGTCAAGAATGTGCCCCAATATCGTTGCAATCAAGTAATAATCATAGGACTCCACGTAATAGTCAACAAAAAATGGCCTAAACAACAAGGCGACTAAGTCATAATCACGGCATTCACGGAACAATCCTCAAGAATGTGTCAGAGCAACCTGGCGACCAAGTAATGATCATTGCATTTCACGGAGTAATCCACAATGATGGGACATATAAACACGGTGGCTAGTCGTATTCATGAAAGCCGATTTATAACCAATATATTGCATGGTTCAGAACAATCTACAAGATCTGTGAAGCAACAACATGACGGCCACTTGTAATCATCCTGTTCCACGAAACCATCCACTGGACCTGTGCCAAAATATAACGGCGACCAGTTTTAATCATCGTATTTCATGAAACAATCCACCAGATCAGCGCAACAACTCTATGGCAGCCAAAGGCAATCATGGCATTCCATGGGGCAATCCACCAGATCTATGCCTCAACAGCATGGTGGCCAGTTGCAATGATTGCACGCCATGGAAGAGTAATAGCTACATTCCTTGGAATAGTACACCAGATCTGTGCCAAAACAAAATGGCGGATAGTTGTAATCCTCGCATTCCAGGAACAACCCACCAGATCTATGCCATAACAACGTGTGGGGGCCAGTTCCAATAATCATATTCCACGGAGCAATCCACCAGACCTATGCCACAACATGGCGTCCAGTTGTAATCACCATAGTCCACGGAACATTCCACCAGACCTTGCCACAACAACATGCCGGCCACTTGTAATCATCCAACTGCACGAAACAATCCATCGTGTCGTACCATGACAAGATGGTGGCCAGTTGTAATCATCACATTTCTCGGAGCAGTCTACAATACCTGTGCCACATCAACATGGCAGTTGGCTGTAATCAGTGTAATTCCACGGACAATTCACCAAATCTGTGTCACAACAACATGGCGGCCAGTTGTGATCATATTCTACAAGACAATTCACCAAATCTGTGCCACAACAACATGGCGGCCAGTTGTGATCATATTCTACAAGACAATTCACCAAGTCTGTGCCACAACAACATGGCGGCCAGTTGTGATCATATTCTACATGACAATTCACCAGATCTGTGCCACAACAACATAGTCGGCGGTTGTAATCATAACATTCTTCAGCACAATTCATCAGATCTGTGTCACAACAACATGGCGAACCAGATGTAATCATATTCTACAGGACAATTCACCAGATCTGTGCCACAACAACATGGCGGCCAATTGTAATCATATTCTACAGAGCAGTCCACCAAATCTGTGTTACAACAACATGGCGGACCAGTTGTTACCATCGTATTCCACGGGACCATCACACGATCTCCAACTACACCATGGCGACCAGTTTGTCAAGGCAGAGGGCGTTGCGTTCAGTGGTTTTCTGTTGCACATGCTGGGACATAAATTGGCATGAGCAACTGAAACCCTCGGATTGCGATGCTGTCAGTTAGCAGCACCATCATCATCATGTCTTGCCGAGGGATATCAGAGAATGACAACACGACGTTTGAAGTCGGTTATGAACCGAAATTCGTTGTTGAAGGAGTGCATATCACATAATGAAACGAAACAAACGCTAACTAAACTCAAATCGAAAAAAAGAACAACTTGTATAACATCTTCAAAAATATCCTACTCGGTCACAACAGGGAGAATTGTCAATGGCTGAAAAACACAGCAAGGTTATAGGCCAACAGAGTAAGTTTGCTTCTTATAGCTATGATCAAACTATATTTGCTGATCGTAAGAATATTTTGCTTGAACTGACTTTACTCCGAGGTCGCGCAAGATAGTGTCACACAATAAAGCGTCACTTGAAACAAATAATGTTGTTTAACCTTTATGCGTGTGCGCTTGCGCGTGCGCGCACACACACACACACACACACACACACACACACACACACACACACACACACACACACACACACACACACACACACAGAGGAACGCACGCACCCCCCCCCCCCCCCTACACACACACACACACACACACACACACACACACACACACACACACACACACACACACACACACACACATGCACACACATGGAGTTTAAATTAAAAAAGATGTATTCCTTAACCTCATGTTGAAGAATGGATGATAACAACTTTTTGATCAAATGTTAATTGAAAACAACTGTTGGAGAAATGCTCCACAAAATAAAATAACAAAAAGAGGACAACTCGGCAGATGTACGTATTTAGATAGTTCTACCAGATTTGATAAACCTGCCTAATTTTGGCAGTACAGACTTGTTGGCACTCACAAGATTACATAACAAAAACTTCGACATTACAGAAAGAATTCTTAGGGGTGAACATTTTCTTTTTTTCAATTTCAGTATCCTTGCGTGCATGTGGATGAGCCTGAATTCAGCCAAGTTGATGTAGATTCAGGCAGACCACTGCCTGAAGAAAATGTTCTGTAAATTGAAATCATGCTTTGATATCTACACTTTTCTTTCTTTTGAAATGTTCTGCTACTCATTCCTTTTCAGACAATCGTTCAAATCACACAAGCACCCTTGAATGTATTTTGGACATTCAAAAATAAAATGAAACTCATCCTCTAGAGCATCCGTATGACAAGACTTGCATATACCCTTGAAATTGTTCTGTGTCTGCCCAGTTTAAATCAAAATTTAAATAATGACAACAATGCTTGAAACGGACTAACGCCAGTACATAGATATCTGGTGACTTACACATTTTTCAATTCCAAAACATGTTTCACAGTTTCCGTCGAATAAACATTTCTTGTTTTAATGGGTACCGCGACATTCAGATTCTTTGTTGTTGTTGGAGTGAGCCAGTAATACTTTCACAAATAGAGAGTTCAAATTTTAAGTATACCGTATACAGCGGAAACCGTATACAAAATTTTGTATATGACAGTTCTACGGCGAGAAATAGATAGCTTTTAAAGTGTAAATCGTACAAAATCTTACGTGCAAAAATGAATGGACTATTTCACCGACATTGCATCAGTTAATAAATCACACCAAACCCCAATTACACTTGAGCTGACTAAAACAGAAAACGTATAAACCCTAGCATTGCCATGTACCATATGGATCAAAGTACTCTTATGCAGTCGAAACAAATATTTCATGTAACCTGCAAGTGTTCGAGAGCATGCACATTTTCATTCCCCCATATCTCACAACCATAAAGCAAAACAGGAACCACGCATATCTTGTGAGAGGAAGATCTTGGTTTCGAGTTGTCTGTCATATCGAAAACGTAGCTTTTTGAGGTCTGTCCCGATTGAACGTTTTGTTTTTAAAGAAAAATTACCTGTCTTGCAAAGGTCGGTAGCAAGATATCTGAACGTATCTACAACTTCTGACTGCTTGGTGCGATGAGAGATGTACCATGAATTTTTACATTCAGGGAACACCATGGGTATAGTTAGTAGAAAATAAGGTTCCATTGATTACATAGTGTTGAAGGTCGTCCAGTGCTTTTTGCAAGCCTTGTCTGCAGCCTGAAATCAAAGTAGTGTCATCTGCGTACAGCAAAATGAGCAAATCAACACTAAAATCAAATCAAGCAAACGTGATGAAGCGAACTCGATGTCGCATTCAAAGGTATAAATATTATCTGCAATGTACCGTTCCAAACCATTCAAAGACAAATAACACAGCTGAAAGATTTTTGCCTTGTCTCACACCCCTGTAACTGCCGGAAAAACTGATAACTGCCCATTAACAAAAAGACAGGAGTTTATTTAACAATTCAAACTTTTGACAGCGCTAAGAATTTTCCTGAAGCCCCATTCGTTTGATTTATTTAACCCACAGTCGTTCTCTCCAAATCAAATCAAAGCTTCGTTTTCGTCGATAACATCATACTAGCATTAAAAAAAATCGGATATATCAAGTACTGATTTAAGAACAAATGCACACAATGAACACACACAC
>CM031597.1:47013233-47023233 GCA_018398815.1 Conus ventricosus | reverse complement strand
AATCACTATTTTCACGTTGAGAAACAATTCATCATCTCTATACGAAACGCTAGTTATAACTTAAAAATAACAATTTTTCCATGGAAACAACTTTCTACTGGTTTTGAAGCTATTAAAGCATCAGATGATGAGTCAAAAGGTCGAAAATGACCTTCTGTCCCTAATGAACCATAAGCAGTGAAAACAGGTTACTGCGGCAGTTTGTTTGCTGTGTAACGTACCGAAATCATCCCGTTTCTTAAATTATTCCACGGCGGTTGAGAGAGGGAACATGCCCAAACTCACCCCATCCCTCCTCCCGCCTTCTCTTTTCAGGGAGTAAATCCAGATCAACCTCCCCGTTTGTTCCAAATTACCTCTCTTCTTAATTTTTTTCCGTGTGTCGCAAACGACAGAGCATATGAATCCAAGCTCAGGGGACCTGCATTTGAGGAAAGAGGAATGATTCTGGACTGAGCCAGAACTGCTCCCTCATCAGCATCGTGTGCAGAAACCACTGCGTGGCGAGTGATTTGGGGCATGATACAGAATTAAACAAGATGCAAAGCATATAAACGTACTCCCAGTAGTGACAGACATGGGAGACAATTTCCAGTTAGTGGAAGAAAAAAACAACAACTCGACAGTGTGGTGATATGATTATTTCCCTTACCGGACTTGATTTTTGAAAATTATCATTTATAGCCGTTAGTAACAGCTATTCTGGTAAAATAAAACATCAGGTACATCCGTGACCCATAATGAACATACCTACAAATTTTCAGGAAGATCGGCCCAGAAATTTTGTCTGGAGCGAGCGGAACACACTTTGACCACGGACGGACAGACAGACAGACAGACACACAGGCAGCATTTCTTCGTTCCCATTGTAAGTACTCCCTGTTCTGTAGGAACTTGGAGTACAAAAATGGAGTGATGTAGGCACGTGCTACTTGCCATCTCTCTGTCGCTTCAGGCAGGTGAGGTCTGGCGCGTGCCTGCAATCACAGAGCTACCAACTCTCCAAAATTCTTTTTCTGGAGCTTCTCTATTATGGAAATCATTCCCGAAATCCTGACTTTCATATGGATATCCATATTCAAAAGTTTTGTTTGAAAGTGTGGGGTTTAGGGGCCATTCTTTGAACAAGTCTGATAAAAGTATTGCAGCTGATGTTTTGAGAAATCAGCATAACTTTTAAAAAATTTTATGTTGGACCTACGGTTTTGAGGAAATATCTATTCTGAAGATCTTTTGTGTTCACTTGAAAGAAATTGGTCTATTGCAAAGCAAATCAAGTTTTAAAGGAATTATTTAACATGTTTCAAATGAAGTGTGTGTTGCTATACCCCTCTTCTTCGTTTTTTTTTTTTTTTAAATTTCGACATAGTGACAGTCTGATATGGTACCCTGGCTCGGCTGTAAACAACATGAGTCTTAATCGCAGCGTCACTGCGCACGCCGCAATCCACACTTTACAGCTACCTGAGCTGACTTGTGGGGAGGGGGTGGGGTGGGGTGGGGTGGGGTGGGTTGTCTTTAACTCACTCCAATTACCTTACTATATTTTTCAGTTACTTTTGTTTTTCGCTCAGCGCTGACATGCACGACAGAGCCCAAGGTGACTGACCTTTTTTTTTCTTCTTCTTCTTTTCCTTTCGTTTTTGTTAGGCTGTCACCATCAGGACATTTAATGCTCGTTTCATGCTGTTAGTGTTCATGTCAAGATGAACAGGCAAGTCATCTCCGGTCTGCATAGTTCAGTTAGGACTGAGCTGCGACAAAATCAACACATATTCTTCTGAGTCAGAATTTTTTTTTCTCAGTATGATCGAAAAGAGAATGGTGTGACAACGATTCCAGAATGGAATCTGATAATACTTCTAGCATCACGATCCTGTTCAAATGTTTCCGTTTAAATGTTTTTGTAGCCCAGCTGACCACACGATCGATCCCTTACAGGACTGTCAGCACAGAGAGAGTAATTCTAGACCGTGTCTGAAATTTGCCTGGCTGGACAATAAAGCCACACACGCAACAGGTCAGTACACTACTCTATATGATGTTCATTCAGAGGGACGCGTAGAGGCTGCACTGAGACCAGCAAACATTATTACTTCAGTGTGACTCTCTACTGGGAACGAATGACATGGATTTTCTCACTGATAAATGTGCTGTTATCACCATGATGATGATGATGAAGATGATGATGATGATGATGATGATGATGATGATGATGATGATGATGATCATCATCATCATCATCATTGCTATCGTTGTTGTTGTTGATGTTGCAGTTGTAGATTAAGGGCAATTGTTTAAAGGAAAGTTTCCTCGTTTGTTCTTTTGCCTGCATGTGGGCTCGATGAATGAGTACCACAAGCAGTCTCATCTCGCAGTTATACGTATGTAACTGAATCATCCTGGAAGTAAAAGTTCCGTTCTCTACTAATTATTCATTCTTGCTTTTATCGTTATTTCCCATTCTGTCTTGCCGTTGGCATTACAACTTGTGAAACTTGACTAAGCTTTGCTAAAGGTCAGAGTGAAAAAAAAAAGAAACGAAAAGGAAGAGTTGTGTAAAATGAAGTAAAACATACATAAATGTTCTATACTTCTTGAAAAGAAAAATGAAGAGACGAGAAGATTACCTTACTTGATGGACTGAGCTTGAATTTACACATCAGGAGACTAAGAATGGATTTTAAATTGCCTTACTGTGCATCCCGTTTCCGATCTCCACAACACCTCCCTTTTCTATTCCTACAAGACACGTTCCCAGCACTCTAAATCTCCTTCCAGACTTGTAGCTGCACGTGAGCCATGTCTGGCACAAAGAAGCAAGCCCCATCTGGCCTGGCGCCCATCCTGTCAAGGTCTCCTCTGCCATTGTCTGTGGCCTCTTCTCTCTGCCTCGCGTTTGGCACTAAAGTTTTCCCGGGGAGATCAGCCCTGTATAGTATTCCCCTGCCCTCCCCCTTCCCCTTCGTTCACCTCTCTACTCCACGCTTCCCCCATCCCTACCCCTCTCTCTTTAACCGGAGTTTATCTTAAGGTTAATGCCAACACACACGACAAAGGCAATGGTGATTGACTTTGGTGTTGTCACAATCATATGATGATGTTCGCGACGCCTTCTCTTTATCTGGCAGCTAAAATCATATCTTCCATCAGTCGTAAATCATAAAATGTCTGCTAAGCTTATCACTCATGGCTTTGTACCAGAAGGCGAAGAAGGTCATTCTCCTCCTGTAGGCGGAATTTTGCTTTGGTCTTTGTGTTAAGTTATATGTTATATGTTAAGTCTTATTAAGACTTTTTATTATAATAACAGGGATGAGAATAATAAAGATAGTGATGATTCTTATAGTAATATCTCTCTCAGAGAGAGAGAGAGAGAGAGAGAGAGAGAGAGAGAGAGAGGAGAGAGAGACAGACAGACAGACAGACAGACAGACTGGCAGACAGACAGACTGGCAGAGACAGGTATGTCACAAATATCATTTCTGTTCGAGGGGACTGCAAATAAGATACATAAATCATTGCAAATGATTAAAAAAGCAAAACAACAACAACAGCAGCAGTTGCTGCTGCAGCAGCAGCAGCAGCAACAAAAACAACAACAACACAAACAAAGGCACAACAAGTAAACAAAACAAACAAACAGACAAAAAAGGGCGAAACAGTCTGGATGAGTAGATCTATGGTATGAGAAGACAAACTGTTTTGTGAAAAAAAAATTGCTGGCTGGTCACACACCAATTTCATGCACGTTTCCGTAACATCACCCCTCTGAGTGATGATCCGTAGGCCGAAATGGGCGATTCTCCTGAGAGTCTCCGCCTCAGACCCTGTGTCTTCCTAGGTACAGAGCCTGGTGCCGTCCCTGCCTGGCGGGATCTCCTCAAGGCAAGCATCATCTCAGATGACTTCATCCTCAAGAGTCATATTGTCTGTTGCTGTGTTTCACATGGTTTGTTAGAGTGTAGCGTATAGCTCAGTAACTCCGTCTTCAGTGTGCCCAGCGTGTCTACCTCACCCTTACCTCCTGGCCCAATGACGTGGTCTGAGAGCACAGAGAGGTCTGAAATTAGAGTTGACCTTCTCCAAGACGAACTGCCTTTCCAGAGCGTCGAGTCTCATTTGCGTAACGTCAATTCCCATCCTTTCAAAGAATAGTGATTGATGGTTCCAAACAGGGAGAAGGAGTTACTACTGTAGCTTGTTGCTGAATTGCATCTTCTGAAAATATTTTCAGAATGTATTCCCTGGGACAGTTCTGTTTACATTGCTGAGCTCGCAGCGTTTTCCCTTGCATTCAAAATGGTATCTAATTCTCAACATAAAGACCCTCTTTTCATTCTCGCAGACTTTCTTTCTGCTTACCAGGTTATGACTGACCGTAATTTCAAACACCCTGAAATCGTTAAGTTTTTCGAACTGTACACCTCTCTGAAATCTGACGGTTGCAATATTGCTTTTTGGAATCCCGGTTAGGCGAAGAGATGGCTGATCAACGTGCTAGGAATCCCACAATTAAATACTTGTGAACATTCTCTTCTCCTCAAAATCTAAAGTTCAGACATATTTCAAAGATAACTGTCAAGAGGATTGGAATACGCGTTCGATAACAAACTTTTTTCTTTTCCTCAGATCCCACCAAACTTTACAAAGTTATTACCATCTGCTACTAAAGACTCCTAAGAAGAAACAGTTTTGCTTGAATGACACAGGAACCACTCTTTTTGCACACACCCTTTGCACACATTCCCTTTAAAAAGTGAGGCTTACGGTACATTCCTTTTGATATACTATATGTTGTAAATCATGATTTATAGTGTTTTGGGATTTACATGATGTCAGACATAAATGTTTTACAGCAGACTCTATGAAAACCCTTCCTCTGGGTGTATTTTTGTTTATTCCTAAAAGAGATAAATAACTGTCATCTGACGTAAGATTTATTTTTTTAATAAAAAAAAAGATTTAGCGCAAAGTTGGCGTATTTTGAAAACGTGGTTCCCTGAGTTAAAAAAAAAAAAAAGTACTGTACTTGGCTTTGACGTGGCCACAACATTGATAAGGCCACTCGTGGTCGGTGTACTTGGCTTTGACGTGGCCACAACATTGATAAGGCCACTCGTGGTAAGGCCACTCGTGGTAAGGCCACTCGTGGTAAGGCCACTCGTGGTAAGGCCACTCGTGGTCGGCTGGACTGAAAACATCATGAACTAAACCCACCCTAATCTCTTCCTCTGTCATCAGAGACAGCCATCCCAGGTTAAGTGCCCACGTCACAAATGCAGGCCAGGAGCTGGACTCATTTGTCAGAGGCTGTTTGAAACGCACGCCATGGGATCATGGTAGAGGTAGGTAGAAACTTGTCCCCGATACTACCACCACCAGCTGTGACAACCTTGAGCACCATCACGCCGAAGGCTCGGAATACCTGGATAAGCGATCAGTCTGAAATTCGCATCGAGGAAACACAGCCTCTAAGATGTTTATCACAATCTATGAGGCTACAGTCAACCATTCTATGAGAGTTTTCGCCCCTGTCGGTACCTGATTACTAAGGTCAAAGCTAATCCTTCCCAGACAGTTCCAGAAGCGACACAGGCTTTGCCACAGACGGCTGGGAAGTCTGTTGTGAATCACTTCTCACGTTTCCGATATGTCCCCTGCAGACAGGCGGACTTGAGAGACATTGACCTGTGTCTTTGTGTGGGCATGTGTGTGTGTGTTGGACCCTGGCAGGCAGTGTGAGAAGGACTACTTGCCTTTCTTCACCTACACCGTTCCTGTCCTGATCCCTGTTCTCTACCCTATCCCCCCCCCCCCCTGTCCACCCATCCATGTCTGCCTTTGTATCTGTCTTAGGTACCCCTGGTGCCGGAGTTCAAACTCTTCAAGCAAGTATAACATAGGAGACGGAGCCGTTCAAGGTCAGATGGAAGATCTGGTTTTTTTATGGTTCAAGTAAATCAATCAAGACGGTGATGATAATAATATTGCATACTGCTGACACTTTACAGCCACTGATGATGAATACAATGCGCACATACACTCCCCTTCCCTACAACGCGCACATACAACCTCCTCCCCAACAACGCGCGCATACACCCCCCCTCCCCGTTCGTGCACACTCACACACGCAAACACGTGCGTGCTCATGCACGCAAGCAAGCACGCATGCACGCGCGCACGTACAAACAACACACACGTATACACACATATATATACACACGCACGCGCGCGCGTGCGAACACACACACACACACACACACACACACACACACACACACACACACACACACACACATGCACACATATGCACAAACGCACGCGCACACACACAAACACGCACGCACGCACGCACACACACACACACACACACGCACACACACACACACACACACACACACACACACACACACACACACACACACACACACACACACACACATACATAGACACGCACGCACACACACACATACACACAACGCGCGCACGCACGCACTTGCACGCACGCACACACACACACACACACACACGCACGCACGCACGCACGCACGCACGCACGCACGCACGCACGCACACGCACACGCACTTTTTACTTCACCTACTCTATCCGTATTCTACATCTAGCACAGAACGTTTTCTCCAATGAAACACCTACAGGTGAATTTGGATGATTCTCTTTACCACTGACAGGTTAGTTTACCAAGTGTTGTGAATCTCGTAACCACGCGAGTGTTAAATCACATGGCCACACATGTATAGAATTCGTTGAATTACAGAGCCGCACATGTAAAGAATTTGTTGATTGACGTAGCCTAGCTAAACATGTATAGAATTGTTGAATCACGTAGCCATTCGTGTATAGAATTCATTGAATCACAGATCCACAGATGCATACAATTCATTGAAGTACGTAACTACACATGTATAGAATTTGTTGAATCTCTTTGCTACACATTCATAGAATTCCTTGAATCGCGTATCCACACAGCATTCAGGGAATTACAAAAGAAATCAGAGATTGCGGTAAATAAAACAGAGTCCAGCAATATATTTCAATACTTATAAATTAAGTAGACGGAGACACAAAAATAAAGTTAAAAGGAAGTAAAGGAGATGAATGCTGTCTTTAAGGGTTGGAGGTGAAAACGAGCGTCTGTTCCAGTTATTTGACCACCATTCACCATAAACAGTAATGTCTTGTGATTGGTGGGAAGAGCCCGGCATTTCTAACCCCATACTGTGCAACATTTGTGTTTGAAGGAAAAGCAGTTGGATGACACGCAATTTTTGAGCATGTCCTTAAACAGTATATAAACTGATATGGAAATTGATGCGTCCAGAATGCACTTTGGTAATGTACAGATCACAGCAATCTCTAAATCGACGGACGGGCCGAGTCCAATGAGTCACAAAGCCCTAAGAACGCAAGGAAAGAAAGGCAGCTCCTTTACCATTATTTTCTTCTCGGTCGCAACGACATCAACAACAACAACAATGACAACGGCAAAAACAAAAAGAAGAGAGAAAGAGAGAGAGAGAGAGAGAGAGAGAGAGAGAGAGAGAGAGAGAGAGAGAGATGGGAGAGAGGGACAGAGAGAGAGAGAGAGAGAGAGAGAGAGAGAGAGAGAGAGAGAGAGACATGGGAGAGAGAGAGAGAGAGAGAGAGACAGAGAGAGAGAGAGAGAGAGAGAGAGAGAGAGAGAGAGAGAGAGAGAGAGAGAGAGAGAGCTAGAGACAGAGACAGAGACAGAAATCGTCCTACCAGGGACAAAGACATAACAAAGCGCCCGGACAAGTATGGCGTGTCAGAATCCCAGTAAGCCGGCTAACACCCTTCCAGACGTCGTTCTCTTGTCTGCAAATTCCGTTCCAGCCCTGCAGACAACGTCAGGAAGAGGCCCTCTCGGCTGATGTGTAGGATTACAGGCAAAAGAAGTTGTACAATATATTCGCCGGGAGGGGGTCGAGGGGGACATTAATGTTCGAAGTCACACAATTGTGTCCTGAGGTTAAAAGGGTGGCTTCTCGAATACCCCTGTTGCATGTCTAATCATGATCCGTTTGTCTGGGTGTGGATGTAAGATCAATTTCAGCATACAGCCCCTTTTTGCTTCCACCTCTTCCCTGGAGAATTCTTCCTGTATACCGCTGTTATCTTCACCACAGGTTAAGCCGATCGGCTTACATCTTCCGTTCAACTATGTGTTTATAATCCAGCATTAGACTTTTTCATTATCATCTTTCTGGCAATTTGTATTATTTTTATTTTTCGTTTCTTGTCCTGTATTAGGTGAAAAGATAGCCCTGTTGCCTGACACACTTACTTAGGAAGTAAGAGAATCTAAGGTCCGAGGTTCAAATTTCACAGCGGGAGGGGTGGCTGGTTCAAGTCCCTTCTCCCACCTTACCACCTACTGGGAAGGTAGTGCCCCTCCCCCTCCCCTCCCCCTTCTCTCCGTGTCATTTGTACTAAACCTACAAGTGGTTTTTGGTGCTAGTGTTCTGGATGATATGATTGACACAGGTTCAACGTGAGTCATGTGCTTATCTATGTGAAAGAGCCCACGGCAAGACTGGAGGTGTCCCCGGCAAACTATTGCTGAAAAAAAGCTACTTCAATGGGGGAAAAAACGACGACGCCTTAGGATGCCCTGCGCTCCTATCCCAGTACCATCGGACTATATACAGTACAGTTTTGGGGGTGTTCTTTGTTCATTGTTATGCACACACACACGAGAGAGAGAGAGAGAGAGAGAGAGAGAGAGAGAGAGAGAGAGAGCGAGAGCGAGAGCGAGCGAGCCGCAGCATCCGTTTCAAGCACGCACTGCGTGCGCGTGCACTTTCACAGACAGACAGACAGACAGACACACACACACACACACACACACACACACACACACACACACACACACACACACACACACACACACACACATATGCGCTCGTGCACACACACACACACACACACACACACACACACACACACACACACACACACACACACACACACACACATACATCAGCGCACATATACACGCAGAAACATATGCACACAGACACAGACTCTCTCGGTCTCTCTCTGTATCTGTCTCTGTCTCTCTCTGTTTCTCTCTGTCTCTGTCTCTCTCTCCCCTCTCTCTCTCCCTCTCTCTCTCCTCCCCCCCCCCCTCTCTCTCTCCCTCTCCCCCCCCCCCCCCCCTCTCCTCTCTCTCTCTCTCTCTCTCTCTCTCTCTCCTCAGCGCACGTGCTAAATGATATACAGCAGGAAGAGATGGCAGTGGAGCCGAATACAGTTTCAGTCCAGCTGTTTTGTTTCCTACCAATGACGTCGTTACTCGTGGTGATATCGGCCTGCGATACCCCCGCCGATAATGACGCGACTTACTTACTACCCCTCCTAACGGTCAGAAGCACTTGGTGTTAAGCGGTCTCTACCTCAGGACGCCCTTTTTTTTTAATGCTCCCAGTACAGTTCACCACATCCACAAAAAAAACTGTTTGACAGGTTCTTACTTTTACTTCTTCCTCAACTTTTTCATCATCAGCATCGTCGTCGTCGTCGTCGTCGTCCTCGTCGTCGTCGTCGTCGTCGTCGTCGTCGTCGTCGTCGTCGACGTCGTCGTCGTCATCATCATCATCTTCATCTTCATCTTCATCTTCTTCTTCTTCTTCTATTTGCTCTGTCATCATCATCATCATCATCATCATCATCATCATCATCTTCTTCTTCTTCTTCTTCTTCTTCTTCTTCTTCTTCTTCTTCTTCTTCTTCTTCTTCTCTTTGCTCTTTTTTTCTGTTCCTGTTATTGTTCTTCTACTGAAGTCATTCTTCCTTTCTTTTCGGTGCTTGTGCTTCTCTTCTTCTCTTCTCTTCTTCCTCATTTCTTCATCTCATTTTCTTTTCGCTTTTTTCCTTCTTGTTCTTGTTCTTCATTTTCCTGCTCTCCTGTCTACTTCTTTTTCTTATTCTTCTATTCGTTCTTTTTCTTCACATTCT
>CM031597.1:46963233-47005733 GCA_018398815.1 Conus ventricosus | reverse complement strand
ATGTTGTTCAGCTTCTGAAACTTGCTGGGGAATGATAGTTTGCGTCATTCTCCCCCCCCCCCCCCCCCCCCCCCCCCCCCCCCATTATTCTTCATTCAGAATAAGCTCTCAGCTGTTAGCGCGTTGAGGTTCGAATGACTATACTGTGCAGCATCTTCCCTAGGGTCCCAAGATGGTTACTTTAGCATGCTGGACAGAAACGACAAAACTGGATTTCATTTATTAGTCTCGTGTTTGGCTTCTGAAGATCTCAGTAAGATAACAGACTTCTCCTTTCAAATTCAGCCCTGACGAGCCCCTGGCGGTCGGCTAGACAATGAACCACCTGAATCGGGTTGGGAAATAAACAACAAATCTTTAAGAACGTTTTCAACCTGGAAGTGTATTGGTAAATCGTGCTTTTTAAAAAGATACTCTTTAGTAGTCACGGTCCTCTTCGTCGACTTTGATGGTGTACTTGGGGCTCGGGACAGACACTGCACCGAAACGGAGTCAGGTCTGGAAATAATGTTGGCAACATAACAGACAGACCAAGCTCAGCAGGGTAGAAGGGCAAAGCTTTGCAGGGTGAACCTTACTTTGGGCCGGGCAATGGAGGGTAAATCTCGACATGAAGATGGTCGAAACATGACAGGGTAAAGATCAACAGGGAAGACGACAGAATACTAGGGTGAGCATAACAGGCAGAACAAGACTTCGACCACATTTCGAGATACGCTGTGAGCTGCACTGTGGACTCGCGCGTGGTGGGCGACCTTTGACCTTGAGTGGTGGGTGAACACATTTAAGAGTTGTGATGGCGAGCGGTGAGAAGTTGCGCGATGAGAAGGATGACGTCAATTACCGTCGAGGCGGACACACCAAGAGCGATAGCTACGCAGGTGGTATTAGCGATGAACAATGATAAAATATGGGAAACATTACCGTCACTCACCACTAGCGCCACCACCCACAGAGTTATCGCTCCTGGTGTTGCTGCCTCTACAGTAACTCACGTCACCCCTTTCGTAACGCCGCTGTGGGACAGCTACAGTACAGCTTCGAGGTCACAGCTTAAAAAATATTATCAATAGAGTAACATGGGGCAAAGTTCAACAAGGTACAGGGGCGAAGTTTGGCAGTGTAAAGACTGGCCGGGTAAAGGGTGTTAGGTTCAACAGGGTACAGTTTGGGCAGGATAAATGGACAAATCTCAGCAGGATATTGAGCGCTGCTTGGCAGGGTAGGTATCAGCAGGATAAATGGACGAAGGTTGGAAGGGTAAAGGAGAGAAGCTCAGCATGGTAAAGAACAGGAGGGAAAAAGGCGAAGCTCAGCGGTACACATGGATGAAGCTCGCTTGGGATAATATTGACTGGGTGAATGGGCGAAGCTCAAAGGGGTACAGATCGGCAGGGTAATGCCGAGAAGCTCGGCAGGATAAAGACTGAACAGGATAGTGCAGCAACGCTTGACTGGGTAGCGGGGCTAAGCTTGACAGGGTAGAGGAGTAAAGAGAATCACGTGCAATGTCATTGGATATTACTGGTGGATTGTCTTTCGGGTTTAAATATTATGACATTCTTTTTATCATTTCTGCAAATTATTGATGCTAACTCTGCTCTGTTTTAATGAGCTGTGTGTGTATGTTTTTTGTTTCTGTTATGATCAATTTTAAGAGTTGACTTTGATGAGGGGAGACAGCCCTGATATGGACCTTTGCGGTTGGCTGGACTATAAACAAAACAATCTCTCTCTGTGTCTGTCCAGGACGGGGGAAATCGTGATGGTATTGCTTAAGTGCACTAAGTTGATGTATTATTAGTCAGGCTTAACACACCAAGGTTATCTTTGCACTCATACACGCATATGCACACTCATGCGTCCACCAAACATTCACCTCTCTCTGGGAGTGGGATGTCACGCATTCGTTTCTTTCCGAACACGACTGAGAACAAGAAATACAATTTCTATGCTACTTATAATTAATCATGAACAATCAATTACACACAATGAATAAATCAACACATTAAAAGATCAATGCACAAATCAACACATAAAAGATCAATACTTCCTAATCCCGGGTTATAATAAAAATGACTTCTTACCTGGCCAGGTTTTCACACACACAACCACGCTTTCACACCACACCACAGTTCTTGAAAAAAATCTCTTCACGTCTTCTTCAGCACTGCTTGATGGTGATGCCCTTGGTTGACTGGCTCCAGGCTTCAGGACTGGGTCTTCGTGGTCATCTCTGGGATCTCGACGTAGAACTCTTCTTCTTCGTCTTCTTCACCCACCTCTGGGTTCAAATTCAGTTTGTCTGTCTTCACCCACCTCTGGGCTTCAAACTTAGTTTCCTTCTCTTCCAGCTTGTCTTCAACCCTAAGACTTAGCTGTCTCTTCTATCTCCCAGACCACGCTTCTCTCGACCCTTTCTCTGTCCTGCTCACTCCTCTCCTCTCTCTCTCTCTCTCCTGGTGTTGTTCTCTCGACACGTTGTTCTCCCTCAGTTTATATAGGGAGGGAAACAAAGGATTCCCCTTCGCGCCATGCCTTTGTCCACGCTGCTTCTCAAGCCCCTAGTTCACAAGTACCTGAATTCTCCACTCGTGACATTCCACACACATCAGCATTTACACACACCCCTACCTAATTGATTAGCAAACACACTCTTAGCCCCAGATGGACATCGAAAAATTCCCGCCGACTTCGGTGGTCAGTTAACACAGTAATTATCTTAAGGAGGGTTACTACAACCTCCACACGCATTCAGCCAGCCTAACAATAGAACCAACACAGTGACCCACGGCAATACCATCTGAACAAATCCAAGGCCCCCTGCTCTTCACTGACTGTTTACACAAGAACCTCAGCTGACCGAGCATTTAGCACTCACTTGGGGCCCGAGGTCGTAGTGGTTACAACCCTTCCCCTTTCGCCACTGGGCAGGTCCGAACTCTCTCCTAGGTGTTGTTTGTCATCTGACCACTTCGGCCGCGCCGTGTTAATTGGTCAATTACCTATTTGTATACCACGTACAATGTCCCTTTGTCTCCAAGCGTCTAATGCCTTTTGAGAGGTTTCACGCTCCTTGACAGTGTCTGTCTTTGTGTCTTTGTCTCTGTCTGTCTGTCTGTCTGTCTGTCTGTCTTCTCTCTCTCTCTCTCTCTCTCTCTCTCTCTCTCTCTCTCTCTCTCTCTCTTCTCTCTCTCTGTGCCCCCCCCCCTCTCTCTCTCTCTCTCTCTCTCTCTCTCTCTCTCTCTCTCTCTCTCTCTCTCTCTCTCTCACTGCAAAGCAAAACAAAATGATCAGAAATCTCGCCATAGTCTTACAGTTACTTGTATGTTTGTTTCTTCTTCAGTCACTGCAAAGCAAAACGAAACCGCCAGAAACCTTACCGCGTCTTAGTCAGTCGTAGGTTCATCTTTCTTCCTATGTCACGGCATGCAACAACACGCGCTGTTCTTGCTTGAACTCCGAGGTTTGTGGTTTTTGTCTTGGCATGATCACACTGGAAATGGCGGGGATTACATTGAAGTGCCAGGGTGGAACCAGGAAGTGAGGATGAGAGTATTAAGGAGGTGGTGTGAAGCTTGGAAGGGGGCAGAAGGGGGAGGGGGGGGGGGGGGGGGGAGGAGATCCCATATTTAGATGTGTTCTCCAACCTCAAAGCTGTTCCCCTTCCTCTGAGGCCGATTGCATATACTGTAATTGAAACCAATGTCATAAGACAACAAACCCAGATAGAGTGTACGTCGTTGTGAATAGAGAAGTGTCGTGAAGGAATGTTCGGGCGTATTGTGGTGCACGGCTGTGTTCATACAGTCTGGCCATTGTCTCTCTGTTTGACCCTGTCTGTCTGATTGTTCGATCCTTTCGTGTGTCTGTGCAGAATCCCCCACTCTCTCTCTCTCTCTCTCTCTCTCTCTCTCTCTCTCTCTCTCTCTCTCTCTCTCTCTCTCTCTCTCTCTGTCTGTCTGTCTGTCTGTCTGTCTGTCTGTCTGTCTGTCTCTCTGTCTGTCTCTCACTCACTCTCTGTCTGTCTGTCTGTCTGTCTCTCACTCACTCTCTCTTTCTCTCTCTCTCTCTCTCTCTCTCTCTCTCTCTCTCTCCTCTCTCTCTCTCTCTCTCTCTCTCTGATTCCTAGCCATGTTGGTATTCGAGGAAATGAAAATAGCTGGCTGTATCGCCAAGAATGCTTCAAAGTATAGACCGACTTAAAACCCAAAGTACAGACTAATGTGAACAGAAAACTGAAACAGTCAAACCAGACACCAAACTTTTCCAATTCGGTGCCAGCCTCAAACGAACGGGTCCTCCCATTAGTTCCTGGGAACTGCTGGGAAGAGATACTGTTACGCCTGTTACACGCCATCACGTATTCCACACTCGCTCATACCCATTAAAACATGAAGGTGCGCCACACACGCTGTGTGATAAGCCAGTGAGTATCAATCACCTTTTTAACTGCCGGGACTTAGACTCCTCAAAAGAACATCTTCAGAGTTGTTCTTCCAGAGGTCAGTTTTAAAGTTTTGATTCTTAAGACAGCGGTGTATTTCATCCTACATGGTCATACATGATAAGGAATGAATGTTTTCAGCATCTGTGTGGATAAGTATGTGTAGATCTGGATCTGGATCCGTCTTTTAACCAGAATTTGTTTTTTTTTGGACATGATACCTGTGATCATTTATTTACTTTTTTTTTTTTTACACAAAAGGCATTATGTGGCGTGACAGGTAACTTAAAAGTTAAACTGGACGTGTTGATAATTCATATCACTGATACCCATACAATCACACGCACACAATAAAAAGCATTGTCAGGTTCTATTTTCTGACTCCAGCTACCATGCATTAGAAAATCTAAACTGTATCAAGAGAGAGAGAGAGAGAGGGGAGAGAGAGAGAGATCATACATAGGCATATAAAATATATTATATAGAGAACAGGGAAAGGCCGACTCTAAGCCACTTTCACCCTCCACCGAGTTTTTGGGCGAAAGTGGCCTAAAAGCCGCCTTTTCCTGTGGCGGAAGAGAGAGAGAGAGAATCACCGGCAGACAGACAGACAGACAGAGAAGAGAGAGACAGAGAGACAGACAGACAGAGAGGCGGGCAGACACACACACACACACACTCTTTCTCTCTCTCAATTAAATGACATAAAATCCGCACACTTCTTCTGACTAATTTCCACCTACAAACTTTGTACACGGGGCTGAAATCTGATCACTTAATTTACGGCTCGCGGCAGTTTGCACCTAGCCTGTGCTGTTTAAACGAAGCACACTCGGCCGGGTTGCAATGGGTTGCATCAGAAAATGATTGCCACGTCGACACACGAATCGAGGCTGTCGCGTGACACGACTGGGTCGCCATTGTTGCTTGGACTTGCGCTCTGTTGTGACCACTGTGTTTTACTTGTGTTATTTTAAAATGGCTAAAACGTTACTGAAGAACAGGTTTGTTATTCGAGGCCATAAGTTTTACTTTAACTGCATGTTGTGAAACCGGAGAGATTGTTTTTTAGAAAACGAAAAAAGTGAACTAACTGCTTTGGAAATGAACGGCTATCTTAAAGGTTTGTTGGTTAAAGGGAATGAAACAAGATGTAGCTAGTTTTAATACGTGTTTGACTATTGATGGTGATAAGTTTTTTTAACTAAAATCCGCACACTTATTCTGACTAATTTCTAACCTACAAAACTATGTGTAACAGATAGGCTGACACGAGGCCGAAACCTCCGCTTAATTTACGGCTAGCGAGACGCGCTACCTTCGTTCACACAGCGCACGGCAAGCGACCAAAAAATCAATAAAGCGAGAGACTGGGCTTGCCAGGTGAGGGTGGGGGTGAGGGGGGTGTATTCATTTCAGGTTGACAGCGCGCAGGTGTCGTTAGCGAATGTTCTAGACTGTTACGTGTCACTCCCACTTTGTGGCCGCCACGGGTTGTATTGTTTTAGTTTGTATCAGACTTGATTGATTGTTAACTACAGATTCAGTGTTCATGTGGCAGGCTGATCTGTGTATTAAGATGTGTATACTTTTCTACTTTTCTAATTCTAACAGTTCATCTGCCTTCAAGTGTGCCCTTATGCAACTGAATGGCGATTTTTTAATGTTCTGGCAAACAAACTAGATAGGGTTAGGCACGCACGCGCGCACTTATGAGAGAGAGAGAGAGACAGACGACAGACAGACAGAGAGAGTCATGCGCACACACACACACACACACACACACACACACACACACACACACCACACATGGGCACAGACAGACACTCATACACGCGCGCGCGCGCGCCTCACACCTGCCTCACACCTGCCGACAAACTGAGAGGCCAAAAATCAATACTGCTGCCCCGCTCCTCCCCTCACCCCACTCCCTCACGCCGGGCTTGCGCATTGCAATATATTACATCAGCTTTTTCTCTGCCGCCTGAGGGCGCTGTTAAAGCGCTCACATGACCAGTTTCTAACACCGGTTTCATCATTCTTCTACTGACTTCCGGACTTGCAAGGACGCTTTTACTTCGCTGTGTACTGTGCTTGGTGTCTTATTCTAAAAAATGGCTACCCGTTTCACTGAAGAGCAGGCTCTTGCCATTGAACACCACAAGGTTTACCATACTTTCATGTCAGAGTATTTGTTGAAAAAAGAACGAGGTGAAGCATGTTCGTTGCCGCCGAAACGAAAAGAAGTATTGCTTTCCTAGAAGGAACAGAAAAAGAAAAAAAGTGAACCGACTGCTTTGGAAATGGACGACTATCTTAAAGGTTTGTTGGTTAAAGGAAATGAAAACGTTGAAGGCAATATTGCTGAACAAAATATAGCCAATTTCAATATGTGTTTGACTATCGATGAGATGGTTCCTTATTTAATAAATGGCGCTGCATTGTTGAAAGCCGGCCAAAGCAAAACAATCCATCACGCGTTGATTGTTGGGCGTTGGCTTGAGACAGCCCAAGTCATGTTTAAAAAACAAAAAACGCATCAAACATGGCGTTTATTTCTTAAGACGCAGGTGAACATGTCTGATTCGTATGCTAGGAAACTCATTCAACTTTCTGTGTGTTTTTATAACTATCCTAAATTCCACAAGCTAGGAATCAGTATAAATGAACTGTGTAGCAAACGCCAAACCATTATTAACTTATGCAACTGGATGGCGATTTTCGGGGGTTCTGGCAAAACTAGATAGGGTTAGGCAGACCTTAGTACATCTACCAGTATGGAGAGGAGTAGTGTGTGGCCAGCACTATCTTCATATAAATGCTCCAAATATACAATGACGGATGTACTACTACTGGCGATTAGAGCCGCCATAAAAGCTTGGCTACAGCAGTAATTGCTGTAACTCTGCCAAAAGCCAGTTGCAAGCCTGGTTGAGAAAAGAGGAGCACAGCAAACTAGGCCAAACAACCTATGTGATCGCTTGCCGCCAATGACGTCAGCACCTGCAAAGCTCGGTGGCAAACTAGGTCAAACGACCCTATGTGATCGCTTGACTACAAAGCGCGGCCCAGCACCAGCAAAGCTCAGCGGCAAACTAGGCCAAACGACCTATGTGATCACTTGGGGTTGATTGAGGTTGCGCGCGGGACACAGCCTGGTAGTTCCACTTCTTGTTTGTTTGTTGGTGTTTGTGTGTTTTGGCCCTACCCCACGCACGCACGTCCCTCCACCCACCCCTGGACTGTTTATTGTGTGTTTGTTGTTTGTTTGTGTTTGTTGTTTGTTTTGTCCTACCCCACGCATGCACACCCTCCTACCCCACTCCACCCCACCCGCCCCACCCCCCACCCACGCATGCACACACTCAAGTTCCTTCTAAGTTTTTAACTTAAGTTACCCCAAAGTAAGTTCTTACTCAAGTTGTCTTTAAGTCATCCTTAAGTTATCCACAAGTTCTTACTTAAGTTACTTCTAAGTTTTTAATTAAGTCGCCCAGGTTCTTAATAAGTTCTTAAGTAAGTTCTTAATAAGTTCTTGATCAAGTTCTTGATAAGTTCTTGATTAAGTCATCCTTTAAGTACAACCAAGTTCTTATTCAAGTTCTTATAATTATCAAAAAAATACAATCTATGTTTTTATCTTAAATAGTAGATGCCTAAGATAGTACACACACGCTCAAAAAACGCGTCATCGTTGAGGATGTCTTGCTCAGCGTTTTCTGCATAGATCTTAATGAAGGTCTTACATCCGAAGCAACTGCATTGATTACAATTCGGGTCTATGGAAATGTTTTTTTATAGACTCCATGTCTTTATTTATTGACTTTATCATTTTATAATACGCCATGATTTATTTTTATTAAAAAATTTAAAATATTATTCCATTATAAATGGATCAAAATGATGCTTTGTTATTGGCGGTTTTGGCGTGCAGTTGTCTTTTTCTGTATTTAACGGTTCAGGTTGTTTTAACTTCTTTCGTTTCTGTTGCCATTGTGTTATATTTTTATAGCCATAATAACTGCCCCCAGCAGCAGCAAGGGCGCCAAAAATGGCAACAGTTTTAAGTTCAATATTCCATGAAGACTTTGGGGCCCTTGAATCACATGGAGTTTTTATAGCTGGCATTGAATTAACTTGTTCTGGCGTTGGCGGCGTTATGTTTTCATGATGAGTCATATTCTGTAACATTAATTTTTTTTGTCTGTTCCACTCTGCTAATTTTTTTCCTGCTTCAACACGCCCAGGATTTTTAATGGTCCCACCTGGTTCAGTGTTTTCTGCTGATTTTCTGGCTTGGTTACTTTCTCCACCTGATTCAGTGTTTTCTGATTCTGCTGATTTTCCAGCTCGCTCATTTTGAAGGGAAACAAAATCTATATGATTAAAAGTAATTAATCCCATGATCGCTGGCGATAACAATGTTCCAAATCTATAGTATAAATCACACCCTAGAGACTCTAATGACTTTGTTAAAACTGGATCTTGCGTTAAATCATACGTAAGATCTTGTTCAGAATCAATGGGAGCAAATCTACTGACTAGTTTAGTGTACAAACTAAGAACCGTTTGCCCCACACTTTTCACCATTCTAGACCCCAGCTGCGCTTCATACCTGTTATGATACTTTAAAATGTCTTGCGGCGACATCTGTTGAATTTGTTCAATGCAGAATTCAGTTCCGAGGAACTGTTTTGTTTTCCCACATGCTGCCAAAGAATACAGCCTCTCCTTTTTGGGCATAATAGCTTGATCATCAACTTGGTCATTCATAAGTTCAGGAAGGTTTAGGCCGCCTTGTAGCTGTAGTAGATCATCACTGTTCATGTTTTTTAATAATTTAAATATTTTATTTTATAAAAATGAGCACCGAAAAAACTGTTGCTAACCTTGTATACCATTCTGCTGTTATTGGAGGCCTAAGTGTAGGATACTCAATGCTTGGTAAAAGCTTGTTAAGAATTAAACCAGCAGATCTTGGCAAACTAGACTTTGAGGATTCAGCAAGCTAATTGCTATCATTGCAGCTTCGTTTGCCACGAAAGATTTTCTAGTCAAGCAAGGAATAATTCCGGACAATATAAATATGTAAGAAAAAAATACATTTATAAAAATGGCTTCACTCGTAATGATGATAGGCGGCGCTGTGGTTAATGCGCTCGCTTTTAGTGGAAGTAATTACGCATTTAGTAAACTGCGAGATGAAGGCGAGAGAAAAAGACATAACAAGCTGTGGAGCAACTAGCTGCAGCACAAGATCGCTATGAAAAGCAGAGAATTGAGCAGTTAGATTTTATTAATAACACACTGAAAAAACAGGGGCATGCAGCTTACACATTTAAAGATGTTGATCAAGCAATAAAAGAATATTATCTTGTAACAGGCAAACCAATCGAGACATTACCCCACCAAAATTTAGCGACTTTTATCATCCATCAGAAAAACAAAAGATGCAAGAAATCGCGTTTATTGCCTTTGGTATGACCGTCGTGTATTTTGTTGCGCATAATATTGGCTGAATAAAAAATGAACAAAATCTATTATTCGCCAAAAGGATATTGGAAGGGGATCACAGCAATCAAAAAGCTAAGCGAAGCAGCTGGAGTCAGTGAACAAACAGCAAAGAATGGTTATCTAAACAAGCGATTTGGCAAATTTATTTACCTGCGCCTAGGCGAATACAGAGACCACACTTTGTGAACACAATACCGAACGACACCCATCAAATGGACCTTTTATATTTACCCTCTGATAGGATTAGACGAAAAAGATTTAAGTACGCACTCACAGTCATTGACATGGCTTCAAGATACAAAGATGCAGAACCATTAACACAAAAGAGTGCTTCTGCTGTTGCTGTTGCCATACAGCTGATATACCAGCGAGGCCCGCTAACTTACCCTCGCATGATTCAAGTCGATGATGGAAAAGAATTTAAAGGGCAAGTGAATCAATTATTGTTGAAACATAGAGTTACCATTAAAGAGGCATTCCAGGAGTTCACAGATCACAGGCTTTAGTTGAAAACTTTAACAAACAGTTAGCCGAAAGACTTTTTTCCTACCAGTATCACAGAGAGCTGATTGACAATTCTCGCAACACAGAATGGGTTAGAAGACTGCCCTCAGTTTTGCGCGCAATGAATAATGAAGAATTTAAAGGCCTAAAACCAGTACAAGCAATCAAAGAAAAACAATAAATGTTGCTGAAGGAGAGTCTTCATCCAGCAAACTATTACCATTTGGATTGAAAGTAAGGTACCTTTATTTACCGGGGGAAGCAGAAGGGGACACTCGCATCAGGGCAACTGATCCAATTTGGAGTATTGATCCATATGAAATAAAAAGAATTGTAAAGATGAATCCGCCCGTGTATTATTTACGAGAAACTGGCACAACCAAACAACCAGCTCCTCAAAGATCTTTTGTGAAGGAAGAACTGCAGATAATCCCGCCGGGCACAGTTCCGCTTTAATTAATTTACGGTTCTCCAGTGCCCGATTGCATATGAAAACTCTGGATTAACAAACACCCGTTTTGTGTTTGTTCTATCTAACGACTTCTTTGTTACAACTGTTGTGTTGATCTCATGTAGATTAGATCGCAGTTTTACGTTGTCATGATGAAAAGTCTTATTGCCAAACAATGCTTCTTTATAGTTGTCATGTGATATGTTTGACTGCACAACGCTGCGAGATATTCCCTTTGCTTTCTTAATGATTTTCTCCTGGCTCGAAATACTGTACATTTTTTACCTTAACCCCACATACTCCTTGATCACCTTTCCAGATAATTCATCCTTCATCTTTCCTAAAACCTTCTTGTTAGTAATTGAATGCAAAGGCGAATCTTTAGGGTAATCAGATGTATCATACCATCCCGCATGTCCTTTAGCTACTTCCATTTCCATGTCTTTATAGATGTCTTCAGTAGGAATATCTATAACAAAACTGTCTGTATCTGTGTAAAGTACTCTGGACTCAGGATACGAGGGCTTAAAGTAGTCATAAAGAAACTCTAACATCAAAAGCTTTGATAATTCTAAAACAGTAAACCCAATAAATACAGGTTTGTCCAATTTGACTTTCTTTTTTTTCATCATTATGCCAAAAAGCTGATCATGAAATCTTCTAAAGTCCTGATAATTAGGTTTTGAAGTCAGCTTAATTGCTTCATTCTCTCTGGTGACCAATCTAACATCTTTACGCTTGTGCGGATTCTCCATAGTCTTTCCAAAACAGCTGTTGTTCATCAACTTGAAAAAGTCTTTTTCTGAAGCATCTGTGGATTTGGTTCTGAGATCAGTGTTCTTCATGATGTATGGTTTCATGAACTGTTCTTGATCGAAAGCAATTATGCGAATGAACAGCTGTTAACTTCAAACCATGTCTTAAATAAATTGTAGAAGTCTGTAATGACAGACATAATTTTTTTTGCCTCGAAGATTAGGCACAAGTTTAGGTGGCTCTCTTGGATCCATCTTTAGACTTTCTGCTGCTAATGGATAGTCATTATGCAGGTCATGGAGTTCATGAGGATATTCTAAGTCAACTTCTAGAATGAAACGCGCTGCTGATCAGGCGTTAAACTGTTCAACCACTTTAATGCCTTTTGAATATTATTCGTACCTGTGTACATTTTAAAGTTACGTAATGGAAGTGATTGCGCCATGCCCAACCATACAGATTGTTTGCATCTAAATACATGAGATAGTTAGACCTTTTACTGGATCATAGTCGTCCAAGTATTTGTTGTTTGCTTTACAGTAATGATGCGACGCCATACTAATTCCTCCACGCAATCCGTTTTCAATCATCTGGATCATTGGTAAATCCGACAATAAATCAATCTGTACTCCAGTAAACTTTAAGAAAGCGTCCCACTCATCCCGGGCGCAGAAATGTAATGCGCAGGATCCAGGCTATAATGTTTCATGCAGGTCTTTCTATAATTTTCAAAGACGTCCGCCAACAAACATACATCGGCCATCAAGTAGGAGTCATGATAGTCTCCATCGTTTTACACTCTAACTTTTGCCACGCATCTTGAGCATGTGGTAATCAGAATCACTGATGTCCTTTCCTCTGAGACTAGAAAAGAACGCGCCTTTAGGAGGAAGGGTATCTTCATCAAACCTTTCCCAACTGTTCATGTACTCATAAGGGTAAACACCTTTCTAACAAGCGTTGGTCAAAATATTCTTCCGTTATTGGGCAGGACTTTAAGGACATAGCCAGGACTCTAATGATCCCATCATGTGCTGCATAGAGTCATAAAAAGACATGTTATTTAAAGTAAAACACATGTACTTTTCTGATGACTGTGCAATGCATGCTACCCTGAAGGCGCTGGTTACTGCTTGCATTATAAGGTGAGAGTCGTAACCTCGCAAGTTATGAAAGAAGATGGGCAGCTTCCATGTCTTTGGTCAAACTTTAGTTGAAGATTGCATTTGTTGCGCCGCTCCTCTGAACTTTCCACTAATGTGTCTTCATGGTTCACAACAGCCCCAAACCCATTAAAAACCCCAAAGGTCGACAATGGGGAAAAAATAAGCCATTTTAAACCAACCCCCTTTAAATTCGGGGCCAGCCTCAAAAAAACCTCCCCCCATTTGTTTTCCGGGCTTTTTAAAGGTTTCTTTGGGGGCCCCTTTTTTCACCCAAATTTTCCCCAACATAATAAAAAATGAATTTTTAAACCACCTGTGGGGAAAGATGGAAATAAATTAAAACCTTTTTTTTAAAAACCCCGGGGGTTTTTTTTGGGGACCCTAAAAGGAACATTTAATTTTTTTTTTTTTCCAAAAAAGTCAAGTTTTAAAATTTTAATTTTTAAAGACGGGTTGAAAATTTCTTTCCCTAAAAATGGCAAAAAATAAAAAGGAATGAATTTTTTCCCCAGCCATCTTTGTTATAGTATGAAAGGGGAAGAATGGGGGTGGAAGTCTTTTAAAAAGGGAAAAAAAATTTTTTTTGGAAACAGGGAACCGGGATCTAATTTCCCCCTTTTTAATTTTTTCCAAAAGGGGCCCCAAAATTTTGGGGCGGAAAGAAAAAAAAAAAAACCCCGGAACGGGGAAAAATCAAAAAAAACCAACTGAAAACCCCAACCCCAACACACCACACCCCCAAAATAAAAACCCGAAATTCTTTCGACTCCAAAAACCAAAACTTGAAAAAAATCTAAACTTTTTTAAGGGGGGGAAGGGGAAAGAAAGGAACCCCCTTAAAAGGGGGGCATAAAAAAATTATAAAAAAAACCGGGAAAGGGCCCCCTTTTCTCCCATTTTCCCCTTTTTTCCACTGGTTTTTTGGGGAAAAAATCCTAAAAGCCGGCCTTTTCCCTTGGGCCCAAAGAAAGAGGAAAACCGGAAGATTTTTTTTAGAAACGAAAAAGGAACAAGGGGAAGAACGGAACAAAGGGGGGCCGGGACAAAACACAACATTTTTCTGTTTTCATTTAAATTTTTAACATAAAACCCCGCACACTTCTTCTAAAATTTCCCAACCTTTACAAATTTGAAAACGGGCCCCGGGGGAAATTTTCCTTTAAATTACGGCTGGGAGGCCTCCTTTCTTTTTAAACAAGCCCCCGGCAAAGGAACCAAAAAAAGCAAAACCGAAAACGGGTTCCGGTAAAAGGGTGGGGGGAGGGGGGGGGATTTGGATTTTTTTTAATTTTAGTTTTTTTTGTTTTTTTTAAAGGTTTTAAAATTTTTGAAAAAGGTTTTTTAAATTTCGGGATTTAATTTTCTTAACCCTTGTTGAAAAACCGGAATTTTTTTTTTCCGAAAAATTAACTAAGTTTTGGAATAAGGTTTTTTTTGGTTTTTTTTTTTTTGGGTTTAAAAAAATTTAAACCTATTTTTTTTTTTGTTTTGTTTATGTTTTGGTTTTTTGATTTTTTTTAAAAAAAACCCCCACAATTTATTTTTTTTAAATTTCAAGCCAAAAACTATTTTTTTTTCCTTTTTGGGTTGAAAGGGGGGTTTTTTCCCCTTTTTTTTAAACGGTGGGAACGGTTTTTATTTTCGTTCCCGCCACGGGAAAAAAAATTTTGGGATTTTTTTTTGGTTGGGAAAGGTGGGGTGGGGGTTTAGGGGGGTTTTTTTTTTTAATTTTTTCAGGTTGACAGCGCGAGGGTCGTTAGCGTTGTTCTAGCCCTGTTACGTGAAACTCCCACTTGGGGGCCCCCACGGGTTGTTTTGTTTTTTTGTTTGTATCAGATTTGATTAAATTTTTAAAACTACAGTTCATGTTTTTGGGCCCCCCAGGCGGGAACTGTGTTTTTTAAATGTGAAAAACCCAAAAAAACTTTTTTTTCCCAAACCATTCACCCTGCCTTCAAGGGGGCCCCTTAAAAACTGAAGGGGCGATTTTTTAATTTTCTGGCAAACAAAATTTATAGGGTTAGGCACGCCCCAAGCGCGCCCCCCTTATGAAAAAGAGAGAGAAAGACAGACGACAGACACGGGGAGCCCAATGCCCCACACACCCCACACAAACACACCACACCAAACACACAACCACCACCATGGGCAAGACAGACATCATACACGCGCGCGCGCCCCCACCCCTTTGCCTCACACCGCCGAAAAAACTGGGGGCCAAAAATCAATACTGCTGCCCCGTCCCCCTCCCCCACTCCCCTCACCCCGGGGTTTGCGCATTGCAAAAAATTTTACATCAGCTTTTTCTCCCCCTTTGGGGCGCTGTTAAAGCGTCCCCTGCCCATTTTTTCTAACCCGGTTTTTTCATTCTTTCCTGATTTCCGGACTTGCAAGGACGCTTTTCCTTCGCTGTGTACTGTGCTTGGGTCTTTTTCAAAAAAATGGCTACCCTTTTCCACTGAAGACGGGCCTTGCCTTTGAAACCCAAAAAGGTTTACCTATTTTCAGTCAAGTTTTTTTTGAAAAAAAAAACCCGAGGAAGCATGTTCGTTCCCCGCCGAAACCAAAAAGAAGTATTGTTTTCCAAAAGGAACAGAAAAGAAAAAAAGGTAAACCCAAATTGCTTGGAAAAATTGGACGACTATCTTAAAGGTTTTTGGTTAAAGGGAAAAATGAAAAGGGTTAAAAGGCAAAAAGGCGAAAAAATAACCCAAATTTTCCTATGTGTTTACTATCGTGAGTTTGGTTTCCTTTAAATTTAATAAGGGCCCGCTGCATTTTTGAAACCCGGCCCAAAAAAAACCCAACCCATCAAGCGTTGTTTTGGGGGGGGGGGTTGGGGGCTTGAGACGCCCAATTCATGTTTAAAAAACAAAAAACGCATAACTTTGGCGTTTATTTCTTAAGACGCAGGTGAACATGTTTTATTCGAAATTTTGGAAAAACTCTTTCAACTTTCTGTGTGTTTTTTTTAAACTATCCTAAATTCCACTTGGGAATCTTTTTAATAACGTTTTGGCAAACCCCAAAACCATTATTAAACTTTGCAACTGGAGGGCGATTTTGGGGGTTCGGGCCAAAATAATAGGGTTGGGCGCCCTTTAAAATTTACCAGAAATGGAGAGGTATTGTGGGGCCAGCATATCTTCATATAAATGCCCCAAATATAAAAGGGAGGGAAGACTACAAATGGATTAGGCCCCCCATAAAAGTTTGGCTACGAAATAATTGCTGTAACCTGCCAAAACCCATTCCCAAGCCGGGTTGAGAAAAGGGGGAAGCACAGCAAATGGGCCAAAAAAACCCTAGGGAACGTTTGCCCCCAAATTTGACGTCAGAAACCTCCCAAAGCTGGGTCCCAAAATAGGTCAAACGACCCTGGATCGCTTGACTACAAACCCGCGGAGAACCAGCAAAGCCCCCAGCGGAAAACTGGGCCCAAACGCCCTATTTTTGACCCAATTGGGGTTGTTTGAGGTTGCGCGCGGGACACAGCTGGTAGTTCCCCTTTCTTGTTTGTTTTTGGGTGTTTGTTGTTTTGGCTACCCCACGCACCACGTCCCTCCCCCCAACCCCCTGGACTTTTTATGGGGGGGGTTTTTTTGGGGGGGTTTTTGTTTTGTTTTTGCCCTACCCCACGCTGCCACCCTCCTACCCCACTCCACCCCCCCCGCCCCCCACCCCCCCCAACGAAAGCACACATTCAAGTTCCTTCAAATTTTTTTTTAATTTAAAGTTACCCCAAATTTAAGTTTTTACTAAAGTTGTCTTTAATTCACCCTTTAATTATCCAAAGTTTTTTAAATTAATTACTTCAAATTTTTTAATTAAGTCCCCCCGGGTTTTCTTAATAAGTTCTTAAAGTAAGTTCTTAATAAGTTCTTGCCAATTTTTTGATAAGTTCTTGATTAAGTCATCCTTTAAGTCCAAAAAATTTTCTTTTTCAAGTTCTTATAATTATCAAAAAAATAACTCTATTTTTTTATTTTAAAATAGTGATGCCTAAGATATAACCCCCCCCCCCCAAAAACCGAATCGTTGAGGATGTTTGCTAAAGCGTTTTCTGCATAGACTTAATAAAAGGGTCTAAAAATCCGAAGAAAACTGCATTTTTACAATTCGGGTCTAGGAAAATTTTTTTATAAAACCCCAAATGTTTTTATTTATTGACTTTATCTTTTTATAATAGGGCCATGATTTATTTTTATTAAAAAAATAAAAAAATTTTTCCCAAAAAAAAATTTGGTCAAAAAAAAGTTTTGTTTTTGGGCCGGGTTTTGGGTGCATTTGGGTTTTTTTTCGTATTTAAACGGTTCATTTTTGTTTTAACTTCTTTCGTTTTGTTCCATTGTGTTTATATTTTTTTTGCCTTTAATAACGGCCCCCAGAAAAGAAACAAGGGCCCCAAAAAAGGGAAACCATTTTTAAAGGGCCCAAATTCCATAAAGGGATTTTGGGGGCCCCTTAACCAAAAACCATGGAGTTTTTTTAGCGGGCCTTAAATTTAAAATTTTTCGGCGTTGGGGGCGTTATGTTTTCTTGATGATAATATTCGTAACTTTAAATTTTTTTTTTGTCTTTTTACCCACCTGCAAATTTTTTTTCCTTTGCTTCAACACCCCAAATTTTTTTTAAATGCCCCCCGGGTTCCCGTGTTTTTGCTGTTTTTCTGGTTTGGTTTTTTCTCCACCTAAATTCAGTGTTTTTTGATTCTGCTGATTTTCCAGCTCGCTCTTTTTAAAGGGGAAAAAAATTATATGTTTAAAAAAGGAAAAATTAATCCCTGATCGGGGGCGATAAAATGCCCCCAAAATTTCTATAGTAAAATCACCCCCTAGAGACTCTAATGACTTTTTTTAAAACCCGGGAATCTTGCGTTAAATCATACTTAAAAACTTGTTCAAACAATGGGACCCAAATCTACGGGATATTTTAGGTAAAAACTAAAACCCGTTTGCCCCACCTTTTCACCATTCAAGACCCCAAGCGCCTTCATACCTTTTAAAGATATTTAAAAAATGTCTTGGGGCGAATCTGTTGAATTTGTTAAATGCGGGAATTTCCCATTTCCGAGGAACTTTTTTGTTTTCCCACATGCTCCCAAAAGGGAATACACCCTTTTTTTTTTTGGGGCCCTAATAGTTTTATCAAAAACTTGGTCATTTTTAATTCGGGAAGGGTTTTAGGCCCCTTTTTTGCTTTAGTAGATCACCCAGGGGTTCATGTTTTTTAATAATTAAAAATTTTTTTTTTTTATAAAAATGAGCACCGCCCCGTTGCTAACCTTGAAACCTTTCTGCTGTTTTTGGGGGCCTAAGTGTAGGATACCCCGGGTGGAAAAAGGCTTTTTAAAAAATTTAAACCACAGATCTTGGCAAACTAGACGGGGATTCAGAAAGCTAATTGCAAAACTTTGGGCAGCTTCTTTTGGGCCAGAAAATTTTTAGTCAAGAAAGGAAAAATTCCCGGAAAAAATAAATTGAAAGAAAAAAAAACTTTAAAAAAAGGCTTCACTCGTAAATGATGGGCCCGGCGCTGGGGTTTAAATGCGCTCGTTTTAGTGGGGAAAAATTTACGTTTTAAGTAAACTGCGAGATAAAGGCGAAGAAAAAACAAAACAAACTGTGGACAACACTGCAGAAACAAGATCGCTTGAAAAGCAAGAATTGAGCAGTTAGCTTTATTAATAACACACGAAAAAACAGGGGCATGCATTTTACACTTTTAAAGATGTTGCCCAAGAAATAAAAAAGAATATTATCTTGAACGGGAAAACCAAATCGAGAAATTACCCCCACCAAAATTTAGCGACTTTCCCCAATTCAGAAAAAAAAAAGATCCCAAAAAAATTGGGTTTTTTTTGGCCTTGGTAACCGCCCTGTATTTTTTTTGCCTAATATTGGTGAATAAAAAATAACAAATCTATTTTTCCCCAAAAAAATTTTGGGAAGGGGAAACCCCCCCAAAAAAAAAGCTAAGCGAAGCAGTTTGGAGTCAGTAAACAAACAGCAAAAGAATGGTTATCAAAAAAACGATTTGGCAAATTTTTTTAAACCTGCGCCTAGGCAAAATACGGGGAAAGACCACACTTTGTGGGAAAAAATACCGAACGACACCCATACAAATGGGGCCTTTTATATTTACCCCCTTTATAGGTTAGACGAAAAAAATTTTAATACCACTCCAGTCATTGACCGGGTTCCCAAATTTTCAAAGAAGCAAAAACCATTAACACAAAAGAGTGCTTTGCTGTTCTGTTGCCAAAAACAGCTGATATTTCCAAAACGAGGCCCCCTAACTTTCCCTCGTTTAATTCCCAAATCATATGGAAAAGAATTTAAAAGGGGAAGTGAATCCAAATTTTTGTTTAAACATGAGTTACCCTTAAAAGGGGGGGCATTCCAAGGGGTTCACAGATCAAGGTTTTGTTGAAAATTTAACAAACATTAGCCCCAAAGGGCTTTTTTCCCACCATTTTCACAGAAGCAAATTGGAAAAAATCTCGCACACCCGAAAGGGTTAGAAGGGCCCCCCTCCCTTTTTTCGCGCCCAAAGAATAATGAAAAAATTTTAAAAGGGCCCAAAACCCCGTACAAACAATCAAAAAAAAAACAAAAAATGTTTTGAAGGAGAGTCTTCACAGCAAAAAAATTTCCAAATTTGGGTTGAAAGAAAAATAACCCCTTTTTTTTACCGGGGAAGCAGAAGGGGGCACTCCACGGGGAAACTGATCCAAATTTGGGGTATTGATCCATATGAAATAAAAAGAAATTTAAAATTAATCCGGGCCCCTGTATTAAATTTTCGAGAAATTGGGACAACCCCAAAAACCACTCCTCAAAAAATCTTTTGTAAGGAAGAACGCAGAAAAATCCCCCCGGGGGCAGTTCCCCTTTTAATTTTAATTTTGGGTTTTCCCGGGCCCCCCATTGCAAATGAAAACTCTGGGTTTAAAAAAACACCCTTTTGTGTTTGTTCATCTAAACTTCCTTTTTTACAACTGTTTTGTTTATCTTCCCGTAGTTAGGAAGCCGGTTTTTAAAGTTTTCTGAAAAATTTATTGCCAAAAAAGCTTCTTTATAGTTTTCATGTATATGTTTTACTGCCAAAGCGCGAGATAATTCCCCCTTTCTTTCTTTTTATTTTCTCCTGGCTCGAAAACCGTAATTTATTCCTTTAACCCCCCATACTCCTTGATCACCTTTTCCCGATAATTCATCCCTTTATCTTTCCCAAAAACCTTTTTGTTATAAAATTTAATGCAAAGGGGAAACCTTTTGGGTAATAAAATGCATACCATCCCCCATGCCCCTTTTTCTACTTTTTAATTTTCCCTGCTTTATAGATTTCTTTCCCTTTTGGGTTTTCTATAACAAAAAATGTCCCGTATTTTGTAAAGTAAAACCCGGAATCAGGATACGAGGGGCTTAAAGTGTCATAAAAAAAACCTAACTCAAAAACTTTTAAAAATTCAAAAAAAGTACCCCCAAAAAAAACCTTTTGTCCCCAAATTTTACTTTCTTTTTTTCCTATTTAACCAAAAACTGACATGAAATCCCCTAAAGTCCGATAATTAGGGTTTTTAGTCAGTTTTAAATTTCTTCATCCTCTGGTGACCAATCTCCCCTTTTACGCTTGAGGGATTCTCCCCTAGTCTTTCCAAAACCTGTTTTTTTCCTCAAATTGAAAAAGGCTTTTTCTGAAAAATTGTTTGGGTTGGTTCTGAATCAGTTTTCTTCAAGATGGGATGGTTTTCAAGAACTGTTTTTTGACGAAAAACAAAATTTTGCGATGAAAAGCTGTTAACTTCAAACCATGGGCTTTAAAAAAAATTGAGAAGTCCCGTAATGACAGACCCTAATTTTTTTTGCCCCGAAGATTAGGGACCGTTTTGGGGGTCTCTTGGGTCCCTCTTTGGGCTTTCTGCTGCTAATTATAGTCCTTATGCAGGTCATGGGTTCCTGAGGATAATTTAATCAAATTCTAGAATGGAAACCGCGTGCTGATCAGGGGTTAAACTGTTTCCACTTTTAATGCCCCTTTTTAATATTTTTCTACCTGTGTACATTTTAAAAATTACGTAATGGAAGTGATTGGCCAAAGCCCCAACCCCTAAATTTGGTTTTCATCTAAATAAAATGAGATTGTTAGACCCTTTTTTTCGGGGTCAAGTCCCTCCAAGTAATTTTTTTGTTTGGCTTTCCCGTTTAAAAATGCGGGCGCCAAAAACTAAATTTCCCCCACGCAAACCGTTTTCAAACTCTGGGGTCATTAAAAAAACCAAAAATAAAAACAATCTGTACTCCCTAAACTTTAAGAAAAACGCCCCCAAAACCCTTCCCCGGGGGGGAGAAAAGTAATGCGCAGGAAACCCGGCATAAGGTTTTTATGCAGGTTTTTTCTATAATTTTCAAAGAAAGTCCCCCAACAAAATAATCGGCCATCAAATAGGAGTCAAAGATAGTCTCCCATCGTTTTTAAAACCCCCTAACTTTTGCCACGCAAACTGGCATGCTGGTAATCAGAAACACTAAGTTTTTTTCCCGAGCCCTAGAAAAGAACCCCCCTTTAGAGGGAAAGGGGACTTCATCAAACCTTTTTCCCCCCCTGTTCATGTATCATAAGGGTAAACACCCTTTTAACAAAACGTGGGTCAAAAAATTTCTTCCGTTTTTGGGGAGGAATAAAGGGCATGCCACGACTTTTAATGATCCCCTAAAGGCTGCATTTGAGTCATAAAAAAAAATGTTTTTAAAATAAAAAACAAGTACTTTTTGATGACTGTGCAATTCATGCTACCCCGAAGGCGTTGGGTTTTGCTTGCAAATTTTAAGGTTGGGGGATTTTAACCTCGCAAGTTATGAAAGAAAATGGGGAGGGTTCCCTGTCTTTGGGTTTTTAAAATTTTGTTGAAGATTGCTTTTTTAAGCGCCCCTCCTCTGAATTTCCCCTAATGGAAAGGGCCCCCTTACTTTTGGATTCGATGCGTCTGATAAAGGCCTAAAACCCCAAATCCCCAAAAATGTGGGCTAGTCATACGTTGTTTTGGGCTTCAGGCGTCATTAAGATTTTAGTAAATTCAATTATTAGAACATCTTGCGCACTTCTCAAAAGCGTTTTAAGAAATTTTTCTGCCGCATTTGGTCCCTATAAAAATTCTGGTTCTGAATAAACGCCTCCCACCTAAAAATAATGAAGGGAAATGAAAAAAATCTGATGGGTTACTCAATTTAAAATGTTTTTCGTAGTTTTGGGTGCGGGCCCCTTTTAAGGAAAAAAAGGTGATTCGAAGTCTGCGTAAAATTTCTAGGGGTTTTTTGCCGCCGTTTTCCCGTTTTTTAAAACTAACTTTAGATCCCGGCGGGGGGTAGTTAGTTCGTCTTACATTTACAGAACTTTTACATGTTTTATTTTGTCAAGCCGGCTTGAGGGCGTTGGGGTTTTTTTTTTAAACATTTTTTACCCGAATTCTTTTTTAGTTCAAAGGGTTTTGGGAAATATGCGCTAAAAATCTGTCATTGTGCGTATCAAAGTTTAATGGGGGGAGCCCCCGCGGCGAAAACATTAAAAGTAAGTCCCCCATTACTTTGTGGGTTTGCCTATTTTTTGGGGCTGTTTTTTGGGCACTTTAATTGGGACCAAAATTTTTTTCCCCATCCCATGTGATACATTTAAAGTTTTGGGGTTTTTTTGTTCTTCAAACTGATCAATTTGGTCCCCCACAACAGGAAAAGGTTTTTCCATTGGGAAATTAAATCTTTTTGGGGTATTGCCGATGTTTTGTCACTCTTTCTGCGTGTTCGCGGAATGTGCAGCCCTTTCAAGAACCAAACCCCATGAAAACCCTTTGTTGTCTGAATTTTTTAAAGTTTTAAAAATGCTCCCCTTTTTAAAACCCAAATCCCGAGGAAACGGGATGTAAAGGGCCCGCCTACAATCGGGGCAATTTTCCGGTTTTAAAACTAAACTCTTTAAAATTCGCCCCCTGACCAAAACCCGAGCCTCTATTTTGGGTTCTTCACCGCAGCTCAAACTGTGTAACAGCTTTCTGCCCCAAAAAGGGGGTTAAGTTTATTAGAGAAAAATTTAGCTTTTAGTTTAGACCCCGACTTTAGATTTTTCATTATGGGAAAATAGTCCCATTAAAAAAGCTAACATTAAATTTAAAAACCCGGGGGGTCTAATTTTTAGTTTACTTGGGGGAAATTTAGAATAGCCTTTAAAAACACTTTCCTGTACTTTGTTGGGGCAATTTAATTCTAAATCAATAACATTCAGGCTCTTTATAAACGCCCCTCTCTCGAGGGTTTTCCCTTTAAACAATTCGTCTTTCCTTAAATTTTAGCCATGCTGTCTTTCTTTTCTAAGCCAAAATATTTATTTAAATTTAAAAAAAAAAACTTAATCAGAATCAAAACGACGGTCTTTTTTTCGCTTGGAAATCAAAAATTTAAAAAAAAAACACCTTTGGGTGTTGTTTAATGTGAGCGTTTAGAACAGAGTTTAATGTCTACCCCCTTTTCTTTTTTAAGCATTCCTTTTTTTTCTGCTCGGGGGCTCTGTTTAGAAAAAATTTTCCCCGCCTTTTTTTTGAAAGATCAAAATTTTTTTTTTTAGTCATCAAAATTTGGCCCCCTTTAAAAATTAAATTTTCATCCTGAAAGTTTGATCCAAAAAAGCGCTTTTTTTAATTTTCAGTTTAAACGAGCTAAGTTTTTGTGTTTTTAGTTGAACCCCTAGCTGTGTGCTTTTTGGGGTTTTGTTTTTTTAATTTTTTTCTTGCAGCACCTACGGCTAAAGAAAAAACAGACCGAGGCCCCAAAGAAAAAACCTCCAGAGGTAAAGCGGGGGGTGGGGGGGGGGGGCCCTTTTCCGTTTCTAAAAGACCAACAAATCTTCCCGCTGTGAGCACTTATAGTCGAGCTTTTCCCGTATTTAAAATATGTAACGCATTAAAGGGAGCAGAAAAACCTTCGTTTGGTTTTTCCCGTATTTTGAAAGGGCTTGCTCTGTACTTTCTGCATTTGCCCTAAAAGTTTGTTAATCTAAAGGTTTTTATTTTAGGGGGTTTTTTTTAACCCCTTCTTTTTGGGGGCGTGTAGGACATTTGGATAAAAAATTGACAGGGAAAGCTTTTTTTAAAATAAAAAAAATTTTTTGTAATTTTAAAACTTTTAATTTGTTAATTTTTTAAAAATCAGTTCGCATATTAAATTTAAAAAAAAATTTTACATTAAACGGTTTTTCGGCTTCTTCTTCTTTATCCCAAATTTGAATGTTTATTACCCTCTCTCCCCAGCTCCCCCCCTTCCAAAAAAATGAAAATCCTTTTGACTTGGGCAATCCTTTTAAAAGTTTTTTTGTTGTTAAATAATCATCAAGCCCCAAAATTGTGAAGATTTTAAAACTTTAGACACCAAAGGTCTGCTGTTAGACTTCTACCCCCCCCACCCCCCCAAAAAATTTTTTTATTTTGTCAAAAATGGAAAAGGACAAAACCCCTAGGTTTGATTTGGTTTGGACAAACCTTTAATTGTACTTTCACTTTTTTTGCTTAAATTTTGGTTAAAAAACTTTTCACTTTTCTCTTTTGAACGGTTTTTTCATCTTTACCCAGAAAAAAATACCCTTTTAAACGTCTTGCTGCGACACAAAAACTAAAATTTCCCCTAAAGTGGCTGCCCCGCTTTGGGTTTTGTTGTTGATGAAAAACTCTTTGTTTAAAATAATTTAAATTTTTACTGATATTGTTCTCAATCACCTTGCTTTAAATTTGGGTTTCTAAAAAAAAGTCAAACCAACGAGTGTCGAAATGCTGTACAATTTCTTCCCGGGGTTGTTGATCTAAAAACAAGTTTTTATTTGTTAAAAGTTTGTTTCCCTTTTGACAGTCTGCTTTTAAAGCTCCTTGGGAAAATATGGCGCATGCGCTTTTTTAAAAACTCAAAAAAAAAGGGAATGGAAAAACGATTTTCCCTTTCGCAAAAATTTACGGTAATACTTTTGCCGTCTTTAAATATTTTTTCAGCGCCATTTTTATGTTTTAGTGCTTCCATTTTTTGTTTCCCTTTAAAAGCAAGATCAGCCCCTTTTATTCCCGGGTTTGCCATAAAATCCCGAAAAGGTAAAAAATATGTCTGCATTGTGTTTAAAAAAATAATTTTTTTCCCCCCAAAGTTTTATAGAAATTTTCTTAAAAAATTGCCCCCCCCCCCCAAAATTAGGAAATGTCCTGTTTTTTGTCTGTTTTGGGAAACGAAATAATATTTTGGAAAAAATAAACCGCAAGCCTGGGACAATCACTTCCTCTCTCCTTGGGCCGGGAAAAATTTACAGTAAGAATTTGATCTGCAAACAAAAGTAGAGGGTTATTTTGGAACGTAATATTCCGTTAATTTCCCCTTTAGCCAAAGGGTTCTTTTAGTTTTTCTTGGGGGGTCAAGAATCGAGCCCTATGCAAGAACATTTTTTTTTAAAACAAATAAAAAAATTAATTATTAAAAAAACATGGCAGGCATAAGATGAAGATTTTTGATTTTTTTTGATTTGTGGAGACGACCCTGAGGTTCCCCCTTGGGGGCGGCTTTCCCGGGGCTCTCATTCCTATGAATTACAGAAAACGGGAGTCATTAAAAAAAGTTTGGTATAAATTAAAAAAAGTAAGGGCAATCATTTTACCCCAAAGGGTTTTGGCCAAAAAACCCCCCCGAAAAATTTAAGACCCTAATGATTTTTTAAGTAAAAGAAAAACCCTTTTTTTTGTGAGGAAACGACCAAGGGCCAATTGTTTTAGCTTAAAAACTAAAAAAACCCCTCAAAATTTTTAGCCGTGGGTTCAATTAGAAATAGACTCAGTGTGAAAATCCCAAAACGCCCTTTGGCCCTTTGGCCAAAAATTTAAAGGGGGGAGGCAGTTTCTAAACTCAAAACCAACCCTGCAAAAACTCCCCAAAAGAAAAACCCAAATTCCAAAAAAATGGGAATTAAAGAATAAACAATCACAGGTAATTAAAAAAAAGTAATAGAAACAGAATTCCAAATTTTTAGAAGAAAAAGCGTTAAGACCCTTTCACGACTCGCCCTTTCCCATCAAATTATTAGCCCCTTTAAGTATTTTTAAAACCCCAGAGGCGAAATTTAAAAAACAATTTAGCAAAAATGGTTAACTGGAGAGCATATAAAAAAAGAAAAGAAAAACTGTTGAGGCTGATGACGCCAAATTTGGGGCCGAATTAAAAAAAAGAATAACCCCCCCCCTTAAAATCTTGAACCCAAAAGAGATCACAAGACTAAAGGCTAACCCACTAACCAGAACCCAATTTCGAACTCAAGTGAATAAATAAGAGAAAAATCCAAAAATTTTTAAAAAGAACAAAAAAAATAGCAGAAAGAATAAAAGAAAAAACTGTTTTGGGGGCAAGGAGCACATTTGCAAAGCCTTTAACGGCCCTTGGGGTTTTCAATAAGTACCCCTGGGGATGGCAAATTCCCGGGGGGCGGTGGGCAAAGTTCATTACCTTTCCCCCGCCCTCGCCCCCACCCAAAATTAAAGGGTAAAAAAAAAGCTTGATCCTCTTGCGGGGTTTTTTTAAAAAAAATTTTGCCCGGGAAAGCAAAAACTCTTTTTTGGGTAAAAATTTGGAGGTATTTTCAGCTGGCTTTTGTCTACTGCCAAAAAATTTTTGGGTTTATTGGGGCCCAGCAATTATGGAATTAGTTCCTTAATAGTTTGGTTTAAAATTTTAGAAAAATAAAGACCCGTAATTTCCAGGGGTTAATCAAGAAAAAAGCGCCCGTCTTTTATTTATTTTTCAACGCCAAAAAAGAGTCCCCGAGCTTTGTGAGTCTTCAATTTACTTTTTGGGGTTTTGGGCTTTTGGGGAAATTTGATGACTTAAACTTGGGGGGTTTTTTTTGTTTGTAAAATTAATGGTCAGAATTTATTTTCGTTTTCCAACCTTTGTTCATTTCCCGCAACGAGAATTTTATTGTTTTAGTTTTTTATTGGTTTTTCCCACCTGGGGTCGAGGTCAGAAGGGAATTTTTATAAAACCCCGTGCCCAAAAGAAAGTTACTTTTGATTTTTGCGTATTTTTTTAAAAAATTTTGGTACCTTTTTAAAACTTGGGAAGGGAAAAAATGTAGAATTAAAGGCTTCCCCCTAAAATTTGCTAAGTATTGTTTTTTTTGCATCAAAGCCCGTAGAAAGGGTCAATTTTGCCCGATCTTGCCTGTGCTTGTGAACCTAGCAAACACCAAACTAAATACGAATAGAGCGTTTATTCGTTCTATTCCCGTTAGTTTGGCCCTTTGAAAATTCCAAAAAATAAATGTTGTCCAAGCTGTTTTTTGTCTTCCCCTAAAGGGCCCGAGGTGAAAAACTGGGCCTGAAGGAAAGATGTGTAAAGGGGGATTCCCGGCATAGTTATAATTTCGGTTTCACGCCCCAAAAAAAAAAGGGGGGCCTAGACCTGTTAAGGTCCAACTTTTGTCTGAAGTCTGTCTTGATGTTATTTTTGAATTCGTTACAGATCCTTTCAAAAGCCTTTATGGCTATTCGGTTGCTGAATGGATTTAAAACCCGGTTTTTCAATTTGGTAATGGGCTTGCAGTTCCCGTCAAAATAGTCTGGGAAAGGGGGAAAAAAAATGAAAAAACTGTACACTGACCCTCACCAAAGGAACAGGGGATTTAAAATGTCGCCTTCCCATACTCCCCCACCCAGTTTTGCCAAAAAACACAGCAAAATTTTTGGGTTTAATAAAAATGCATAGGATGGGCTGAACCACACTTTTGCAAAAAAGTTTTTTAATAGGGGGGGTTAAAATATCTGTTTAATGGGGGAAATAACCCTTTTTTTAAAAGGGGTTTAGTCTGGGCAAAAATGTCAAAAGGGCAGTTGGGGTTTTATTTTTTTAAAATTGTAGTTGGCCCAACAGATTTTTTTGCCTCATATATTTGAAAGCCAATTTTTAATTTGTTTTAAAAAAAAGTTTTTAAAAAAATAACAATCAAGACCCCCCTTCGTTTTTGGGAACATGCTATTGATAAAAAAAATTTCGGGGCCAAAACTTTTGGCTTCCCTGGAAAAAATTTTACAAAGGGGAAAGGTTTAAAAATAACAAAAAGGGCCCAAAGGGAAAAATAAGATTTCAAAATATGAAAGGGAAAAACGACGAAAAAAAGTTAACAATACCTGATGGGTTTTTTACGGGGTTTTTCCCCCACTTTAAAAAAAGCAATGATAATTTAACCAAAATTTTTTAAACTTAAAAAATTTCAAATCTAAAAACAAAATTAAAATTCAAAATGAAGAAAAAAAATCGATTTTAAAAGAGAGTAGCTAAAAAGCTAGGCTTTTAAAATTTCAATCTACCCCCTATAGTTTTAGTGGGTTTTCCCCAAAGAAAATACGTTTGGGGGGGGGGAAAAAGTCCCCTCAATCTTGCATTAATTCATTACTCTATGTTTATTTGGACGAGCAAACACTGATGAAAAAATTATATGAAGGAAAGGCCCCCAACGTTTTAAGAGCTATTTCCCTCCCGGGGAAACCCGCATTTGCGATTTTTAAATTAATTTCAATTCCCCAATTTCATTTTTTAAAATTATTTTGTGGGGGGGTGGGTCATTTTAAAAAAAAAATCAAAAACAAAACAAGGGGGAAAATCGTGAAAAGTGGATAACCTGCACATTGGGTTTTTAAAAAAAATAAAAAGTACTAAAAATGTGCGTGGGCCAGAAGAACCCGGAGTTTAAAAATTAGGGCCCCCAAGGTTTATAACTTTTAAGGAAATTTTAAAAGACCTTGCAGACGTTGCGGACTTTGAACAGAATGGTGAGATAGGCGCTTTGTATGGTTTTGAGTACACTAAAGATGGTGATTATAAACGCAAAGAGGTTGGCGACAACAAAATTTTTCCTAAACTAGAACAACTGCGCAATCTAGAGGCAAATAATTTTGGCCAGTATGAATATAAAATAGTTCGAAAACCGACCTCAAATGGCACTTGGAACCATATTTAGAATGGGAAATAAAATTTGAATTCATAAGCCCATTTACATTTTTTAGCCGTCAAAAAAGTTTCAGAAAAGCATTCAACTCTGGCCCTTACATGTAAGTCTTATGCCAGACGACAATAGTCGGAAAGAAATTGAAAAAAAAACACCGTATGAGAAAAAACAGTACATCCTCCACAGAAAAGAAACAGTTGTAAAGGACGCTTCTACAAAATTACAGTTCTTTCCACAAATGAAATTAGATAAAGCGTTCACAATGAAAATTTGAAATTTCTGTCTTAAAAGATGAGGCGGGAATGGGGCTGTGGGCGTCAGTGACGTCCTTTTAAAAGGAATTCTAATTAGCTGGCAAAACTTAGACGTTGAAAAACTTAAAGTTACCATCGTCGTTCTTAACAATGGTGAGGATATTAAGGTTATAACAACAAGAAAACAAAATCAATATTAGTCTAAATAGAAACAATCTTACAGAACTAAATTTGGATTAATATTACACATTTAGACCTTATAGTTTTTATTATATGAACAAATTTTAACAGAGAGCATGATAAAAACAATAACTGGATTAGATTAAGTTCTTTAAAAACTATGGAGCAGTTAAACTTTATGACAAAACCCTCATTGTTCATTAATTTGTGGACAAACTGGTTGTGGAAAAACAATATTTATCCTTGACCTGTTACAAACAGTTTATCGTTATAATTTTAATCATATTGTGGTTTTCTGTCCAACACTTAAATGGAACAAAGCATATCATAATAGAAGGTTTATATGGACAGATGAGACATATATTTATTAATCCTAGCAATAAACTGAGTGAGTGTTTAGAACAGTTTTATAGATGTTTGAAGGAACGCAGACACTATTTATTATAGATGACTGTTCAGCAGAAGAGACATAGTTAAAAAGAGAAACACTTTGTCGAAACTAGCTTTCAGCAGAGACATGCTGGAATAAGTGTGTGGATTTTATGCCAGAAATATAACTCGGTTTTAAAAGACTTTAGAGAACAGTTAAAGACTGTAGTTTTAATTTCACATGAAAGACAGAGACTCATTTGAAGAATGTTTGCGCGAAAATGATGTTATTGAAATGACCAGGAAAAAAAGGATTAAACAAAAACAAAAATCTGAAAAGTTTAGTAAATTATATTAAAAACGGATAACCCTACGCAGTATGTTTGTTTGTAGGGTCGTTATTTTTTGGTTTTGACGTCTTACTTGTCAGAGAACAGTAATATGCGCTTGCGTGTGTGTTGTGTGTGTGTGTGTGTCTGTCTGCCCGCCTCTCTGTCTGTCTGTCTGTCTCTCTCTCTGTCTCTCTCTTTCTGTCTGTCTGTCGGGTCTGCCGGTGATTCTCTCTCTCTCTTTCCGCCACAGGAAAAGGCGGTTTTAGGCCACTTTCCCCCAAAAACTCGTGGAGGGTGAAAGTGGTTTTAGGGGTCGGCCTTTTCCTGTTCTCTTATATCTATTTCTGTCTCTCTGTCTTCTGTGTTGCCCCTTCTGTCTTCTGTCTCTCTTTTCTTTCCCCTCTCTCTCTCTCTCTCTCTCTCTCTCTCTCCCCTCTCTCTCTCTCTCTCTCTCCCCTCTCTCTTCCCCCTCTCACTCCTCTTCGACGCCCACTCACTCTTTACATACCTCTCTCACTCCCCCCCTTGACTAAATATAGGTGGGGCAAGAAGAACGAAATGAACGTTTGGAAGATGCAGGAAGGTGGCATGGAGTCGGAGGGGGGGGGGGGGGGGGGGGGGGGGGGGGGGGGGGTCCTTTTTTTGTTACCAAGATGGAATGCAATTAATCAACCGACCAGTGTGTGTTAACGAGGCTGTGGAAGAAAGGACATTTTTTTTCCCCAGCGAAAAAAATAAACAACTTACAGGGCAAAACTGTGCTTTTTTTTTTCTTTCTGTCTTTTTCTCAAAAAACAACGCTGGTATGTAACGTAATTCACAGTTCAGCATAAATAGTCACTTCTTGAGGGCTCACGTGACGTATTTCCGTCGACACGTTTCAGGATTTGCTTCTTTGTAGGGCGGAAATGGCAGCCCCTCTCTCTCTCTATATATATATATTTTATAAAAAAGAGACAAAGAAACAAAGCTGACAGGTCTGGTGACTGGATGGCAGTTTTCATCGTCTACTGTTTAAGCCAGACGATAACGGTGATGATCTTCACGCGGCAGACTCTCATCGACTCAGCGTCCCGCCTAGCGAGATCGGGAGGGAGGGAAAAGAGAGAGAGAGAGAGAAAGGAGAGAGAGAGAGGAGAGAGGAGGAAAAGAGAGAGAGGAGAGAGAGAGGACGTTGTGTGGTGCTGACTTCAAAGACAGAAAGAAGCTGTCCCAGTTATCTAGCGGAAGGATGTTGGGGGTGGGGTGGAGTGGGGGTGCAATGGTAGGATTCGTCTCGTTTTTCCTTTCCCCGCCAACAACAATGACGTGGCAAAATGACAAGAAGAAAAAACAGCAGCAGCAGCAGCAGCAACAACAACAACAACACTCATCAGTGGGCAACAACAATCATCATCAGCGACAACAACACACATATACACGCACGCAAGCACGCACGCACGCACGCACGCATACACGCACGCACGCACGCACGCACGTACGCACGCACGCACGCACACGCACACACACACACACAACACACACACACACACACACAACATTCCTGAAACAAATGCAAAAAGTTAAATGTCGTGGAACCGCTGGAACGACGGCCCTGTCCAGACGGGGGAAATCGTGATGGTATTGCTTAAGTGCACTAAGTTGATGTATTATTAGTCAGGCTTAACACCCCCAAGGTATCTTTGCACTCATACACGCATATGCACACTCATGCGCCCATCAAACATTCGCCCCCCTCTCTGGAATGGGATGTCACGCATTCGTCTCTCTCCTAACACGACTGAGAACAAGAAATGCAATTTCTATGCTACTTATAATTAATCATGAACAAACAAATCACACACAATGAAATATCAGAACATAAAAGATCAATACTTCCATATTCCCGGGTTTTTAATAAAAATGACTTTACCTGGCCAGGTTTTCACACACACAACCACGCTTTCACACCACACCACAGTTCTTGAAAAAAGTCTCTTCACGTCTTCTTCAGCACTGCTTGATGGTGATGCCCTTGGTTGACTGGCTCCAGGCTTCAGGACTGGGTCTTCGTGGTCGTCTGTGGGATCTCGACGTCGAACTCTTCTTCTTCGTCTTCTTCACCCACCTCTGGGTTCAAATTCAGTTTGTCTGTCTTCACCCACCTCTGGGCTTCAACTTAGTTTCCTTCTCTTCCAGCTTGTCTTCAACCCTAAGACTTAGCTGTCTCTTCTATCTCCCAGACCACGTTTCTCTCGACCCTTTCTCTGTCCTGCTCACTCCTCTCCTCTCTCTCTCTCTCTCCTCAGCCTTCTCTCTCTCTCTCTCTCTCTCCTGGTGTTGTTCTCATCTGACCACTTCGGCCTTCTTTCACACAGTTCGGCCGTGTGTGATGGGTAAGGTACCCTGGTTAATTGGTCTATTACCTATTTGTATACTACGTACAACGTCCCTTTTCCTCCAAGCGTCTAATGCCTTTTGTGAGAGGTTTCACGCTCCTTGACAAATTCCCCCCACTCGAAGACAATGCCCTGCATTGGCTAAAACTTAACATTCAAGGAGATAAAACTCTCATAATTTTCCCATTTAAACCAGTGCTAATATTGGCCTCTCATAAGCCTACTTACACCAGAGAACGCACGCAAGATGTGTCTTGCAACAAATATTAGAGAAAAATCAATACATACACACTATCCAAGCAAATATAAACATAAATCTGGAATCTCCACCAGCTCTAAGTCGTGTGGCCATATAACCATTATGTTTCTACGGAAATTCTCTCCCCTTCTCGTCATACACGTGGCCTGCAACCAGCCACGTCACGCATACGCTACACTGACAAGACCACGCACACACTACATATTTACAGTGCCCGGCTGAAAATAATCTGCCCAACCATTTTATTTGGCCTACGGTCCCGTCTCCTCTCTCTTCACTCTCTAACCCACGTTGTCGTACCGCGCGACATGTGTTGCAATGCGCACAGAAACGCCTGTCCTGATATCACCAAGGATACCGGGCCAGTAGTACTCTCGCGTCACTGCCTTTTGTGAGGCCTTCTTACCGAGATGGCCCGAGGCTGACGTCGCATGTTTTTCTGACATCACCGCCTTTCTGCGCTTCGTAGGCACAACGATCTGTCTTTTTGTCTTCCCTGAACTCAAGTGAGAGAAAGTTCGGTACAATACCCCATCCTTTATCTCAAAACCTATTGTCCCTTCCTTAACACGTTTCTTCTGCCCTCTGTGAGCAAAACCAATCAGTTTTTCTAAGAGGTAATCGCCCTTTTGTTCTGCTCGTAAGTGAGTGGGGTAAGTCTCACCGGACACGCTCCAGTGCTTTCTGGAGTGTGTGACCGCCTGGGGCCTTTCTCTCCGTGATTCCCTTTCCCTGATTGAACAGAGAAGTCAGGGTTTGGGTCTTCGTACCCACGTGCTCCTGAAATGTTCCCAATCACTGATCATACGGTGGCTTTGGAACAGCCAAAGCCTGTACGACTCCACTATAGAATGGTGTATCAATGAACACCTGGGCCGTTTTGAATTCTGCTACTGTTCCATCTATTTGTCTACACCTCTGTGTTTTACCTGTGAATTGTCCCTTCTCAACCAGGGACTCCTTCACCATGACGCCAGTGCACCCAGAGTCTCTAATGACATTAACCACATTGGCCCCCACTCTGCCTTTGTGCACATCCATGTTATCGCCTGAATCTGTGAACACACAGCACAATCCAGACAAAATAACACTGTCATCTTGTTCATCTTTTTCTATCTGCCTCTCTCTTGGCCTGATCCTCATTGCTGCTGCTTTCTGAGGTCTAAATCGGCAGTCTCTAGCCAAGTGGTCCTGTCTTATCACACAGAAACAGGTACGCTCATTCCTAGCCACGTGGCTATTGGTTTTCACCCTTGTTTGCTCACGTGACGCGTGGGCCTACGGGTGTGTACTACTGACTCATTATGTGAGTCATGTGCTGGCCTGCCATCCTCTGAATATGCTTCCGGGCTTTCCTCTTGTTCAGGCCCTGCCATCCTCTGAATATGCTTCCGGGCTTTCCTCTTGTTCAGGCAAATCACGCCTCGCTTCCCGGTACGTCTCTGCCGTCGGAAGTACCTCAGCTATTGTGGTTGCACCTTTTTCCTTAATGTGGATGGTAAGGCCCGTCCACAACCATCAAGTATCTGTTCCTTTATCACCAGTGTCTTGAGGCCTTCAAAATCACTGTCTACTCCGCTAAGTTCTACCCATTTGTTGAAATAGTGGTCCAGTCTAACACCGAACTGTGTGTATGTCTCACCCTGTTCGATTCTCGCCTCGCGAAACTTACGTCTAAAACCTTCTTCAGTCAAATCATATGCCTTTAGTACTGCTTGTTTCACCTTGTCAAAATCTCTCTGTTCACCTTTGGGTAAGGTGGAAACAGTGTGTAACGCACGACCTGTCAACAAGGCAGACAGGTTTATTGCCCAGTCATCTTCGGGCCAGCCCTCGTGCTCGGCAACCGATTCAAACCGACTGATATAGGCATCGATCGAATCAGTTTCTTCTTGAACAGTGGGAGTTTAAGTCTAGGTGCGCAACTTAGTCTGCGGCCTACTGACTCAGAACTGGTGTCGATTCACTACGATTTTCAGATTTTATTCTTTCCAACTCAATTTGTTTGGCTAAAATCTCTGATTCCGCTTCTGCTCTCGCTCTGGCAGCTGCACTCTCTGCATCTGCTCTTGCTCTGGCAGCTGCACTCTCTGCATCTGCTTTAGCCTTTGACGCAGTGGTTTCCGCCTCTATACGTTCCTTTTCAAATTTCCTCCTTTCAGCCCTTTCATCTCTCTCAGTCTTCTGCTGAGTTTCAATGAATCTACGCAGTTCATCTCCTGTATATCCCATTTCTTTCCCCAAACTTACTAGTTTCTCTATGGGGGTAAAACTTTCTTCAGACATTTCTTTTTCTGATATGTTTTAGCACCACTAAAACAGTTACTCTTATAGACCCGGAAAAAGTTGGTACACAGTTTATCTACTAAACGGTACGAGTACACCAACCAGTGGTAATGTTCCTAACACAAAGGAGCCTTAATCTTAAACCACAGCTTCTGTGAGAGTTAAGACTAGAACCTCGTTCTTCGTTTCTCTGAACGACCTTTGATTAATACAACCACCCCTACACACAAGTCAATACTCAACACTCAAAGAACTAAAGGAAATAATTAGAAGAGCTAATTAAAATTGCCTTTAGTGGACGCTTCGCCCCAGTACTACTCTAGTACTCACTTTGTTTCCCTCCTGAAAACTAATTTGGGCCATGCAATCCTGGCAGGCTCGCCACTTTGTCCAGGACGGGGGAAATCGTGATGGTATTGCTTAAGTGCACTAAGTTGATGTATTATTAGTCAGGCTTAAACACACCAAGGTTATCTTTGCACTCATACACGCATATGCACACTCATGCGCCCATCAAACATTCGCCTCTCTCTGGGAATGGGATGTCACGCATTCGTCTCTCTCCTAACACGACTGAGAACAAGAAATGCAATTTCTATGCTACTTATAATTAATCATGAACAATCAAATCACACACAATGAAATATCAGAACATAAAAGATCAATACTTCCTAATCCCGGGTTATAATAAAAAATGACTTCTTACCTGGCCAGGTTTTCACACACACACAACCACGCTTTCACACCACACCACAGTTCTTGAAAAAAGTCTCTTCACGTCTTCTTCAGCACTGCTTGATGGTGATGCCCTTGGTTGACTGGCTCCAGGCTTCAGGACTGGGTCTTCGTGGTCGTCTCTGGGATCTCGACGTCGAACTCTTCTTCTTCGGAGCAAGACGTTGTTTTCAACGCTGCTAGCAAAATATTCTTTCAGGACATCGCAGGATGTTTGGGCTTTAGTTTTCGTCTTTTGCCCTTGCTACTAATACGATATAATTATGTATTTTCTTGATTGATCTCCTCTTCATCTTCTTTATTCTCACGGTCTACAAGTATCTTCAACCGATGGACGGCAAACTCAAGCAAGAATGATATTAGTATCAGAGTTTTGTGTCATTCCAGTTTTTTTCATGGATTTGCTTTTGTTGAAGCCGTACGATTGTATGTGAATTTAGCCTACGACATCACCACGCTGACACAGAGTGGAAACCTATTTACCTACTGTATTCGTGGATTTACATCAAGTTATCACGTCTCGGCTATAGCATACCTAGTTTGTTTTGAGCATTGTGCAACGGGTCCTCTTCGCGTCCTGCGTCGAGTCGTCGTCGCATGCATCTGGCGAGGGAGGCTGGCCGGGTTTTGTTGTGGTGCGAGACTGTTTCAACCACGCTTTGTTCCTGCTGTAGGTATCTATGCTGTTCTGGATTCGTGCTGGGCTGTCAGTGGTGTGGTTTGAATTCTTCAGGGTTTGTTGTGCTGTGTCTTCAGGTTCTGCGCTGGGACATTGTTTTGGGACGGTTTGTGTGTTCTCTGTCGTGCCGTTGTCTCCAAGATCTGCGTGCCATCGTTTCGGCGCTTGTGGACATTGCTGTCATTGTCTGCGACGTCGTGGGTCTTGTGACGCTTATCGGTCCTCTGGGCACCGCGGATTGGAGAGAAGAGAACGTCGGTGGCTAAGTAGTAGTCCTATATATTGTATCCATGTATTTGTGGTGTCTAGTCCCCGTACAGAGAGTATTGTGTCGTGTATTGTTTAATCCACCACCACCACCACCACCACCACCACCACCACCATCATCATCATCATCATCATCACAAACATTCTTTTGATTCCATTATAATTTTGTTCCCTTATTTACGCTTTTGTTTTATTTCTTTGGAAGAAAAGCTGGAGAGTGGGGAATGGTGGTTGGTGTCCAGAGAACATCATAACAACACAGTCGCAAAATATAATGGCCCCTAGACATCTATAAACGGAGCCATTTCACTATACCATCCACAGTGCCGTAAAGTTGTGACAGTCTGTCTGTCTGTCGGTCGGTCTGTGTGTGTGTGTGTGTCTCTGTCTGTCTGTCTGTCTGTCTGTCTGTCTGTCTGTCTGTGTGCCTCTCTCTCTCTCTCTCTCTCTCTCTCTCTCTCTCTCTCTCTCTCTCTCTCTCTCTCTCTCTCTCTCTCTCTCTCTCTCTCCCTCCCTCTTAGAAATAGGATTTTTGCTTTTTTTTTATATAACATAGGGAGGGAATTCATAAACGGAGAGATGTTGTGTGACTCAAACAGAAGGAATAATTCTATGTCTACTTAAAGAAGAGAAATTCAAAGAGATTTTTTTTTCCTTTTTTTCTTCTTAAACAGCAAGCTTTGTTCAATGCTGCCTAGATAATAGAAATCACGTACACTCCGAACAGGTTTACAACAGTTTTCGCTAATCTTATCAAAACGGATGATACTGGATTTATTCCAGGAAATATATGTGAGACAGCTTGAGAACTTAATGTGACTTAACGCAATATTTGAAAACTAAACTCCCTTCTTAGTTTGCTAGTTTTCCGTCAGTTCTGAAAAGGCTTTCGACTTGATAACATAGACAGGATAAAATGAAAAATGTGCTGAAAAGTTTCGGATTTGGAAAAGACTTGTGTGTCTTTAAGAATTTTAGCTCCAGTTAATTGGGAAACTTCCTAAAATTAAAATACAACCTGAATTCCGTCATAGCGACCCCCCCCCCCCCCCTCCCCCATTTCACCCAGTGTATTTGTTCAGAGTGCAGAGATTCCAGCATGATACCACATTTAAATTAACCAGTTTGTGGATGCTGCATCTTTCACATTAAAAGAGGATAAAAAAAATCATAGAATGTAACAGTTCCATAGTAAAACTGAAGCTGAAAAAAAAATCAGAGACGACAACAAAATTTGGGGAAACATTAACCTTAGGTTAGGCGAACTAAAAACCTCAAACAACAAACATCTTCCAAAAAAAAGAAATGAACAAAATGAAGATATGTATCAACATTTTGATAGCACTAGTATGCTTAAAAACAAAACAAAGCGAGAATCATACATGGCGCGCGCGTGCGCATGTGTGTGTGTGTGTGTGTGTGTGTGTGTGTGTGTGTGTGTGTGTGTGTGTGTGTGTGTGTGTGTGTGTGTGTGCGCGCGCGCGCGCGCGTGTGTGTGTATGTGTGTATCATTTGACTTAATATTTTGAGACTTTGAAAACGTCATGAAACAGAAATGTGATTACAGTTCAGAGCTTAGCTTGCATAAACAGTTGATTTTGTATCGGCATGATGAAAACACAAAGACAGACGAATGTCTTGAACAGATCATTTTGAATTTTAAGTGTTCGATTTATAAATGCAGGATTGATCAAAATCAACCCACGCGTACAAAAATACATGTTTTGTTCGCGAGATATGCATTTCATTTGACAGAAAATGGCTTCCATATAAAATCCTTATTGAGAACTACTTGAGTCAATATCACGATTCACATCCGGATTTTCTTCTTTTTGTGTACTCGTTTAAATGCATTGAATTGAATCCTTGTGCTTTTTGTGAACAATAACTGCATGTTATGATCATTTTACATGCAGAACATACTAACTAGTGACAACAAATTGCTTTTATAATACTCAAGTCGTTACTTGAAAAACAAAATCAAACGCACAAAAACTTTTCACACTGGTGTCATGTTAAACTTCACTTCCGATGAAGGAACATTTCTACCTAAATACGGTCACAAAGGAGAAGAAGAAGTAGAAGGAGAAGAAGAAGTAGAAGGAGAAGAAGAAGTAGAAGGAGAGGAAGAAGTAGAAGGAGAAGAAGAAAAAAAAGACGTTGAGTCGGAGGAGAAGAAACAGGGACAAGCACAAGAGCAAGATCACGAAGAGGACAAGAAGAAGAAGAAGGAAAAGAAGAAAGGAGGAGGACGACGACGATGAGGAGGAGGAGGGGGGAGAAAAGGAATTGCATCCAGTCCATTCATGTTGCTGATCGGCCAGCTCACCTTAATTTAAGGGCATATCAGGGATGTCCTGGTCGAAGTCAGCTCTCTACATATATATGCTTTTTTTTTTTAAGCATACCCACAGTGCCCATTAAAAAAATATTTTCTTTCTTTCTTCCAGAAATACTTGCATCAAATGAAAAATGTTCTTCTTTCAGAACTTAAAAAAAGTTCATATCAGGATAGTACAACTCTGAACACCACTTTCACAGAGTTTGCTGTTTAAATGTTGTGTTGACTTCATGTAAATCCCAACACTTTGTAAGAACATGTTTCATAGTGAGTGGCACATTCCATTGAATGCACCACGGAGCTTCTTCATATTTATAAAAGATGGTAGTGGGTATAAAAGGAGTCGACTAGTCTGAGTGCAGTTGGTACAAAACTGTTTCTTCTTTATCGCCATCAGTGGTTGATGGTTAAAAACTCTGTAAGGTTTGGACGGATTTGGAAGAGTTGGTACCTATCTGCATGTTCCAATCCTTTCGGAAGAAGTTAATATAAGCCTGAGAAGAACAAGTAGAACGAATAGAAGAAGAGAGAAGAAGAAGAAGTTTGATCCTGTGGAATATTTTCAGTGGGTGTGGTGAGCTGTGATGAAAGTAGTTAAAGGGCGTTCGGAGGGGGGGACCACTTAACAGTAAGTACTGTGAACGTCAGTAGGGGAGGTCAGTTAGTCACGTCATTATCGGGGACGCTATTGCAGACTGATACAACCACGAATAAACGATGTCATTGGTAGGAAACCTGCAGCGTGTTGAACTGCATTCAGCTAAACTAGTCTTTCTTAGCTGTTGCATACATTCAGCACGTGCACTGAGAAGCGCGCGGCGCGCGCGCTTGTGTGTGTGTGTGTGTGTGTGTGTGTGTGTGTGTGTGTGCGTGCGTGCGTGCGTGCGTGCGTGCGTGTGCGCATGCGTGCGCGCGTGCGTGCGTGCGTGTGTGTGTGTGTGTGTGTGTGTTGTGTGTGTGTGTCGGGTATGGGGTGCGAAGTGGGCACTTTCTACTTAATCATGTGTACAGATCTCTCCCTCTCACTCTCTCTCTCTCTCTCTCTCTCTCTCTCTCTCTCTCTCTCTCTCTCTCTCTCTCTCTCTCTCTCTCTCTCTCTGCCCGCCTGTCTGTCTGTCTGTCTCTTTCTCTCTCTCTTTCTCACTTTCTGTCTTTGTCTGTCTGTTCTCCTTCTCTCTGTCTGTCTGTCTCCCTGTCTTTCTCTGTCGTCCTCTCTCTCTCTCTTCTCTTCTCTCTCTCTCTCTCTCTCTCTCTCTCTCCCCCCTCTCTCTCTCTCTCTCTCTCTCTCTCTCTCTCTCTTAGACCTATTCAATAAATTTTCCCTACGTGGACATGAAGTTGGAATAATAATAAAAACAAAAGGAAGCTACTAGCCAGACGAAATCAATTCGAGCTTATTGAAACTATCTCTACCATACATTGCAGAAAGCGTAGCATTATGTATATAGATTGTGCACACAGAAACATGATTTTACAATGGCATTAAGGAAATCAAAGATACCGCCAGTTCATAAGGCAAATGAACCAAGAGAAATGATCAATTATACACCATATTATTTCGATCAGTAGTGTCCAATCCTACTGAAAAAATGTAGGCTACACAAAACATTGCTGATTTACTTGGCAAAAACATAATCTCATCCACCCTCCACACTCTGGTTTTCCATCCTGACATTCCTGTAGAACAGCTTAACATAGCTGTTGGACGCTTCGCTGTGGGCTTTGAACAAATCTCAGTTAACTGGTGTTACGCCTTGACTTTAAAAAAGCTTTTGATTTGATAAATCATGTAGTGATGTTCAGAAAGATTGATAGGTACCAAAAGTCCACAAATAATACCTTTCTTTGAGTCTTGTCTGGAAGACAAACACTAACGAGTGTTATTCGATGGATCTTATTCTAACAAAGCATTTAGTCACGAAAGGCATGCTACAAGGTTCTATTTCAAGTCCCCTCCTGGCTCTTAAATTTTACCAAAGCAGAGTGGCAACTCAATCAAGTTAAGTAACATAGGCTATTAGGACAAGTTGCAGACAACCAACTGCAGTAGGAGGGCCATGTTAGCTATGTTGTAATTGTTTGTAAAATTACTTTTTAAAAAAGTAACAATTTCAAAGAAATTTAAACACTTTACTGACAACATTCCGTAAATATTCTGCAGTGTCCACTTCGATTTCATATTGATTGTGCTTCAGTTGTGCTGTGCAAGCACACATGAAACGGTAAGACATATTGAATGGAGAGCAACCAGATATGTTCTGCCTCATCCACTCTTGGCGACAGAACAAAAGATGAAACAGTCACAAATGCCTCTGGAACATCTTGCTTTAAAAAGTATACTTATGTACAAGGTTTTGAACAAGACATTCCCATCATATTTGTCTAAACGTTTCCATTTCACAAAATCAGTCCCGCGGAATCTAAGATTGAGCCAGTGGTTATTGATAACTAGACCAAGAATTCAATCTTCAAAACAAGTTTGCCATTCTTAGGAGCATATCTGTGGATACCGTCCCTCCCATGTGTGTGTGTGTGTGTGTGTGTGTGTGTGTGTGTGTGTGTGTGTGTGTGTGTGTGTGTGTGTGTGTGTGTGCGTATGTGCGTGAGTGCGTGCGTGCGTGTGTGCGTGTGTGTGTGTGTGGTGTGTGTGTGTGTGTTTACATTGTCACTCTGTGTGGATTAGAACCACCTACCCCACCCTTGTGAAACTCCCTGCCCCACATTCTCTGACTTCCTAATTGAGTGTGTTGGTCAATAAGGCCATTTTCCACCTAATATAGGACAAGCAAGAAAAATGCAAGAAACAAAAGAATCACCCCTAAGCCCCCAACCCCACCCCCACCCCCACCCCCAAAAAAGAAAAAAAAATTGGTGGATGGTTATGACGCTTGATTAAAATGAAGCACAGAATTGAAGAGAAGACGCAAACTGACTGACTTTATCTCTGATGGAGACATCAGCACAGGCAGGAAAAAGCGGGTAGAGTAGAGGAGGGAGTGGGGAGGATTTGTATGCTGAAACTGATCTTCCATCCTCGCCTAGACTCACGGGTCATGATTAGACATGCAACACGCGTAATTCTAGAGGCCAGCCTTTTAACATCAGGACACGTTTGTGTGACTCTGGACATTAATTTCCCCCCCGGGACCCTGTCCTGCCGAAAGCACTGTCCAGCCTTTTTGTGCCCGAAAACCTATACATCAGCCGCGAGAGTGGCTTTCTGACGTTATCTGCGCGACTGGAATGGGTTTTAGAACAAGAGAATGACGTCTGAAAGGGTGTTAGCTGACTCACTTCGATTCCGACACGCCACGCCTGTATGGGCTGTTTTGTTTTGGCTTTGTTTCTGGCACCGTAGGTTTTTTTTTTTCACCGTTTTTTTTTTTTTTTTGTGAGTTGAAGAAAATAATGACGGGATGCTTTGGCTTTCGTTGGTTGTCTTTTTAGAATGATTTAAATCGATAGCTGCTTTGTGACTCGCTGGACGCAGCATGTCCGATGTGCATCAGAGTTGGCTGCTTCCTCTACAACGTCACTGTGAGATTTCAAGATATCAATTCCCGCATCA